>JAGFNQ010003289.1:511041-598290 GCA_024364735.1 Boesenbergia rotunda
ATGAGAGAAGTGTCCTAAAGCAATCGTCTTATGATTGTAATCATTTACTTTAATAAATGAATAATTCACTATTTAAGTATACATGTTCGTGTATTTGATTGAGATCTTAAACTCATTTACTGAATGTCCGCAATACAATTCACAGCATGAGAGAATTTGTGATGAATTCACAACTAGTGATTATCTCTACATGTACAATTGTGAAGTATTGAAATTGTCCCTAGTCGATGAATTGATAAATACAGACACTATCAATTCTGTTGAGACTAGCATGGGTTATTCTCTAATCAGTTGATTCTCACTAGCTGGTGACATTGGGATGTCCGGAGATAAACATAAATGCTAGTTAAGGGAACTAGTTCATTGGAGTGACTAGCTGTAAGACTTCATATGGTAATCTACATATAGATATGTCAATGAGTTCTTACTGTAGCTTAAGTGCGATGTTCCTTTGACTTGCGGTGTTCAAGTCATCTTGGTCATGAAGACTTATACTTTGACATCTTAAGCAAGCATCTCCAAGGAGGTGTGGACCCAGGATGGTTGGGTATAAGCCGAAGTGCCCGAAGATGTTTGAACAGCCTACAAAGGATTCACCACTCCTTGCGAGGAGATGTATACCCAAGGCCTATCGTCGGATTGTTACTCGAAGCCTCTGGCCAGAGCATAACATGTTCCGAGTATGAATCTCTAAGAAACATGAGAGTAATTAGAATCTGTTGGACAAGAAAGACATTGCTTGGGCTAGGTGTGACGTAGTCAGCCTAGTGGGGACTGACACACATAGACCGTGTCCTGAACCAAGTGGGTATAAAATGGTGAAGGGAATGTGGCACGACTCATATAGCTGCTGAAGGGTTTCAGAATTATTTCTGAGGTCAACCGTTGATCTTTCGATTAATTGGGGATCATGATGTACTACTAGGTGCCACTCATGATCGTTCTATAATTGGTTAATTATAGACGGCCAACATAAATCGAAAGTCTATTTAGTCACACGCACTATGAGTGATCTGAGGGATTTAAAACGAGTTGAAAATTAGATTTTTCGATCAAGAGAGATAAGTCGAATCTGAATTTTTCAGAGACGCATCGGAAGCATAAAATGGCTAAGTCTTTTGAAGACTTATTGGACGAATTAAATGAGTTTAATTAGTGAGGTCATGGCTTGGTTTGGCTGGCCAAAGAGGGTCCCCGCCCTTTTGTTTGGCCGGCCACAATAAAAAGGGAGAACCAAATTGTTTGGTTCAAATTATAAAATAAACCGCGCGTGGTTTGTTTTATGAAATTATGGATAAAGAAATTTATATAAAGAGATTTATTTTCATGAAAATTAAAATAAACCTTGGATTGGTTTATTTTATTTTATAAATCAATAATGGATTGATTTACCATGATAAAGAATTTATATAAAGAAATTTATATAAAGAAATTTCTTTCCATAATAAAAGGGGAGACATGGTTGTTTTTATTATAAATAAAGTAATAATAAAACTTGGCATAACGGAATAATTCATAGAAAAATTTATAAGACAAATTTCTTATGAAAAATTTATTCCGTTAAAAGGAGACTTGGCGATTAAGAGGCTACTATATAAAGGAACCAAGGCAAGGCTTGGAAATCAATCCAAGATATCAAGGATTCTTGCCTAGCCTCTCTCCTCTCCTTCTCTCCCTCTCCCTCTTCTAGTGCCGCCAGCCCTAGAGCCCTCCCCTTTGCTGTGAGCTTCCACCACCAAGAAGAAGCCGAAGAAGAAGAAGAAGCGGGCGTGACTCCTTCCTTCCTCCTGGAATCTTGATTCTGTTCTTCGTTTGGTGGTTAGTTTTTCATGTCTCTTGGTATTCTTGTCGTGCCTTTGGAGAATCTAGTAGTTCTTGTCGGCACGAAACTCGTGGCTTTGCGAAGTCATCCCGAAGAAAACCCGGCTGGACGCGAATAGAGGCGGAGCTTCCAAGGGACGCTACGGTTGGATCTCGTCCCTTTCTACGAGTTACGCGAGGTATTAAGTAAATTAGTTTACTTTCTGTAAAATTTTAAATGTATGATCATGTCTCACAACATAAGGTTGCATGCTAGATACATGGTTAAAATAATTTGAGAAATTATTTATGCTAAACCTTCCGCTGCACGTAATTAAATTTTAAAATTACGAACCCGTATCCATGTCAACATGCACCCGGTCCCAACAGTGGTATCAAGCCGGTTAGTGTTCGACATAATCATATAATTGTTTTGGGAAAACTTTGTCATGATCTCAATTTTGAAAAATTTTCCAATTATGGAAACTTTCCAATTATGATAAATTTTAGATTTAGGAATTTCAAAGTTTGGAAATCCTCATGAAATTTCGCAACTTTTGAAATATCCTAGTTTCTGAAATTTTATGATAATTGTGAAAACTTCCCATTTTTGGAAACTTTCCAATTTTAGAAATTTCCTATTTTGAAATTTCTAATTTTGGAAATATGTTAGTTTTCTTTGTACCAAAAACTTACAATTATTCTGAAAACCTATTATGAAATCTCACAATTTTGGGCACTTTCTTTCAAGAAAGTCTAGACAAATTTATGGATTATAATTGACAATTAAATTCGAAAGGTTTTAAATTATTAACAAAATTCTTTATTTTGGATTGAGCCTCGGGGAGCCGTCCAATTTAAAGTTAGTTGTTGTAATTTAATTTCCTATTTTGAATAAAATTGTCATGTTTAATTTGGTTACGCCTCGGGGAGCAGACCAAATTAGATTTACAACAAATTCTTTTTTTTGGGTATCTGAGCCTCGGGGAGCCACCCAAAGAAAATATTTGTTGAAATTAATAAATCTATAAATAAAATATGTAATCAAATCTTGGAAATTTTGAGGTGATTCTCAAACGATAATTTCCTTATTTGATTTAAGAGGTGATGCTCTTACATATTGTTGTCTCCAAAATTAATTAGGAAAATGGTTTCCTATAGAGTTTTCTTAAATAAGATTTTCATGAAAATAATATGTGGTTGAATTAAGGGAATCTGTCTCTTAATTTAATAAGATTTGATTTAGAGAAATCAAAGTCTTAAACATATTATTTCCGAAATTGATTATGACAATTTAGGAAATTGTTTCCCAAAATAATTCCTTGAATAAAGTGTGAAATTAGAATTAGGAAATCCGGTTCCTAATTCAATTAATGAGACTTGATAAATTAAGTCATATACATACTTTATTAAGGAAATCGTTAGTACATGACATAATTATATGTCATGAATGTGCTTAGAAAAGAAAGGATGAGACCCAAAACCCCTTACAAAATATTAAGGCCAACACCTTCCATTAATATGGTTAGAACCGGAGTTTTGTTTCTCGTTTGGGTTGATGGACACATCCATGCCCGGCTTGAACCTCAACATGTTCAAACCATGGAATTAGTTTATGATTAATATAGTTGGAGTCAGAGGTCAATCCTTAGTTTTGGTTGTTGGACACATCCAAGCCTGACTAAACGGTTGAATGAGCTCCAACCATATTAAAACTATTTCTTGATTAATGGGTCAGCCTTAAGCTTGGAGCATCGATTTGTTGTGCCACAGCCAAGGTCGATGTAAAGAGAGGTGCAGTTGGGTGTATGTATAATGTTGCATACTTGTTAATGAGTTAACAACCAATGATTTATGCAAACATTCAATTAGTTGATAGCATAAAGTGATAGTTACATATATGTGATATGTAATCGGTATAATTACCTACCTTCATAGCTAAGAATAACTTGATGGTCAGAGCCATGGTTGTTCTTATCTATGGTTGGATATCAACCTATTTGGAGGTGTTCCTACGATCTCCCGAATTGATAAAAAGGGTTATTCAATTCGAAAAATAAATAGGATTTAATTAATGTATGTTGATGCATTCTTTATCATTCTTCTCACATAAGCTCAATTTGTATTTCTAGGATAATCACTCGATCATGTCTTCTCTGAATTTGCGTTCCATTTTGGACACCAATAAACTGACTGGGCCAAACTTCATGGACTGGCTTCGAAACCTGAGGATAGTCCTCAAGGCAGAGAAGCTTGCTTATGTCCTTGAAGATCAACTTCCCAACCGTCCTCCAGAAAATGCAACTCCAGACCAGTTAGTGGCCTATCAGAAACATGTGACCAATTCTGAACTTGCGAGTTGCATCATGCTAGCCGCTATGGTACCTGAGCTGCAAAAGCAACATGAGCATATGGATGCTTATACCATCATCTTCCATCTTCATGAGTTATTTGACGAGCAGGCGAGATCTGAAAGGTTCAAGGTCTCCAGACTCCTCTTCACCTCTAAAATGCAGGAAGACACTTCTGTCTCACAGTTCGTGTTGAAGATGTTGGGGTACATTGAGCGACTGAGCACACTCGGTTTTGCAATGGATCATGAATTAAGTATTGACTTAATTCTGCATTGTTTGCCCAAAAGTTATTCACAATTTGTGATGAACGATCGGATGAACAAGCTGGAGACTACCATTCCTGAGTGCTCACTGCTGAGACTACCATTCCTGAGTTGCTCAACCTGCTGAAGACTGTAGAGCCTTCTGTGAAGCAGGATCAAAAGACGGTATTGTTAGTTGGTTCCTCAAAGAAAGGTTCTAAGAGGAAGGCCAAAGAACAGAATAAGGGAAAGAAGAAAAAGGCCAAAAAGACTGAAAAGACACCAAAAGGCACTTGCCATCACTGTGGCAAGGAGGGTCACTGGCGAAGAAATTGCAAGGTTTATCTTGAGTCCTTGAAGAAGAAGACATCCAATGCCCCATCCTCTTCAGGTATCTTCGTTATTGAATGTCACTCTATTTCCTCAACCACCTGGGTACTTGATACTGGGTGTAGCTCACATATATGTAATGACATACAGGGGCTAAGGAATAGAAGAAGACTCGTCAAGGGAGAAGCGAATTTGCGAGTTGGAAATGGAGCAAAGATTGCTGCTGTTGCCATCGGAACATATTTCCTAAAGCTCCCCACTGGACGTGTCTTAGAATTGGATAATTGTTATTTTGTTCCTTCGTTAATAAAGAACATTGTATCTATTTCATGTTTGAATGAAAAGGGTTATCATTTAACTTTTAGTAACAATTGTTGTTACATAACTTTAAATGGTGTTCTTTATGGGACCAGAACTTTGTGCAATGGTATCTACACGTTAGATTTATCCGGTGACGTTTTCAATATCGAAGTTAGCAACAAACGTGCTCGAATAGATAATCGAATAGACTCCTATACGTGGCATTGTCGTCTTGGCCATGTAAGTAAGAAACGCATGACCAAATTACACCGATGTGGAATTCTGGAATCATTTGAACCCGGTTCATTTGATACATGCGAATCATGCTTAAAAGGCAAGATGGCCAAATTACCCTTTTCCGGAAAGGGTATTCTAGTGGGAGAATTGCTTGGTCTAATACATACTGATGTATGTGAACCAATGTCAACTCTTGCACAAGGAGACTATAGCTACTTCATTACCTTTATCGATGATCACTCATGATTCGGGTATGTGTTCTTGATGAAACACAAATCTGAAGCTTTTAAGAAATTCAAAGAGTTCAGAAATGAAGTAGAGAAACAGCTTGGCAAAAGTATTAAGATACTTCGATCCGATCGGGGTGGTGAATACTTAAGTCAAGAGTTTCAAGATTATCTTAGGGACAATGGGATATTATCTCAATGGACTCCGCCATATACACCACAGCATAATGGTGTATCTGAGAGGCGTAACCAAACCTTGATGGACATGGTTAGATCCATGATGAATCATGCAACTCTTCCAAAATCCTTTTGGGGCTATGCACTTAAGACAGCTGTTTACTTGCTAAACAGAGTCCCGACCAAGGTAGTCTCTACTACTCCATATGAGACGTGGAATAGTAAGAAACCTCACTTAACTCACTTTAAGATATGGGGTTGTCCTGCTTATGTGAAGCGGACTGTATCAGACAAATTGGATGCTAAGTCTGATAAATGTCTATTTATTAGATACCCTAAGGAAACGAAGGGTTACCAATTCTATCATCCCTTGGAACAAAAGGTGTTTGTTTCAAGGCATGCTGTATTTCTGGAAAAGGAATTTCTTTTACAAGAAAACAGTGGGAGTGGCATTGAACTTGATGAAGTTCAAGAAACTCCAATAGACATTACAGAGACACCTAGTCTAGACCCACAACCAATAACTCATAATAATGAGCTATCAGTTGAACCTAAAACAACACAACCTCTTCGTAGGTCTGATAGGACACGCAATATTCCAGAGAGATACGGATTTCTCATAAGTGAATCGAACGACGTGTTACTCATAAGCGATGACGAACCTATCAGTTATGAAGATGTTCTAAAAAGTTCAGAAAGGGACAAATGGCTTGAAGCCATGAAGTCGGAAATGGATTCCATGTACGAAAATCAAGTATGGGACTTGGTTAACCCACCTGAAGGGATTAAGCCCATAGGGTGCAAGTGGGTTTTCAAGAAGAAAACCGACATGGAAGGTAATGTTGTTACCTTTAAGGCTAGATTAGTGGCAAAAGGATATCGTCAGAAACAAGGAATTGATTATGACGAAACCTATTCGCCAGTAGCTATGCTTAAATCCATTCGGATGCTCCTAGCCATAGCAGCTCATTATGATTATGAGATATGGCAAATGGATGTAGAAACAGCTTTCCTTAATGGAAACCTGCTTAAGGATGTGTACATGATACAACCTGAAGGTTTCACATCAGTTGATAAAACCAAAATATCCAAGCTTCGACGATCCATATATGGACTGAAGCAAGCATCCAGAAGCTGGAACATCCGTTTTGATGAGACAATCAAAGAGTTTGATTTCTCACAAAATCCTGACGAACCTTGTGTGTACACGAAGGTTAGTGGGAGTGCAGTCGTATTCCTAGTACTATATGTCGATGACATATTGCTTATAGGAAATGATATATCAGTCTTACAGTCGGTTAAAATTTGGTTGTCCAAAACTTTCTCCATGAAAGACCTGGGAGAAGCAACCTATATCCTTGGGATTAGAATCTATAGAGATAGATCAAAACGGTTGCTTGGTCTTTCGCAGTCTACATATATAGACCGAGTGCTAAAAAGGTTTAGTATGTCGGAATCCAAGAAAGGTTACCTTCCCATCAGGCATGGGATCAACCTTTCAAAGTCTATGTGTCCGCGCACAGAAGACGAGAGGATTTGCATGAATAAGATTCCTTATGCATTCGCGATAGGATCTATCATGTATGCTATGTTATGTACTAGGCCCGATGTATCGTATGCTCTGAGCGTCACGAGCAGATACTAGTCTGATCCAGGAATGGATCATTGGGCGGCTGTCAAGACAATCCTTAAGTACTTAAGAAAAACTAAGGATGTGTTCCTAATATATGGAGAAGGAGATATGGTAATACGTGGGTATACAGATGCCAGTTTCCAGACAGATAAGGATGACTCCAAATCTCAGTCTGGATACGTATTTACTTTGAATGGAGGCGCAATAAGTTGGAAGAGTTCCAAGCAAGACACTGTAGCGGATTCTACCACAGAAGCAGAATATATTGCGGCTTCGGAAGCAGCAAAAGAAGCAGTCTAGATCAAGAAGTTTGTCTCGGAACTTGGTGTGGTTCCAACCATTGATGAAGCAATACCGATTTACTGCGACAACAATGGAGCTATTGCACAAGCAAAGAAACCAAGGTCTCATCAGCGATCCAAACACGTGCTTCGCCGCTATCATCTGATCAAAGAAATTATAAGTAGGAATGATATACAAATTGAGAAAATTCCTACTGAAAGGAATTTAGCGGATCCTTTAACTAAGGCCTTGCCTCAAAACAAGTTTGAGGGTCATGTTAGAGCCTGTGGTATTGGATACCGTAGCGATTGGCATTAGGCCAACTAGGAGTTTGTTAGTAATATGAGAGAAGTGTCCTAAGGCAATCGCCTTATGATTGTAATCATTTACTTTAATAAATGAATATTTCACTATTTGAGTATACATGTTCGTGTATTTGATTGAGATCTTAAACTCATTTACTGAATGTCCGCAATACAATTCACTGCATGAGAGAATTTGTGATGAATTCACAACTAGTGATTATCTCTACATGTGCAATTATGAAGTATTAAAATTATCCCTAGTCGATGAATTGATAAATACGGACACTATCAATTCTGTTGAGACTAGCATGGGTTATTCTCTAATCAGCTGATTCTCACTGGCTGGTGACATTGGGATGTCCGGAGATAAACATAAATGCTAGTTAAGGGAACTAGTTCATTGGAGTGATTAGGTGTAAGACTTCATATGGTAATCTACATATTGATATGTCAATGAGTTCTTACTGCAGCTTAAGTGCGATGTTCCTTTGACTTGCGGTGTTCAAGTCATCTTGGTCATGAAGACTTATACTTTGACATCTTAAGCAAGCATCTCCAAGGAGGTGTGGACCCAGGATGGTTGGGTATAAGCTGAAGTGCCCGAAGATGTTTGAACAGCCTACAAAGGATTCACCACTCCTTGCGAGGAGATGTATACCCAAGGCCTATCGTCGGATTGTTACTCGAAGCCTCTGGCCAGAGCATAACATGTTCCGAGTATGAATCTCTAAGAAACATGAGAGTAATTAGAATCCGTTGGACGAGAAAGACATTGCTTGGGCTAGGTGTGACGTAGTCAGCCTAGTGGGGACTGACACACATAGACCGTGTCCTGAACCAAGTGGGTATAAGATGGTGAAGGGAATGGGGCACGACTCATTATAGCTGCTGAAGGGTTTCAGAATTATTTCTGAGGTCAATCGTTGATCTTTCAATTAATTGGGGATCATGATGTACTACTAGGTGCCACTCATGATCGTTCTATAATTGGTTAATTACACACGGCCAACATAAATCGAAAGTCTATTTAGTCACACGCACTACGAGTGATCTGAGGGATTTAAAACGAGTTGAAAATTAGATTATCCGATCAAGAGAGAAAAGTCGAATCTGAATTTTTCAGAGACGCATCGGAAGCATAAAATGGCTAAGTCTTTTGAAGACTTATTGGATGAATTAAATGAGTTTAATTCGTGAGGTCATGGCTTGGTTTGGCTGGCCAAAGAGGGTCCCCGCCCTCTTTGTTTGGCCGGCCACAATAAAAAAGGGAGAACCAAATTGTTTGGTTCAAATTATAAAATAAACCGTGTGTGGTTTGTTTTTTGAAATTATGGATAAAGAAATTTATATAAAGAGATTTATTTTCATGAAAATTAAAATAAACCTTGAATTAGTTTATTTTATTTTATAAAATCAATAATGGATTGATTTACCATGATAAAGAAATTTATATAAAGAAATTAATTTATATAAAGAAATTTCTTTCCATAATAAAAGGGGAGACATGGTTGTTTTTATTATAAATAAAGTTATAATAAAAACTTGGCATAATGGAATAATTCATAGAAAAATTTATAAGACAAATTTCTTATGAAAAATTTATTCCGTTAAAAGGAGACTTGGCGATTAAGTGGCTACTATATAAAGGTACCAAGGCAAGACTTGGAAATCAATCCAAGAGATCAAGGATTCTTGCCTAGCCTCTCTCCCTCTCCTTCTCTCCCTCTCCCTCTTCTAGTGCCGCCGGCCCTAGAGCCCTCCCCCTTTGCCATGAGCTTCCACCACCAAGAAGAAGCCAAAGAAGAAGAAGAAGCGTGCGCGACTCCTTCCTTCCTCCCAGAATCTTCATTCCGTTCTTCGTTTGGTGGTTAGTTTTTCATCTCTCTCTTGGTATTCTTGTCGTGCTTTTGGAGAATCTAGTAGTTCTTGTCGGCACGAAACTCGTGGCTTTGCGAAGTCATCCCGAAGAAAACCCGGCGTGGACGCGAATAGAGGCGGAGCTTCCAAGGGACGCTACGGTTGGATCTTATCCTTTTCTACGAGTTACGCGAGGTATTAAGTAAATTAGTTTACTTTCTGTAAAATTTTAAATGTATGATCATGTCTCCACAATATAAGGTTGCATGCTAGATACGTGGTTAAAATAATTTGAGAAATTATTTATGCTAAACCTTCCGCTGCACGTAATTAAATTTTAAAATTATGAACCCGTATCCATGTTAACATGCACCCGGTCCCAACAGACACATCTCTTTGGACTCTTGAGATTGTGTAGGCTTCTCATGAATTTCTTTCACTTTGCTCCACAATTCATATGCATTTTGATATTTACCTACACAACTCAAAACATGGTTAGGCAAAGGATTAACTAAAATTGTCATTACCTTTCCATTTGCCTTGGATTTATCTTATTGTTCTTGATTCCAATATCTAGGCCTAAGCCTCTTTCCGTGCTTATCCCTTGGAATCTCGAACGACTATTCTAGCGCAATCCTAAGGTTCCACTCCATCCTGAACCACGTCTCCATCCGTGACTTCCAATACCCGAAGTCTTCATGGTCATAGGCCGGCAGAGTGTAGATGTTGTCCCCGAGTTTGTCTTCCATTATTCTTCCTCTAGCGTTCTTGCTCCCTCGGTGATTAGTCCGATCAAGAGCGGTCCTTCGCTCTGATACCAATTGTTAGGATCGATTCCGGCATGCTAGAGGGGGGGTGAATAGCGTTTCTTCGGTTGTTCTTGTACCTACGTTGTTAGTTGCACAGTGGAAACAATAATAATAAAAACAAACAACACTAACAAACCGATTTTACTTGGTATCCACCCCGGCCGGGTGACTAATCCAAGAATCCGTCGGTGGATCACTCCCCGGATAACCTCCGACAAGCTCTCGTCGCTCCTTGTGGGTGGAGAAACCTCGCCACAACACCAAGCAAACCTCTGAGCACGAAGACTACTATCTTGCCTTTAACCAAGACAAGATTCGTCAAGAATCTCAACCACCACGAAGTTCTCTTTAAATAGGACTCGGGCTGAAACCCTCGCTACCAGTCGACTGCCCCCAGGGCAGTCGACTGGTGCCAGCCAGATTCGACCGTTGCACCCCAACGTTCGAATTCTCAGCCAGCCACCTACCAGTCGACTGCTCCCAGAGCAGTCGACTGGTCCCCAGTGTTAGTGATATGAGAAAAATGTCCTAAGGTAATCGCCTTATGATTGTAATAATTTATTTTAATAAATGAATATTCACTATTTGAGTATACATGTTTATGTATTTGATTGAGATCTTAAACTCATTTACTGAATGTCCGCAATACAATTCACAGCATGAGAGAATTTGTAATAAATTCACAACTAGTGATTATCTCTACATGTGCAATTGTGAAGTATTGAAATTGTCCCTAGTCAATGAATTGATAAATACGGACACTATCAATTCTGTTGAGACTAGCATGGGTTATTCTCTAATCAGCTGATTCTCACTGGCTGGTGATATTGGGATGTCCGGAGATAAACATGAATGCTAGTTAAGGGAACTAGTTCATTGGAGTGACTGGCTGTAAAACGTCATATGGTAGTCTACATATAGATATGTCAGTGAAGTTCTTACTGCAGCTTAAGTGCGATGTTCCTTTGACTTGCGGTGTTCAAGTCATCTTGGTTATAGAGACTTATACTTTGACATCTTAAGCAAGCATCTCCAAGGAGGTGTGGACCCAGGATGATTGGGTATAAGCCGAAGTGCCCGAAGATGTTTGAACAACCTACAATGGATTCACCACTCCTTGCGAGGAGATGTATACCCGAGGCCTATCGTCGGATTGTTACTCGAAGCCTCTGGCCAGAGCATGACATGTTCAGAGTATGAATCTCTTAAATACATGAGAGTAATTAGAATCCGTAGGACGAGAAAACTGTAACACCCCACTAAAATTCCCTTCAATATAATCCCTAATATTGAGTATGATTGCATGAATAATAGCTATATTGAGTATGATTCATGAATGATAGTTAGAGTTGTAGGAATTTTAGTGTCAGTGTTAATAGGCCTTATATGAGCTCTAAATGGTGGAAATTCCTAATGGGTCTTAAATAGCACTTCATTAGTTATCCTAATGGGCCCCATGAGGATAAAAGCAATAACACATCATGTAATGAGCCTTAATTTAGATGGGCTTACAAAAGAATAAAAAAAATATAATGATGTAGGTGCTAAGGATTGAACCTTGGATCTTAGAGATGTTCTAAGCCTTAAGAATGCATATGTAACCAATTCACCTAGCAAGCGAGTGCTATTAGGAGGATAAAGGAAATTGTAGATACGTGTAAGGATAAGGGAAATGAAGAGTCACCATGAGAGGAGGCACCATGCCCTTTCACTTGCCCCCTTCACTTAGTATAAAGAGGTGGGATGAGAAGTGAAGAGGCTTAAGTTATTTTTCTCTTCTTCTCTTCCACCAGGCCCTTCCTCTTCCCTCTCTTCTTCCTTCTTGGCCGAAATTCCAAAGGGGGATTTTCTCTTGGAAAACTTCACAAGAGGTCTCCCTCTTGAAGATCCAGGTTCTTCTACAAGGCTACAAAGGCAAGGAGTACTTAAAGGTCAAGAAAGCTTCCTTGTGTTTCTCTATTCGAGGTTTAAAACCAAGACAACAAGGGTAAGACTCCCCTCACCTATAACATAATAGTTATATATGTTTTTGATTCATGTTCTTGTATGTTTTTGGCGATGTGTTGCAAAAATCGTGAAGGTTTCCCTATAGGCAAGTTTCGGCCAACATAAGATTTAGGGCTTAGATTTGTGTTTGATGCTATCTAATGACTCCAATTTTTTCTTGATGTTAAGTTATGAATTATGATGAAAAAAAAGATGAAGCAAAAGACCCTTAAAGGTTTAGGCCAAGGCTCTCATGAAGCCATAGACTTTTTGGCCACAAGAATATGTTTGGGTTCTTTTGACTAGCTAATGTTTTAATTCCTTGTTAATGATTTTTTGAGGGTTTTATATATATTTTTAGGCCATATTTCCCCTCTGAACACATGGGGTTAATACCCTAAATAAGGGCCAAAAAGAAAGAAAAAAAGAGTTAAAGATGTCATGTTACTTAATAGTTCTTCCTAATGTTAGAATATGTATTATATGTATGTTGTATGAACCAATTGCTCTTGTTTTTGTCATTTTCATGTTGATATGAACCTTAGAAATTTCTGATCAGTTTCTTAAATTGGGTTTTAGGATGGGTTAAGGTCACTACCTCACTTGATGATACCCCTTTGTAGTAGGATACTCAATGTATGCATGTTGTATGAGTTGTGTGAGGTTGTGTTGTGTTTTTATGCCATGATAACCCTATCTAAATGTTTTGATCAGTAGATTATATGTTGAATTAGGGTTGAATTAAAGGTATCCATGTTGCATTATGCCATGATAGATGGGAAGAAAAAAAAGAAGAGTTAAAGATGTCATGTTACTTACTAATGCTTTCTAGTGTTAGAATATGTAATATATGCAGGTTGTATGAATCAATTGCTCTTATTTCTTTGTCTTTTCATGTTGATATGAACCTTAGAAGTTTATGATCAGTACCTTAAATTGGGTGTTAGGATGGGTTAAGGTCACTACCTCACTTGATGATGTCTCTTGGTACTAGGATATTCAATGTATGCATGTTGTATGAGATGTGTGATGTTGTGTTGTGTTTTATGCCATGATAACCCTATCTAAATGTTTTGACCAGTAGAATATATGTTGAATTAGGGTTGAATTAAAGGTATCCATGTTTCATTATGCCATGATAGATGAAATGAAAAATGGAACAAGTTCCCTACGTGTATTATCCTTAGTTTTAAATTGAACATTATGTGTTTTATGAATCATGAATGATAAGTTGGCATGTTATGAATTTTCTTACCATGAAATTATGTTTTCTCCATGCCATGTTCATGCTTGAAAGTTATGATGATATTTATGCTTTGAATGTATACCCATGACATGTATGACATTATGAATAAAAGAATGTCTAAAGAGTAATTTCTAAGAAAAGAAAAGAAATGATGAACGCTATGCTAATGAGAAATTGCTATGGAAAGGAAAGGAAAGGAATCATGTATACTATTTTACTTTATGTATTGGCTTGTACTGGATCTTGAAAAAGGTCTAAGGGATGGGCACCTTAAGAACGCCCCGGTTCTGGACTACCGTAGCTGTCCCTAGGCACCAAGGTTGCCTAGTACCTTAGTAGGTCGGGATTAGCTACCTCGTACTCTACTAAGGAATGCGCATAAATGATGATTGGGTACAAGCCAGGGATCCCAATGATGATGATATGTTGATGTTCAAGTATTATATTATATATATTTTTCAAAGAGCATCCTTAATGTTTATGCACATGTTTATGTTTAATGATATTGCATATGCTATGTTTAATGTTTATAGACATGTTTATGTTTAATGATATTGCATATGCTATGTTTAATGTTTATGCACATGTTTATGTTTAATGATATTGCATATGCTATGTCTAATGTTTATGCACATGATTATGTTTTAAAGATTATGCGAATGTTAGGTGTTTATGATTATGTGCTTTAGATGCTTTAAGTATTTATTCATGTTATATGTTTATGTCAAATGATGTAGATTTCTACTTATATGTGATATACGGATTTTGTGAGTAAGCAAAGAGCTTACTAAGCATTTTATGCTTATAGTCTACCTTCTTATGTTGCAGATCCAACTAAAGGTTTCTAAAGAAGGGGAAGCAGTAGGAGGGCGTGTGTGTGTGTGGCAGTGACTTGGCAGAACGATCCTACTGTTGTCTTACTCTTACTTATGGACTTAATGTTGCTACTTATAAACTGCATGTGTTAGTTCTTATGTTTACGCTTACTACTTGTTGGAGTTGAAGGTCTTTATGATATGCATGCTTAATGTAAAACTATATACTCACTTGTTAAATATGCTATGCTATGATTCACGTGCTTAAAGTAGTTTAGTTAGAAAGAAAATTTATCCAGTTGCATATATTCATGATTTAGTATTATTTCCGCTGCTATAAGTTACGCTTCATATGCAATAATGTATGAAAGAAAAAAAAAAGTAACGCATCGCTCACGTAAGGGGCGGGCATTACAGCTTGGTATCAGAGCAGTTTGCCATCTCACTACACACACATCAAGCCTGCATCCTGTCGCTTCCAAGTAAGATCTTACCTTACATGATTTAAGTATGTTGCTTTATGTTTACTTATGATAGGAATGTTTCTGGACTAACCATACAAGTAGATGTGATACCCTCTATGGTTCTAGAACGATAACGAATGTTTATGACTAAGTATACAAATACGAAATTATGGAATCATGTTTTTACCTGGGAATGGAAACTTAGGGTAGTACCTGACCTTACCTTATAATGAAAAAGATGATACAAATGCATGTATATACATGAAAATGATGAAAATGATAAATGATCTTATACTAGCTTGTTGTTGTAATATGAGAACAGCATGGCTAGAAGAAGTACTAGAATTAATGATACCGTACCTCAGCCTGACCTGACGCACCTAGTGACAGAACTCCAGCGTCAACTCACCGAGCAGCAGCAGACCATCAACACCTTGATGAGTCAGCAAGTAAATACTACCGTTCCATCTGTGAACCAGACGGTGACACCTGTAGTGCCTCCAACTCCGCCAGCACCCCCGACAGGCCCTGCCACCGGAATGCGACCGAAAGCTTACTTAATCCAGTGGCAGAGACTGAAGCCGAAAACTTTTACGGGTGCTTGCGAACCGTGGGATGCTCAGGCCTGGCTCAAGACGGTAGAGAGTACTATGGAGCTGCTGGACTAGCCGGAGCATGAGAAGGTCAAGTGTGCGTCATTCTGCCTTTCTGGCGACGCCAGAATGTGGTGGGAAAGGGTCAAGGCCAAAAGACCCGTTAACCAGATGAAATGGACGGACTTCGAATCAGAATTTTACGAGGAGTTCTTCCACATGCTGGTCACCATCAAACACTACGATGTGTTTATGGAATTTCGTCAAGGCGATCTGTCAGTAAGTGAAGCTGTCAAGAGATTCAATAAGTTGGCTCACCTATGTCCCGAGTTGGTCAAGATGGAGAAAGAAAAGGTCCGCCTGATGCTGAAAATATTGCGGCCCGAGATAGCTCTGAATGTGGCCGGCGGAGTAACCGACCGCAGACCGCAGAGGAGCTGTTCAGTAGCGCCTTGATCATCGAGCATTATCTGAACAGTATTAATCAGCAGAAGGAGATGCCGACAGAGAACAAGAACTAAGCCAACTCAGGAGGTCAGCCCACGGACACCAACTGGAAAGGGAACCACAACGACAAGAAGAAATGGAACGATCCTAAGGGCGGTCCAGCGAACAAGAAGCCGAAGATCAACTCGTGCGCGAAATGTGGAAATAGGCATCTTGGAGAATGTCGGAGAGGTACAAATAAATGCTACACCTGCGGGTTGGAAGGACATAGGGCCTTCAACTGTCCTATTAAGCCTCAGGCACCATCTCAGCAGCAGATCCAGCACTAGGGTGCCCCTGCCCAACTGTATTATATGCAAGCTGCACTGGAAGGTCCTCAGATAAGTCAAGGCAGATTGGAAGCCTTGCCAGATCCGACGAACGCCAGGGTTTTCTCACTTACCAAGGAGGACGCAGTGAATGTTTCGACGGTTGTTATAGGTCAGATCTTTATTTACAGTCAGCATGCTACTGTGTTATTTGACACTGGAGCAACGCATTCATTTATTACCATGCCTTACTCTAAGAATATAGACATACCTCTACAAGTTCTAGACTATAAATTTCTAACAACCCTGCCTTCGAGAGAAACAATGGCATCCACCCACGTGTTGCGTGCAGCACCAATCAGAATCGCAGAAAGAGATCTCTATTGCGACCTGATAGTACTCGACATGCAAGATTATGATGCAATACTGGGTATGGATTTTCTGAGCAAATACGGTGCTTCTATCGAGTGCCGTAAGCGAAAAGTGGTATTCCAGCCCGAGGCGGAACCTATGATTGAATTTATCAGAGAGCCAAGGAAGAGAACCAGGGAAATTCTTATCGGCTCTAAAGACGCAGAAGATGTTAGCGAAAGGATACACTGGTTTTCTGGCATATGTGGTCAGCACCACCCAAACAAAGGATCAGAAACTAAGTGATGTCAGAGTGGTATGCAAATATCCGAAGGTATTCCCAGACGATCCACCAGGATTGGCCCCGGACAGAGAAATCGAATTTGAGATCGAACTGATTCCTGGCACTAAATCGATCTCCAAGGCACCTTACCGTATGGCGCCAGCTGAGTTGAAGGAGCTTCAAGGACAGCTACAGGAGTTACTCGACAAGGGTTTTATTCGCCCGAGTCACTCTCCATGGGGAGCTCCGGTACTATTCGTGAAAAAGAAAGATGGAACTATGCGCCTGTGAATAGATTATCGAGCTCTAAATAATGTGACGATTAAGACCAACTAAAGGGAGCTACCATCTTTTCGAAGATCGATCTTAGATCAGGTTACCATCAAGTTAAAGTGAAACCAGGCGATATCCCGAAGACGGCTTGCCGGACTAGATACGGACACTTTGAATTCGTTGTCATGCCCTTCGGAGTAATTAATGCTCCCGCCATGTTTATGGACCTGATGAATCGGGTATTCTTGGCATTCCTTGACAAGTTTGTGATTGTCTTCATCGACGATATCCTCATCTATTCGAGATTTCGAGGAGGTGGGAAAAAAAGAGAGAAGAGATAAAAGATGATAAAGTAATGAGTGGAAAAATGACTAAGATTAGAAGATAACTGAGGGAGTAATTGGATACATGTTTTTATGGCTAGAGAAGTAAGTGTTGCTGAGAATAGAGCATCAATAAGGACAACAAAGAAATGATCAGTGACATTAGTGGAAGATAACTGTGACATTAATTTTAAGTTCGAGGACGAACTTTCCAGAAGGTATGGAGAATTGTAACACCCCACTAAAATTCCCTTCAATATTATCCCTAATATTGAGTAGGATTGCATGAATAATAGCTATATTGAGTATGATTCATGAATGATAGTTAGAGTTGTGGGAATTTTAGTGTAAGTGTTAATAGGCCTTATATGGGCTCTAAATGGTGGAAATTTCTAATGGGTCTTAAATAGCACTTCATTAGTTATCCTAATGGGCCCCATGAGGATAAAAGAAATAACACATCATGTAATGAGCCTTACTTTAGATGGGCTTGCAAAAGAATAAAAGAAAAATATAATGATGTAGGTGCCAAGGATTGAACCTTAGACCTTAGAGATGTTGTAAGCCTTAAGAATGCATATGTAACCAATTCACCTAGCAAGGGAGTGCTATTAGGAGGATAAAGAAAATTGTAGATAGGTGTAAGAATAAGGGAAATGAAGAGTCACCATGAGAGGAGGCACCATGCCCTTTCACTTGCCCCCTTCACTTAGTATAAAGAGGTGGGATGAGAAGTGAAGAGGCTTAAGTTATTTTTCTCTTCTTCTCTTCCACCAGGCCCTTCCTCTCCCCTCTCTTCTTCCTTCTTGGCCGAAATTCCAAAGGGGGATTTTCTCTTGGAAAACTTCACAAGAGGTCTCCCTCTTGAAGATCCAAGTTCTTCTACAAGGCTACAATGGCAAGGAGTATTCAAAGGTCAAGAAAGCTTCCTTTTGTTTCTCTATTCGAGGTTTATAACCAAGACAACAAGGGTAAGACTCCCCTCACCTGCAACATAATAGTTATATATGTTTTTGATTCATGTTCTTGTATGTTTTAGGCGATGTGTTGCAAAAATCGTGAAGGTTTCCCTATAGGCATGTTTCGGCCAACATGAGATTTAGGGCTTAGGTTTGTGTTTGATGCTATCTAATGACTCCAATGTTTTCTTGATGTTATGTTATGAATTATGATGAAAAAAAAGATGAAGCAAAAGACCCTTAAAGGTTTAGGCCAAGGCTCTCATGAAGCCATAGACTTTTTGGCCACAAGAAGATGTTTGGGTTCTTTTGACTAGCTAATGTTTTAATTCCTTGTTAATGGTTGTTTAAGGGTTTTATATATATTTTTAGGCCATATTTCCCCTCTGAACACGTGGGGTTAATACCCGAAATAAGGGCCAAAAAGAAAGAAAAAGAAGAGTTAAAGATGTCATGTTACTTACTAGTGCTTCCTAGTGTTAGAATATGTATTATATGTATGTTGTATGAACCAATTGCTCTTGTTTTTGTCATTTTCATGTTGATATGAACCTTAGAAATTTCTGATCAGTTTCTTAAATTGGGTTTTAGGATGGGTTAAGGTCACTACCTCACTTGATGATACCCCTTTGTAGTAGGATACTCAATGTATGCATGTTGTATGAGTTGTGTGAGGTTGTGTTGTGTTTTTATGCCATGATAACCCTATCTAAATGTTTTGATCAGTAGATTATATGTTGAATTAGGGTTGAATTAAAGGTATCCATGTTGCATTATGCCATGATAGATGGGAAGAAAAAAAAAGAAGAGTTAAAGATGTCATGTTACTTACTAATGTTTTCTAGTGTTAGAATATGTAATATATGCAGGTTGTATGAATCAATTACTCTTGTTTCTTTGTCTTTTCATGATGATATGAACCTTAGAAGTTTATGATCAGTACCTTAAATTGGGTGTTAGGATGGGTTAAGGTCACTACCTCACTTGATGATGTCTCTTGGTACTAGGATATTCAATGTATGCATGTTGTATGAGATGTGTGATGTTGTGTTGTGTTTTATGCCATGATAACCCTATCTAAATGTTTTGACCAGTAGAATATATGTTGAATTAGGGTTGAATTAAAGGTATCCATGTTTTATTATGCCATGATAGATGAAAAGAAAAATGGAACAAGTTCCCTACGTGTATTATCCTTAGTTTTAAATTGAACATTTTGTTTTTTATGAATCATGAATGATAAGTTGGCATGTTATGAATTTTCTTAGCATGAAATTATGTTTTCTCCATGTCATGTTCATGCTTGAAAGTTATGATGATATTTATGATTTGAATGTATGCCCATGACATGTATGACATTATGAATAAAAGAATGTCTAAAGAGCAATTTCTAAGAAAAGAAAAGAAATGATGAACGCTATGCTAAAGAGAAATTGCTATGGAAAGGAAAGGAATCATGTATACTATTTTACTTTATGTATTGGCTTGTACCGGATCTTGAAAAAGGTCCAAGGGATGGGCACCTTAAGAATGCCCCGATTCTGGACTACCGTAGCTGTCCCTAGGCACCAAGGTTGCCTAGTACCTTAGTAGGTCGGGATTAGCTACCTCGTACTCTACTAAGGAATGCGCGCAAATGATGAATGAGTACAAGCCAGGGATCCCAATGATGATGATATGTTGATGTTCAAGTATTATATTATATATATTTTTCAAAGAACATCCTTAATGTTTATGGACATGTTTATGTTTAATGATATTCCATATGCTATGTTTAATGTTTATGCACATGTTTATGTTTAATGATATTGCATATGCTATGTTTAATATTTATGCACTTGTTTATGTTTAATGATATTGCATATGCTATGTTTAATATTTATGCACATGTTTATGTTTAATGATATTGCATATGCTATGTTTAATGTTTATGCACATGATTATGTTTTAAAGATTATGCGAATGTTAGGTGTTTATGCTTATGTGCTTTAGATGCTTTAAGTATTTATTCATGTTATATGTTTATGTCAAATGATGTAGATTTCTACTTATATGTGATGTACGGATTTTGTGAGTAAGCAAGGAGCTTACTAAGCATTTTATGCTTATAGTCTACCTTCTTATGTTGCAGATCCAACTAAAGGTTTCTAAAGAAGGGGAAGCAGCAGGAGGGCATGTGTGTGTGTGGCAGTGACTTGGCAGAACAATCCTACTGTTGTCTTACTCTTACTTATGGACTTAATGTTGCTACTTATAAACTGCATGTGTTAGTTCTTATGTTTACGCTTACTACTTGTTGGAGTTGAAGGTCTTTATGATATGCATGCTTAATATAGAACTATATACTCACTTGTTAAATATGCTATGCTATGATTCACGTGCTTAAAGTAGTTTAGTTAGAAAGAAAATTTATCCATTTGCATATGTTCATGATTTAGTATTATTTCTGCTGCTATAAGTTACGCTTCATATGCAATAATGTACGATAGAAAGAAAAAAAAAGTAACGCGTCGCTCACGTAAGGGACAGGCGTTACAAAAACGTTACTTGGGCTAGGTGCCACTCATGATCGTTCTATAATTGGTTAATTATAGACGGCCAACATAAATCGAAAGCCTATTTAGTCACACGCACTATGAGTAATCCGAGGATTTAAAACAAGTTGAAAATTAGATTTTCCAATCAAGAGAGATTAGGTTTGGTTGAGCCAAACGATAAGTCGAATCTGAATTTATCAGAGACGCATCGGAAGCGTAAAATGGCTAAGTCTTTTGAAGACTTAATAGATGAATTAAATGAGTTTAATTCATTGGGGCGTGGCTTGGATGGGCTGGCCAAAGAGGGTCTCCATCCTCTTTGCTTGGTCGGCCACAACAAAGGGAGAGAACCAAGTTTTTGGTTCAATTTATAAAATAAACCAATTGTGTGGTTTGTTTTATAAAATTATGGATGATATAAATTTTTATATAATAAACCAAGGTTTGGTTTATTTTTCATGGAAATTAAAATGAACCATGGATTGGTTTATTTTATTTTATAAAATCAATCATGGATTGATTTACCATGATAAGAAAATTTATTCCATAAGAAAAAAGGAGACTTGGTCCGTTTTTATCATGAATTAAAATATGATAAAACTTGGCATGATGGAATAAGTCATAGAAAATTTATTCCATAAGAAAAAAGAGACTTGGCGGTTGAGAGGCCTCTATATAAAGGACCCAAGGCAAGGCTTGGAAATCATTCGAAGTATTCTTGCCTGGGCTCTCTCCCTCTCCTCCCTTCTTTCTCTTGGCCGGCCACAAGGCTCTTCTCCCTTCTTCTTGCCGTGAGCACAAGGAGAAGCACTGAGGCGACAAAGTTCTTCCGTTGGGACGATCTTCCTCTCCGGCCATTATCACCTTGGGATTGGGCGCAAGTCATCTTCCTCCTTCTCGCCGGAATTGTGATTCCAGCCAACCTTGGTAGTGAGTTTTTCCGATGTGATTACTTCTCTCTTGGTTTTCTTGTCGCGTTCTCAGAGAATCTAGTAGTTCTCGAGAACACGAAACTCGTGGCTTTGCGAAGTCATCCCGAAGAGACTCGGCGTGGACGCGAATAGAGGCGGAGCTTCCGAGGACGCTTACGGTTGGATCTCGTCCCTTCCTTCGAGTTACGTGAGGTAATACGTAAATTAGTTTACGTTTCTGCAAAATTTTAAATATATGATCATGTCTACACAAGATAAAGTTGCATGTTTAGATGTGTGGTTAAATAATTTGAGAAATTATTTATGCTAAACCTTCCGCTACACGTAATTAATTTTAAAATTACGAACCCGCATCCATGTCAACATGCACCCGATCCCAACACCCAGCTGAACCCTTCCCGAGTACATTCACACAGCACTTGTACCCTCACGACTCGACTGATTCCTTATCCGCAGCTTCGACTGTTGCCTTCGCGCCCTCTTCATCTTCGGCCCTCGTCCCTCGGATGTGCACGCAAGCCTCCAGCTTGCCTCCATGCCACCCTTCATGTACGCCTCGAAGTCCGCGCCCATCAGCTCATCGTCCCTGCTCTCCAAGGTCCCTCGGGTGCATATAAGCCTCCAGCTTGTCTCCATGTCACCCTTCACCGTACCAAGGTTGTCCAATCAAGTCCATATGTGTACCTGTACAATCTGCACACTCAACATACACATATAAGAATACAAGGGTAAACCTAACTTAAACCCTTTTCCCAAATATCAAAACCTATGGTCACTCCGGACCATCCTAGGATCGATTGCTCCAACAAACAATACATAACTGGAGTCACACGATTGGAAATAAAATAAACAACAACCACGCAATTTAATATAGCAGCCCACATGACTGAAATACACAACCACACAATTTATACTATCCATACGACTGGAAGAACACAAAATATCATAGCGGAAGACATAAAAACATAAACGACTGCGAACTGGCCGGACTTATCACACTAACCACAAAATCAAAATAGAATAAGCTACAAGGCAAAAATACAAGCCTAAAATAAATTAATACAATACCGAGATCATAAATCTAAAATACCCTCAATGTGAAGTGGGATTGGTAGTCATAATACTTCAAGTGACTCCATGTCATCTACATGCTACCTGGGGAAAACAAACGACATACAAAGAGGTGGTGAGTACGGGTGACTCAGCGGGTAATAGAAATAGATAGTGCATGGATAATACATGTGTAAGGAGATCAAACATATATAGTCTCACAAGTAGTAATAGAATATGAACACCACCATAATGACATGATAAATGCACATATTAGAATTGGTCAAACACGTATGGTATAATGATCAGTAAAACTTGAGATCTACAACGTAATCAGCTCGAAACTACATGAGCAACAACAAATGCATAACATATATGCTACACAACCTATATATGCATGTCAACCATATACATCAAACATAGCTCGATCAAATGCAGAACTAACAATTAAATGCAATGATGCATTATATGCACATGATGCAATGATATCTATATGCACTCCAATCACCACTAAACTAGTCGTGTGAACAAGATGCTGGGAGCCAACAACTCCACTGATAATAACCCCAAAACCAGGCTAAAAGGGGAGCCAACAACACTAGGGTCACACAACCTGTCATGATACAAACACTAAGCCAAAAAGGGGGAGTCAACAACTCTTGGGCCATACAACCCATCATGATACATACAATAAAACCAAAACAAAGAGAAAAGTCAACAACTCTATATGACTGACGACGGACTCAGACTATAAGGGAGTCGATGATTGTCAGCATGCAACAACACTAGAAATATGATTGACGACGGGCTCAGACCGTAGGGAAGCTGATTATCACCAGCACACAACAGTGCAAGGATGGTACATGTATTAGTAGGAGCTCTATAGCCAATTATGTGATGATTGCTAGGGGCATTTGTATCATATTCTATTATTAATAAAGGCAAATTTTGGTTATTATACTTATTTTATATTTGTGCCAAATAACTAAGTATAATAATGTCCTTGGGTTGTAGGTTCTTATCTACATCATATCGATTGGTTGAATCGATAATGAGATGATGTAGAGAACACTACACTGAACCATTCCTAGTCAAACATTAATATTCATGGATAATATTAATGCATGGAGACTAGCATGTAGGTCAATTGATGACTTGAACTCACAAGTCATGGATATGTGATATCAAGGTGACACATGGGTATACATTAGAGAATGTGTACTGAATTGATCCGTCATGAGAAAGTTTCATAGATTGTCATATGAGTGTTATAAACATTCTCATGTGACTATTAGTATGAATAGTCCTTAGACCTGAAGTCACTATGATTCCATACATAAGGAGTTATGTACTTTGGTATCGTTAAACGTCACCCGTAACAGGGTGGACTATAAAGGCAATCACTATATATATAATGAATTATGCAAAGGGATGTGAGTGATGTAGATGAGATCTATCCCTCCTATATGACGGGAGTTATATCTGTGGGCACCTGGATCGAGTAGGACTATTAAAATGTATGACCATGCTCAAATGAGTCAATATGAGGTATTAGCTCATTTGTTTGAGTGAGTCTACTTGGGGATCAAGAAACACAAAGATTGATATTGAGGATGACATGGTCTATGCCTCATTGGTCAATCTAGAAATCGAGGATAGAAAGATAAGGTCATATTTTGTCATAGTCACGGAGGTTAAGTTGGATCTTGATTTTCTCATCACTTGGATAGCAATGATGCATTTGTTGGATTCCGTTGGGATTCCTCCCTATATCCCTGGATTAAAATTCTATAGATTAGAACTAATCTGGATAGGGAAAGAAAATTTCCCAAACGGCCTTTTTCATCTTCATGCTTTTCGATTGAGTGATCGCTTGAACAAACTTGTTGTTTTAGCAATCTAACTCCTTTCTTGATTAGCAACGGAATAGAAGATGAAGATTTGGATCACTGGTTCTTGTGTTTATCTTCGGGATCCAAGAAAAACATGATAAATTAAACAAGAATAAACCAAAGGAATAAAACCAAGATATACCTCTTGATCTACCTCTTGATCTTCTATTGTATTCTTATCCTCTTCTTGGACGTCGTGTGGGCGACGATCTTCCAGGAAACAAAGCCACCAAAAGCCCTCTCCTTCTTTCTTCTTGTGCCGGCCAAGAGGAGAAACTTCGCCTTCCTTGCATGACCTAGCCGTCTCCCTCCACTTCTTTTGTTGTTGCACGCCCAAAGGAGAAGAGATGAAGAGAAGAGAAGAAGATCTAATGCCTTCTTGCTTCCCTGCGCCCCTCTCCTTGCTTGTTGCCGGCGCCGCACACCACCAAAGAGAGAGAGAGAGAGAAAATAATAGGTTAGGGCCTCTCATGATGGCTTATGAGAGGGTATTTATAGGCTACAATAGGGAACATGAGGAGGAGTTGGTTTTGGTCTCCTAACGGATCTTTAACCTGACCCGTTAATAATAACCCGCTCCACTAATGGGTTATTATTGAACTACCGCACCAACCCCATATTAAAATATGGGCTCCACCTTATTATGTGTACATTATCTCCTCATGATTAAGATATTGCATGTCCATTAATTAATTAAATTATTGGCAATTTAATTAATTAATATCTAGTACCACTCAATTTTATTATCATGTCGGACCAAGTCCACCTGCAGGATTTACATGATAATCCTTATGAGCTCCTCAAGGGGACATCATCATCCTAAATAATTAAGACACGATTTCCTTCTATAATCAACGACACACCATATAAATAATATTATTTTTCAATTTACCAGGCCTATTGATTTAACGAATAAATCTCATCCATGTAAGATGTGTATATTGAAAGACATGAATTTCTTTATATGAACATCTTTATTTTGAAAAGAGAACAACAACTTCACTAGGTGTCTGTTTACATTAGTACATGTATGAAGTCCAATTACTTTGCATTGTAGATAACATGGTGTGTGGTGTCACACGGAAGATCATGTTATCAGTTCCATACTTAGTATAAAATAGAGGCCCACAACCGAGATGGAATTGGACAACCCATCGGGACGGTTGTAGTGTAATTAGGTGTGGTTGGTCTTGACCATAGAATTACACTAGTGTGCTTTGAGTACATTGAGCAGGACCAAAACCGGAGGTTATCCAATTTGTACTGACTCGATAATTGGATAAGACCTCAGTTTATATTATAGAGTAAGATCCCTTAATCCCGATATAATAACGGGCATATATTATTAACTATTATTTCTTTGATTTACCAAATGGCGAGATCTATTCTGTTAGATCGATATGTTGGTGCAGAAAGCACCCAAGTCAAACCTGTGTTTTGATAATGGCAACAGAGTTCAAAAGTTAAGTCTTACTTGTTTTCTAACAAGTTACTCTAGTGTACAGGAAAAGCCCTAGCGAAGGACTGCTAGGCACCTGGCGAAGGAATGCCAGGGTAAAAAGCCCTAACGAAGGACTGCTAGGCGCCAGGCGAAGGACAGCTTGGGACTAAAGCCCTAGCGAAGGAATGCTAGGCACCGGGCGAAGGATAGCTCGGCATCCAAGCCCTGACAAAGGACCGTCAGGCAAAAGTCCAACCAAAGGAGCGGTTGGCATCAGGTACATTCTCCCGAGAGGAGTAGGTGAAGATGCGTTCCCCGTCGAGGGAACAGTAGGCGTCGGTTTGACCTAGGGCTCCATTTTGGAGACCAAAGTCAGAACCAAGACAGCTAAGGCTGTATAAACTAATAATTAATTGTTTTATTGTGTTTTGGACTAACCCTGGATGCAGGACCGAAGGAACGTGTGTCTGCAACTCAGAGAGCCTCAAAGGAGTGAGGCAGCAGCTGAGTAGGGCGCCCTGAGTGTCCAGGGCGCCCCCAAGGTGAACCAGAACCAAGTGAAGCAAAAAGGGCTTCGGCTGCTTACTGGGCCGGGCGCCCACAGCAGCCAGGGCGCCCTCAGCAGCCAGGGCGCCCCGCGCCCAAGTCTGTGAAGCATCATCTTTATCCACAGCCGAGATTTCTGCGCGGAAGAAGTCAGCCAAGGCGCCCTCTGCGACCAGGGCGCCCCCAGAGTCAAACTTATCCCTATTCGGATGGGATAACGTTTGACCGAGCTAAAAGCGGATCGCTTGACACGTGGCAGGGTGCCCCCGACGTCCAGGGTGCCCCGAGGTGCTATAAATAGCACTCAACGCCCAAGCCTTCAACAACAACTTCAAAACAACGCTTCTACGCTCTTCTGCTCTCGCGCTTCACCCCGGAATCCTTCCAACTCGAGCCGACGACGTCCTGCTGCTCCAGAAAAAGTCGATCTTCCTCGGACGTCGGTAAAAAGAGCTATTGAAGGTTACTGTACCAAATTCTGTAATAATTTTCTGTAAACTATTTGCGCCTGATATAGAATTGCCCAAAGTAAACGGTCAACGACCGTGGGCCTTGGAGTAGGAGTCGACACAGGCTCCGAACCAAGTAAAATTGACTGTGTCTCTATGTTTCTAATTTCCGCTGCGTACTTGCTCTAAGCTTTCCGAAAGAAAAACGATTTTCGATATTCACCCCCCCCTCTATCGGTTCTCTCGATCCAACAAGTGGTATCAGAGCGGGGAAGTTCAAACTTGGTGCAACCACCAGTTTGAAAATTTCTTTTCGGATTTTCTTTATTATTTTTTTTAATTCGAATTTTTAAATATTTTTTCGTTCGAATTTTTTTTTTTCGTTAATCGAGGTTGGTGCAACACCCCTCGATATTTTATTTCCCTTATCCCGCACTACTAATCCAAGACCAAGTCTTGGGATATTTTTCTACTAGTTTTCTTTTTCAGCTTAAATGGCTATGCAAGAGGGATTCAGCACCGCCAGACCTCCACTTTTCAGTGGAGAAGACTTTTCTTACTGGAAAAGTCGAATGGAGGTCCACCTGAAAACTCAGGTGGACATGTGGATCATCATCCAGTCCGGTCTGGAGATCCCCAAAAACGCCGAAGGACTACCTCAAAGCTACTCGGAGTGGGACAACACCCTAAAGCGCAAAATAGAAGCCGATGCAAAAGCAACATAAACCCTACAATGCGGGCTGACAAAGGAAGAACTCAACCGAGTAGGCCCCTTCAATAGTGCCAAGGAGCTGTGGGCAAAATTGATTGAGCTACACGAAGGAACGTCAGACACCAGGATCAGCAAGAGGGATCTGCTCCTGAACAAATTATACACTATCAAGATGGCCGACAACGAAACAGCAGCCCAACTCCATGCACGCATCCAAGAATTGATGAACGGTCTTCACACGATAGGTCACAAGGTCGAAAACTGTGACCTAATAAGGTATGTCCTAAACGCTTTCCCTAAAAATACCTTGTGGGCATCTATGGTAGATGCATACAAGGTTTCAAGGGATCTCTCCAAAATTAAATTAGATGAATTATTTTCTGAGTTAGAACTTCATGAGCAGACTAACTGCAATATGGCCGAGAAGAGTATTGCCTTTTTTGCAGGAAAAACTGGAAAATCGACAAAAAAGAAACCTCAACCTGAACCCGAGCCCAACTCTGATTCAGACGCAGAAGATGAAGAAGGAGATCAATCTGAGCTGGTCCGACTGGCCCGAAGCTACTACAAAAAATTGAAAAATCAAGCCAACACATGGAGGACAAGCCGAAGAAAGGACGAACCAGCTGAACCAGCAAATGACAAACACAAGCCCAACGTAACCTGCTACGAGTGCAAGAAGAAGGGTCACTACAAGACAGAATGTCCAAATCTGAAGGAGTCCAAGAAGACAAGAAGGAAAAAAGGCACTCCAAGCAACCTGGGACGAATCTTCCTCAGAAGAAGAAGAGGAAGCACCCCAATCAAACCTACTAGCCCTGACCGCCTCAGAAAAAGTCGAGACTGAGTCAGAATCAGAACAGGACGACGGCGAGCTAACATTTACAGAAGACGGCGAAATTAAGGTAACTGGTTTTAATAGATGTCAATTAAGTGAATTAATTTCATTTCTTTCTCGAGATTTGGCAAAAGCCAAACTCCGAGTCGAATCCCTCCGACAGGAAGTAAAACTCCTGAAAGAGGGAGCTGACTCTAAACCCTTAACCGAGAAGGTTCAGGAAGGAACTCCTACTCAAGTTGAAAAACTTGAAAAGGAAAACTCCTCCCTGAAAACTCAGGTTAAGGATCTTAGATCAGCCTTAGAACGATTTACTTCTGGTTCCAAAAATCTTGACATGATTCTTGGGAAACAGAAGTCCGTTCTAAATCGATCCGGACTTGGCTACCGAACCAAATCCCGACAAAGATCGTATTTGGCTGTACTGAATCAGTCCAGAGGAAAAATTCAGGCATGGGTACCTAAACTGTGCCTGAACCAACCAACTGGATCAAATCAGTATTGGATCCCCAAGGACAAGATTCACATTTTGCCTAACCATCACCGTGGCTTTAGTCCAGGGGGAGCCAAACTGAAAACAATATTTATTGTTCATTAAAATTTAATTTTTGATTGCAAATTGTTTGATTGATTGTTTATTTAAAATTTCTGCAATTTTCCATGCTTAAAATTAGAAATGGTTAGTATAAGGACTGAACACACTTAACTGAAACTTGACAACATAGTATTGGGTGGAGGTGAGATGATAGTACGTTAGGGAAGCCAATTTGGCGGAACTAGCCGAAGCTACCGATCCAAGACCCAAACTAGTTAGACCAGAAATTTTTCAAAGAATAATTTTGAAAATGAAATTTCATTAAAAGGCTTTATCAAGGAAAGGGTGGATGATCCCATAAGGCTACGCCAAAGAAGGCCTAGTGCCTCGCCAAGACCTGGAAGCCAATTTTTGAAATTCAAATTCAAATTAATTTTTGTCAAATTCGAATCTAACACAAAATTTCAGTTATTTATAGATTTAAATATCTTTTCAAAAATTTAATTGTTTTCAAAATTAATTAAGTATTCAAAATTTAATTATTTTCAAAATAAACTGTCAAAATTATCAAAACCTGTCTCACAAAACCTATAAGGTTAACGTGGTTGAAAACCCTAGATTTGGGTGAGACAGACTAGGCAGTGAAACTCAATTTAAGCTATTCCTGATTCTAATTGGATCCAAATCAAGAAAATTCTTTATGCGTAGGAACATAAAGATTTGGACCAATGGATGTTGGATAGCGGTTGCTCCAGACACATGACTGGAGATAAATTGAAGTTCACCAAGTTCAAACTCAAAAACCTAGGCTCAGTGGTATTTGGCAATAATGCTACACTCAAGGTAATTGGGTCAGGTAATATTGAGCTTAAATCTGATTTCATTATTAAGAAAGTTCTATTGGTTGAAAACTTTAATTTTAACTTGCTTAGCATAAGCCAGTTATGTGATTCTGGTTATATAGTTACTTTCAACAATTCCAACTGCCTGATTAGAAATGAACAAGACTCAGAAATCATACTTAAGGGCACTAGGAAAAACAATGTATACACTATAAATCTTCCCCTTATACCCAAATGTATGTTAACACAATTAGAACAATCAAACCTCTAGCATAGGAGATTAGGTCATACCAATTTGAGAACTATCTCAAAAATTACCCAACTTAGCTTAATCAAAGGTATCCCCAAAATCAAAAATAATGAAAACCTAATATGTGAATCATGTAATCAAGGTAAACAAACCAAATCCAATCACAAACTAATCCAGTCTGATTTAACTCAAACCACACTTGAGCTCCTGCACCTTGACCTATTTGATTCACATGGAGCCAAGTCACTAAGCGGGAACCGATACTGCTTAGTAATAGTTGATGATTACTCTAGGTTTACCTGGGTTAGGTTCCTAAAAACCAAAGATGAAACCCTAAACCTATTTATTGAATTCTGTAAACTAATTGAAAATCAAAACGACACTAAAATTAAAAGACTTAGGAGTGATCACGGGGGAGAGTTTGAAAATCAAAAATTTGAGGATTTCTGTAAAGTAAATGGGTATTTACATGAATTTTCATGTCCTAGAACCCCCCAACAAAATGGGATAGTTGAGCGAAGGAATAGAACATTACAAGAAGCCGCTAGGGCTATGCTCAACGAATTCAACTTAGCAAACCAATTTTGGGCAGAAGCAACTAGTACGGCTTGTTATATCCAAAATAGGGCCTTGATTAACAAGCGACACAACAAAACCCCCTATGAATTGTACTACCATAGACTACCAAATCTACATTACCTAAGGGTCTTTGGGTGCAAAGTCCATATCCTAAACACCAAAGACTATTTAGGAAAATTTCAATCCAAGTCAAACCCAGGTATTTTCCTAGGGTATTCAACCACAAGTAGAGCCTATAGAGTTTACAACAAACAAACTAAGAAAATTGAAGAAACAACAAACTTAATTTTTGATGAAGAAATCAATTCAACATCTAATAATCCAGACCCAATTTCATCAAACACTGACCAAGAAAATAATGAACAAATTATTGAACCATTAATTGAACCCTTAAACGAACTAACTATTGAACCAATTAATGAATTAACTAAACCAAGAATCGAACCAACAAATGAACCAGCCCAAAGAGTCGAACCAAATAGTGAACCAAACCAACCAGCCGGACCTGAGGCTGAACCAAGCTCTAGAAGAACAAAGAAACCCAGACTTAGTCACCCAACCGATCAAATTGTGGGTGATCCAACTCTAGGAGTCAGGACTAGGTCCTCCTATAGGAACCTTAGTCAAATAGCTATGATATCAAAAATTGAACCCAAAACTATAGAGGAAGCCCTACCTGATCCTGATTGGATCATAGCGATGCAAGAAAAACTAGCTCAATTCGAGAGAAACCAAGTCTGGGAATTAGTACCTAAACCTGAGGGCAAATCCGTCATTGACACTAAGTGGGTCTTTAGGAATAAGCTGAATGATCAAGGAGAAATAGTCAGAAATAAAGCCCGCTTAGTAGCAAAGGGTTTCAGCCAAGTAGAGGGATTAGACTACGATGAAACATATGCCCCAGTAGCTAGACTTGAGTCCATTAGAATGTTGTTAGCCTTTGCATCCCATAAAGGATTTAAGTTATATCAAATGGATGTAAAGTCAGCCTTCTTAAATGGATTCATTAAAGAAGAAGTTTATGTAGGACAACCCCCAGGGTTTGAGGACTTTGACAAACCTAACCACGTTTACAAACTAACTAAAGCCTTATATGGGTTAAAACAAGCACCTAGGGCCTGGTATGAACGTTTATCAACCTACTTAACTTCTAAAGAATTCAAACAAGGCCAAATTGACTCAACTCTATTTATTAAAAGCCTAGGAAAAGAAATATTCATTGCCCAAATTTACGTAGATGACATAATTTTTGGATCCACCAACACAAACTTCCTAAAAGAGTTTGTCAAAATAATGGAAAATGAATTTGAAATGAGCTTAGTTGGTGAGCTTAACTTTTTCCTAGGCTTACAAATTAAACAAACTAAGGATGGAAACTACGTGCATCAATTTAAGTATGCTAAAGAATTGATAAAGAAATTTAAAATGGATAACTCTAAAAGTATAAGTACCCCCATGGCCACTAATGTAAAAATAGATAGTGACCCTGATGGTAAACTAGTGGACCCCAAACTCTATAGGAGTATGGTAGGTAGCCTACTGTACCTTACAGCCAGTAGACCTGACATTCTTTTTGTTGTAGGGATGTGTGCTAGGTATCAAACCTGTGCTAAGGAAACACACTTAGCAGCCCTAAAAAGAATACTAAGATATGTAAAGGGCACCCTAAATGTAGGAATTTGGTATCCTAGGACCTCAACTTTTGATTTGATAGGATACTCAGATTCTGATTATGCTGGATGTAAATTAGATAGAAAGAGCACAAGTGGAAGCTGCCAACTGTTAGGACAGAGTCTAGTTAGTTGGTGCAGCAGAAAACAACACTGTGTAGCTCTATCCACAACTGAAGCTGAGTATGTGGCCTTAGGAGAGTGTGTAGCTCAACTTTTGTGGATGATGCATACACTAAAGGACTTCCAGCTCAACTACACTCAAACTCAAGTATTTATTGACAATATAAGTTCAATTAATTTAACTAAGAACCCAATCCAACATTCAAGAACCAAACATATAGAAGTCAAATATCATTTTGTAAGAGACCATGTAGCCAGGGGTGAAATAGTACTTAAGCATATTGACTCTAAATCCAACTTAGCTGATATATTCACAAAACCCTTACCTGAATCTGAGTTCAGTTCACTAAGAAGGTAGTTAAGATTGTGTTCAGTAGAATAGATTAACTACATTTCCTTCTATTACTGTTCTACTTGCTTTTTAAAAATTGTTACTCAAAATAGAATTTGAAAAACTGCTTTACTTAATTTCAAAATTAGTTTTCATTTTTCGTCTTAGTTTTATTTTTATTTCAAAACTACCCCTTTTCAAAACTAGGGCTTTTTCGAAAATGGACTTAGCCTAGGCCCTAACCCTAGAACTGCATGCACCTATAGACTTAGAAGCCAGCATCTCACAAGCACCTTAGGGTACTTTTGATTGATAACCTAGAATGGGTTGAGATGCTTAGGTCTTTGCCTTAATTCAAGATGCTTTAAGTCAGTGCATCTGCAGTAATTGGGGCACTAAATACAACTTACACAGCAATCAAGTTAAGTGTCAAGTTTAGAAAATCTAACTTGAACAGAAACACTTAACTTGACTAACCCTAGCAAAAGCTACTGTTTATAACAGTTAGTAAGTAGCTAATTGGGTTAGACAGGTCCCTACAGAGAAAATTGACTGATTTGATTTAAATATAATAATGAATTGGTTCAGTACAGCAAAATCTTACTTATTTCCTTTATGTAACTTTTTCTGCTATATTTATCTGTTTTTGATATATGGCAAAGGGGGAGAGATAGGAAAGGAGAGAGTAAAACATTTTTTGCTCAAATATTTTTTACTCTATCCTTTATTCAAAAAATTTTCAAAATCTTCTTATCCTTTATTCAAAAAGTTTTCAAAATCTTCTTATCCTTTATTCAAAAAGCTTTCAAAAATACTTAAGTTTTTTTAAATTTTTCTAAGTACTTAAACTTTTCAAAAACCTTTTCAAAATTAGTTAAATACTTAAGCAAATCTTCCAAATTTATTAAGTACTTAAATCTTCAAAATTATTAAGGACTTAAGTTTTCCAAATGTACTAAAGTTTTTTCTTACTAAGTAGTTAAGCTTTTGAAATCTTACCAAGTACTTAAGTTAACACTTTCAAAACTTTTGAGTACCTTAAAACTTAAGGCTTCAAACATTTTTAGTACTCTAAAATCATGCTTTCAAAAACTCTCCTATGTACTTTTAACTTAAGTTATCAAAAGATTTCTAAGTACCTAAAACTTAAGTTTTTAAAGTACAAATAAAGTTTTTTTAACCCCACGAATTTTTGAAAAATCAAGGGGGAGATTCCTTCCAGGGGGAGGGAACGAAATTTAACTTTTCATGCTTGCTTAAACTTAACTTTTTGAACTAGGGTTGCCATAAATCAAAAAGGGGGAGATTGTTGGTGCAGAAAGCACCCAAGTCAAACCTGTGTTTTGATAATGGCAACAGAGTTCAAAAGTTAAGTCATACTTGTTTTCTAACAAGTTACTCTAGTGTACAGGAAAAGCCCTAGCGAAGGACTGCTAGGCACTGGCGAGGGAATGCCAGAGTCAAAAGCCCTAGAGAAGGACTGCTAGGCACCTGGCGAAGGAATGCCAGGGTAAAAAGCCCTAGCGAAGGACTGCTAGGCGCCAGGCGAAGGACAGCTTGGGACTAAAGCCCTAGCGAAGGACTGCTAGGCGCCAGGCGAAGGACAGCTTGGGACTAAAGCCCTAGCGAAGGAATGCTAGGCACCAGGCGAAGCACAGCTCGGCATCCAAGCCCTGACAAAGGACCGTCAGGCAAAAGTCCAACCAAAGGAGCGGTTGGCATCAGGTACATTCTCCCGAGAGGAGTAGGTGAGGACGCGTTCCCCGTCGAGGGAACAGTAGGCGTCGGTTCGACCTAGGGCTCCATTTTGGAGACCAAAGTCAGAACCAAGACAGCTAAGGCTGTATAAACTAATAATTAATTATTTTATTGTGTTTTGGACTAACCCTGGATACAGGACCGAAGAAACGTGTGTCTGCAACTCAGAGAGCCTCAAAGGAGTAAGGCAGCAGCTGAGCAGGGCGCCCTGAGTGTCCAGGGCGCCCCCAAGGTGAACCAGAACCAAGTGAAGCAAAAAGGGCTTCGGCTGCTTACTGGGCCGGGCGCCCACAGCAGCCAGGGCGCCCTCAGTAGCCAGGGAGCCCTCAGCAGCCAGGGCGCCCCGCGCCCAAGTCTGCGAAGCTTCATCTTTATCCACAGCCGAGATTTCTGCGCGGAAGAAGTCAGCCAAGGCGCCCTCTGCGACCAGGGCGCCCCCAGAGTCAAACTTATCCCTATTCGGATGGGATAACGTTTGACTGAGCTAAAAGCGGATCGCTTGACACGTGGCAGGGTGCCCCCGACGTCCAGGGCGCCCCGAGGTGCTATAAATAGCACCCAACGCCCAAGCCTTCAACAACAACTTCAAAACAACACTTCTACGCTCTTCTGCTCTCGTGCTTCACCCCGGAATCCTTCCAACTCGAGCCGACGACGTCCTGCTGCTCCGGAAAAAGTCGATCTTCCTCGGACGTCGGTAAAAAGAGCTATTTAAGGTTACTGCACCAAATTCTGTAATAATTTTCTGTAAACTATTTGCGCCTGATATAGAATTGTCCAAAGTAAACAGTCAACGACCGTGGGCCTTGGACTAGGAGTCGACACAGGCTCCGAACCAAGTAAAATCGACTGTGTCTCTGTGTTTCTAATTTCCGCTGCGTACTTGCTCTAAGCTTTCCGAAAGAAAAACGATTTTCGATATTCACCCCCCCTCTATCGGTTCTCTCGATCCAACACGATAGGCCCGGTAAGTTAGGAGATAATATTAATAATATGATGTGCTGTTGATTATTGATGGAATCCGTGTCCTGGTGAGTCAGGTTGATGATGCCCCCTTGATGAGCTCGAATGGTTCATCATGCTAAACCCTGCAGGTGGATTTGATCCGGCATGATGATACGGTCGAGTGATACTAGTCAAGGACTCAGAGGTTAATTAATTTGAATTGTCAGTAATTTAAATTAATTAACGGGCATTCGTGATCTTAAACACGGGGGGATGGATGACTCGTAATATGTGGAGCCCATATGAAAATATGGGGGTTGGTGAGGAAGTTCAATTAAGATCTTTTAGTGGAATGGATCTTAATTAATGGATCTGGTTTAGATCCATTGGTGGGGCAAGATCCAACTCCTCTTCTTGGTCCCTACCTTAGCCCTATAAATACCCCATGAGATCAAGAAACCAAGGCTAGTTAATCCAACCCTCTCTTCTCTCTTCTTCTCTCTCCTAGGTCACGGCAAGGAGAGGAGGCTACCTCCTCTCTTCTCTTCTTCTTCCCTCAGCCAAACCGCGTGCAACCATCACTAGACAATGGGAGGAAGGTCTTCTCCCTTTTGTTGTCTGTGCCGGTGAGGGAGAGAGCTCCGATGGCCGGTAGGAGGCGGCGCAAGGCTCCTTGGCCGGCGGCGCCGCAAGGTGAGGAGGAGAGGGTTTCTATGCTTGAGTTGGGTGTGAAAGGAAGCTCTTCTTCCTTTCATCCTCTTCTTGACTTCCTTCCTGAGGTCAGCCGTTAGTCGGAGAAGCCTTGGTGGTAGTTCTTGGCCGGCGGCGCAAGGGTGGAGGGATCTAGTGGCCGGCGCAACTCTAAGATTTGGACTTAGGGCTTTTGGCTAGGGAGAAGAAGAAACCGTGATTGATTGGAGCCATTGGTGATCTCGGTTCGTGGTAGATCATTGCCCACATGATGTCCGCGAAGGGTGGGACATAAGGTAGAAGACCGCGAGGTGATCGGGAAGGTATATCTCTTCCCATGCTCCATTGATTATCCTTATGTCATACTGTTGGTGCAAGATGCATCAGTGATGTTCTCCTCTAAGTGTTTCAATGTTTGACAATATGCTTAAGTCAGTGATACATTGAACAAGGGAAGGGTGAGTCAAGAGAGGAGTAACAAAGTGAAGAAAAGTCCTAGTTAACCTAGGCACTAAGTCCTGGTTCTAAGAATTGGGCACTAAGACCTGGTGAGTGAAGCTGGGCACTAAGACCTGATGAGTGAAGCTGAGCACTAAGTCCTGGTTCATGGAATTGGGCACTAAGTCCTGGCCGAGGGCTGGGCACCTAAGACCTGACCGAGGGTTGGGCACTAAGTCCTTGTTCGTGGAATTGGACACTAAGTCCTGGCCGAGGGCTGGGCACCTAAGTCCTGAACCTAGGGTTTGGGCATGATGTTTTGGTCCGAGGGATTGAGCAACTTAGCTGAGCGATGACTAATGACAGAAGTAGAGATGGGTCAAGGTTCGGACGTCTCAAGATTCGAGAGTATCGAAGGCTAAGTAAACGTCCAACCGGATTGGTCGGGTGGCAACCGTCTCTTGAGAGGAGTAGGTGAAAGGCACGTTCCCGGGGGTGGGAATTTAGGCATCGGTTCGACCTTGGGTTTCACGGGAAATTCGAAGTCAGAACCATTTCGTTAAGGATAAGATTGTATATGTGTTTGCCTTGTATTTATGTATCTTGCAGGTACCTAAAACTGAAGAGAAAGCAGGCAAACAACCACAAAGAGACTGAAAAACAGCTTCCCGGCCGCCCCTATTGATACAGGCTCCCCCATTGATATAGGTGCCCCTATTGACTCAGGCGCCTGAATGAATCAGGCGCCTCCTTCAATAAAGGTGCCCAATAAGGCAGGTTTATCAGCTCTGCGAGTTCAACGCGAGGATGAGCTTTGACCAAGGTTTGTGAGGCGCCCCATACCATCACGGGCGCCCTAGACAAGGCTATAAAAGGGGCTTCGACCCCTCAACTCCATACAACAATTCTACGATCATTCTAAGCATTCCAAGTGACGATAAAGCGCTAACGATGAAGCTCTGCGACCAAGGAGGCTCCAGGAGGAAGTGTGCGGCACTTCGGAGTTCCAGATCGGCCGGGCATTCGACTTTTCTGCTTTGGTTTGCTTTTACTTTTATGCAATTAATTTCCATATTATTTTTTATTGTAAAACATGAACTATAAGATGGGTTTCTCCACCTCCGGAAAGTCCAGAAAGGAGACCATTAGTGGGCGGGCGCTTCTCGTGCTTAGGCCTTGGACGTATTGACTCTGGGGGGTTGGGAACTAAGTAAACTCCGCTTGTCATCTGTCATTTTATTTTTCGTTATTTCTATTTTTTCGCTGCGCACTAACTATCTATCTAGAACGATCGAAAGGCACAGTTTCCGCAGAAATTTTTAACCAGTCGATATTCACCCCCCCTTCAATCGACAGCACCGGTCCCCACAAGTGGTATCAGAGCTTGGTAGCTCTTCACCGGACTAAGAGCCGACGGAGCAAAGACATCAGGAGTTGAGGGGGAGCCCAGGGGTGAATCAGGTATAATTTTTTATTATGGTCAATTTTAAATTTCATATTATGTGTTTTAAGTGCAGGGAGAGAGGACACTATAAAAATCAGTGTCCTACTCGTAAGACTCGTTCTTCACCGCCGACGGCAAAAGAAGCACCAGCGCCCAGAGTCCGGAGGGATAAGAGCCACGTGCAATGCTTCAAATTTCAAAAGCACGGACACTACAGGAATCAGTGTCTGTCCAAGGTACGAAAAATTTACATTCCTAAAAATTTACAAATTACTGCACAGTCTTACAAGTATGTTAATAACTTAGATAAATCGGTTAATTTTTCTGATAAACTAGATATGTTGCATAATCAACTTAGAGTATTGTATGATCAATTACCAATTGTAGACGATAATAAATTATCAGAAATTAATTCTTTAATTGTCAATATCAATGCAATGCTTTTTGAAATTAATTCTGATAATATTGAAATTAATTATGATAATATTAATCCTGAAATTAACTCTGAAATTATTGAACATAATTTTAAAATTCTTAAGGATAATCCTGAAATTAACTCTAAAATTATTGAGGATAATTTTGAAATTCTTAAGGATAATGAGAATATTTCTGAGGATAATGAGAATATTTTTTAGGATATTAAAGATAAGGTTAAGAATATTTCTGAAGATAGTGAAAATGAAATCTTTTTAGATAATAGTTTAATTATTTTCTTTGATAATCCTGAAAACTATTATAAAATATTATTTAGTGACCCAAATTACTCTACCTACTGTGAAGATATAGAAGAATATGATTTTGAGGATAAGGAGGAAATTGAATTTTCAACAATCAAGGCTATAGTGAATAAAGTTTACAAAAATTCAAACAAATCAGAATTATTAGAAAAACTTAAAAAATTAGATAAAGAAGAAATAGTAGATGAGTCAGAAATTTTTGAAATCATGAAAATGATGAAATTAGACCCACAACTTTTAATTAACCTAGAAATGTTGAAATTCAAATCAAATTAAATCTTAATAACCTTCATTAATTTAATTTCAATTAATCCTTAATTAAATTCAATTAATCCTTAATTATTTCAACTTCAATTAATCCTTAATTAATTTAACTTCAATTATTCCTTAATTAATGTAACTTCAATTAATCAATAATTATTTCAACTTCAATTATTCCTTAATTAATTTAACTTCAATAATTTTTATTTAATTTAACTTCAATTAATTCTTAATTAATTTAACTTCAATTAATCCTAAATTAATTTAACTTCAATTAATCTTTAATTATTTCAACTTCAATTAATACTTAATTAATTTAACTTCAATTAATCCTTAATTAACTTCAGTTAATCCTTAATTTAAATTCAATTAATCTTTAATTATTTCAACTTCAATTAATCCTTAATTTAACTTCAATTAATCTTTAATTATTTCAACTTCAATTAATCCTTAATTGTTTAATTTCAATTAATCCTTAATTAACTTCAATTAATTCTTAATTAATTCAACTTTAATTAATTTGACTTCAATTAATTCTTAATTAATTCAACATTAATTAATTTTTAATTAATTTAACTGCAATTAATTCTTAATTAATTTAACTTCAATTCTTAATAATTCAACTTCAATTAATTGTTAATTAACTCAACTTCAATTAATTCTTAACTAATCTAACTCCAATTAATTCTTAATTAACTTAAATCCAATTAATTCTTAAATAACTTAAACTCAAACTAAATAAAATCTTACCCAAACTGCAACAATTAAATTAATAATATTAAATTTGTCAAAGTGGGTTGACATATTTGCAGGTTCATACGACATGTACCAAATCGAAAATTTGATACATTATTAGAAACTTAAGTAAAATATTATGAAATGTTTGACTCATGCATAACTGTCATGTCATGCATCTGCTATTTTTTAATATATGTCATGTCATTCATATTTAAGTTTATGCATGATTTAGAATGGTTGTAGGAAAAAGACTAATTAAAACTTGAACAACCTAGTATTAAGTAGAGGTGAGATGATAGTACGTTAGGGAAGCTATTCTAATAAGGTCAAGTAAGGTAAGGTGTATCCTACTTGGTCTGTTTAGTCTGGTGGAACTAGCCGAAGCTACCGATTCAAATCCTAAGCTAGTTAGACCAAAATTTTTCAAGAAGTAAATTTGAAAATAAATTTTCGATAAAAGTCTTTGTCGAGGAAAGGGTTGTTGCTCCAATAAGGCTACGGCCAAAGAAGACCTCTGTGCCTCGCCAATACCTGGAAGCCAATTATCGAAAATCAAATTCAATTTACTATTTGATAAATTTGAATCTAACACAAGTTTTAATTGAATCTTAGATTTAACAATAAATTAAGAAAAATTATTCAAGCATCTCACAATACACCCATAAGGCAACCATGCTTGCTTGTACTGAGACATCTAAAATGGGTGAGGTGATAAGGACTAATAAATTGAAAAATATTTTTCAAAATTATTTTCTAAAATTCTTAGAATATTTTTTCTAAAAATCTATTTTCAAAATAGTACTTTAACATAGTAATGTTTTTATGGATTTCATGCTTGTCTGATTGTTTATACATATTATACATTTTCAAAATTATATCTTTTTGAAAAATTGTTTGACCTACCCAATTAGACACAAGCCTCTTAGGTCAACACTAAAATCCCTTAAGGCATTTAGATAGAGTCAAACGGTGTTGGTGTCAGGAGGAGTTTTTTTCAAAGTGTTTTTCGAAAATTATGCTTTAAACATCATTATCACTTCAAAATATTTTTGGAAAATGGTGCTTTAAATCACTATCATGTATGTTTTCGAAAAGACTTACGCCTTAAAAAAAATTATTTTCATTCCAAATTGAATTTTCTAAAATTATCTTCTTGAAAATTACCGTCATTCAAAACTATTCTTTTGATTTTAATAAACCCTAAAGACACAGAGGAAATCTTCTTCATGATCTACAAGGACTCTTAGGATGTGTCTAATTTAGGGGGAGTCTAAGTCAAAAGAAATTTTTGTGACAAGTATTTTTCTAAATTTTTTTTCTGCCAAATTTTTTTGAAGTTATTAAATAATTCTTTTGATCTGAACCAAACCCTAAAGACTCAAAGGAAGAGTACTTGTGGTCAACAAGCTTCCTAGGACTCGATCAAGTTTAGGGGGAGGTCAAATTAAAAGAGTTATTAAACATTTCAAAATAAAATGTTTTCGTGCACTATATTTTCAAAATCCTATTGAAAACATAAGTAATTTGTCTTTCAAAATACTATTATGTTGCTTTTCAAAATTTTTTTAGCTTATAAAATCTTTTTAAAATATTTTTTAAATAATATTTTCTTGAGTTTGGAGAATTTCCAGAACACTTAGGGAAATGTCGTTGTAGTTAACAAGGTTTCCTAGGATTGTGTCAGACTGGAAAAGAAACCAAGTTAAGTAAAATATTATGTTTTAAAAACAATATTTTTCTAAATATAAGTCAAGTAATAGTTTTAAAAATCAAGTCAATTTCATAAATGCATAAAACTTTTCAAAAGTACTTATGTTTTTCAAAAATTAATAAAATTTTTCAAAAGTACTTATATTTTTCAAAAATTAATAAAATTTTTCAAAAGTACTTATGTTTTTTCAAAAATGTAAAATATTTGCAAGGTACATATTTTTTCAAAGTACAAATTTTTCAAAGTACAAATTTTTCAAAAGTACTTATGTTTTTTCAAAAATGTAAAATATTTGCAAGGTACATATTTTTTCAAAGTACAAATTTTTCAAAGTACAAACTTTTCAACGGAAAAATATCTTTCAAAGTAAAAGTTTTGCACAATATTTTTCAAAATATTCTTTTAAAAGTGCAAAAATCTCTAGGTGAAATATTTTTGAAAAGTGTATGTTTTTCATTCTTGAAAAGTGCATATTTTTCTAAGGAAAAACCTTTTATGTGTACAATTCCTTTCTCAATAGAAAATTTTTCTAAGGTAATATTTTTTAAAAAGTGAAAAAATATCTTCTGAGTTCAAAATATTTTTTCAATTTGCACAATACTTTTCAAAGAGTAATTTTTTTGGTGCAATTTAAGTAAAATTAATTTTCTGTTGGTACAATTGTATTTTTAACTAGCTCATTACTATGCTTTCAACGATTAATGCAAGTGTTTCGAAAAGAGACGAGTTTGAATATTTTAGGAAATGGCTAGAAGCAGACGAGACGACCGAAGGTCCTCAAAATCAGGCTTCTTCCATTACCAGTGAAAAAACATCCAAACTCGATGAACTCTTTGGTCAAAATAATCGAGCCGCTAGGCAGACGGTAATGAAGAACTTGACCACTACCATCTTGGTTGAGGGGATGCCCATGAGGGAACATGTCCTCATGATGATGGCTTGGCTGAAGGAGATAGAAATTCTTGGAGCTCAGATTGATGGGGAAACCCAGGTCGATCTTATCCTCCAATCTCTACCAGGGAGTTTTGAGAAGTTTCGCCTAAGCTACAATATGGACAAGCGTTCATATTCGTGGCAGAAGTTCTGACAGAACTCGAGGCTGCAGAGGCGGTTTCTCTTCAGAGTTCACAAACTTTCATTGCTCAAGAAGTTCCTACTTCTAAACCAAAAGGAAAGAAGAAGAACCGTACTGAGGCAAAGAAAGTAGCAGGATTATAGGGACCTCAGGGATGCATAAAGAAGTTGAAAGGCATGTGGTTTGTATGCAAGCAGTCAGGACATTGGAAGACAGATTGTCCTCGCCGTCAGAGTAGTACCAGAGGTATATTTTCTTCTTGTGTCGTTGTAACATGTTTAGCGGTGATATCTACCAGTACCTGGTGGGTAGATACGGATGCCACTAATCATGTCTGCATTTTTGTGCAGGGGTTCCAAGAAACCTGACGGCTAGCTGAGGAGGCTATTGCTGACTACATGGATGGCTATGGAGATGACTTTTGCAGTGGGAGTTTTTCACTATTTCATTTATGTCTTTAACATAGGCTGATATAGTTTTGGTTTTATAAATTGTCTTTATGTACTTAATTTTTTGGAAAGACTTTGTTCAGTTTCTAGAATAAAGATATTTTCTATTGCTTTTATTTGTTAAAAGTGGAATAGAAGGAATTTCTATTGAAGTACATAGATAGACGATTAGTATATGAAACCGAAAGGATCCTATGATGCAATTAATAGTTTATCATCTTAACTAATGAAAGAGAAAGGTTCCTTCCAAGTGAAACCAAACATATGTTTTGTCTCTAAAGTTGGCTTTGTTAAATTCTAGTAGGATTCAAAAGTGATCAACCAAAAGGCCTTAGGGATAATTGGTTAAAGGAAGACTTGTCTTCCTTAGGATCTTTTTGACTTCTACAAGGGAAGTAACAGAACCAAATAGGCTTGTTCTAAGCCTGGGGGCATAGAGCCAAAAAAACATATAGGAATTGGTTTATAATGATAAGTATAGGCCCTTAGTCTATTCAGAATAGAGGTACTTTTAAATACTTTATTTATTTTATAAACAAGGGATTAATACCTCTAGGAATGGTTGTAGGAATTACTTATCAGAGAATTGAGATTTGATCCAAATTCATTGCACCTAATGTGCCCCAACAGTATGGTGCAATGCATGGAAGGAAGAAGGTCTCTTAAGCTATTAGGCTAAGAAGATGATAAGCCTCTCCGAGATTAGTCAAATTTGTTCAAAGGGGTATGTCCTGGATACGAAGGTTTGTATGTTTGATTCTGTATCAGTAGTCTCTTAAGACCATAGAAATGTAGACTAAGCAAATGCTTAGTCTGAGCCATGTTCAGATTATGAGTAGTAAAGAGACACCGACAAGTTGCAATCTAGTGCGTATATTCGTAGGATATCCTAAGGGAACAAAAAGGTAGTTTAATAGTCCTAAGAATCAGAGGACATTCCTTGGGACGAATGACTGATTCTTAGGAAAAGGACTATGTAATAAACCACAAATCCAGGTGTAGAGTAACTCTGAGTAAATTAAATAGAAGGGCATTCCAATCTTAGTACCAACTGTACAAGAGGTTATACCACAAGACACTGCACCTCGTGTCACTAAAGATATACAAAGGGTACCTTGTCATAGTTAGAGGGTTGTTGCTCAACCTAGAAGATCTCATGTTCTTGGAGAGTCTATGGACTGGGTCCTAAGTGAACATGAGATGGATCCCTAGACCTATAACAAGGATCATCCATTTTGAAGAGATAAATCCGGTTATATGGATTTGTTCAAAGGACGGACGATGTTAAGTGACAGAAACGATGTGGTATTATTGTACTATACGTAAATAGTATTTTGTTAGTTGGAAACAATAACTGAATATTATCAGACGTAAGGGTATGGTTGTCCACACAATTATGAAGGACTTGAGAAAAGAAAGACACATCCTTGGGGATCAAAGATCTAAGGGATCTCCAGACAAGGAGAATGTGCTTATCACAAGCTTCATATAAAACATTGTCTTAGCTCATTCTAGCATGGATACCTCTAAAAGAAAGTTTTGGAGCTACTCTATCTAAGAGATATTTTTCGATTATCAAAGGTGATAGAGTAGGTAATGACGGTTCCTCTAGGATCGGCTAGAGGAAGTCTCTTGTATGCTAGAAATGAGCCCAGATATCTGTTGTGCCGTGGGCATGGGTAACAGATATCGGAGTAACCTAAGTCAAGAAAATTGGAATATAGTAAAAGCATGTAAGGACTATATGCTGATTATCGGGCACACTAATTTCTGAAGGTTATATAGATACAGAATTCCAATCTAGATAGGGGCGTATATAAATATTCCTTGGGTTTTATGTTCACATTTAGGAGGTAGAACCATTGTATAGTAGAGTGTTGCACAGCGACTGCGTAATGGACCCTACTGTGGAGTCTGAATATTCTGGCAGCCTGCGAGGCAGCCAATATAACTACATGGTTCAGTAACCTCAAGATGGACTTCGATGAGATTCCTGGTTTGCTCGGTAGTATCACATGTGATGTGATTAAAATGGTACAGTTGCAAACTCGAAGGAATCACGAGTCCATAAGGCAAGTAAACACATAGAGCGCAAGTACCACCCAAAACAGGAATAGTTGTCGTTGCCTAGTTTGCATCAGAGAATGATCTTGGTGGATCATTTCTCTAAAGCCTTAACAGTGAGAGCTTAAGGCTTGTGACGGATCTAGAGGTCAGATGTATGGCATTTTGAAAACAGCAAAGTCATTGAGTATAAGTGGGATATTGTTAGGATGTATACTAAAAGCTTTGCCTTTTGGTTAAGGATACATCTACATTTTAAAGAGAATCAGAAAATCACATAGTGCATGTTTATATTAGTATGTGCACTAAACGTCTAATGCTTGACATTGTAGATAACATGGTGCATGGTGTCGCACAGGAGATCATGTTATCAGGTTCCTTACCGAAGCATAAGAAAGAGGCTCACAACTGAGATCGAGTTGGACAAACCATCAGGATGGTTGTAGTGTAATCAGGTGTGGTTTATCTTGACCATAGGATTACACTAGTGTACTTTGTGTACATTGAGTATGACCGAAAGAGAGGTCATCCAATTTTGTACTGACTTAGTAAATTGGAATAGACTGTTGGATCGAGAAAACACGATAGAGGGGGGGTGAATATCGTGAAAACGTTTCAGATAAAACTTTTAGAGAATACGCAGCGGAAATTAAAAACACACACAAGGAACACAAGCGTTTTTACTTGGTTCGGAGTCGCGGTCGGCTCCTACTCCAAGGCCCACGGATCCTTGACCATTTACTGCGGGCAATTCTATAATGCACAAAGTTTTACCGAGATTTGTACAGTAGCAGTGCAGTAAAAAGAACAATTTAACTCTTCATTATCGACGCCCGGTGTGGATTGTACTTCGGTGCGGAGGGTCGTCGTCGACGCTTAGAACCTCGGGATCAGAAGTTTCCAGAGCAGAGCGCTTGAGCGAAGAGCGTTGGGGCGTTGGAAAAGTGTGTTCAGAAGCCTTGGGGGTCGTGCCCCTTTTATAGCACTACTGGGGGCGCCCTGGACGTTGGGGGCGCCCTCCACGTGCCTCTGGATCCGCAAACCCCTATCCGAAACTCGGTCAGCCCTTATCCCTCCAGGATCGGGCTCGGAGCTGACGGGGGCGCCTGGGACACTGGGGGCGCCCCAGTTGACTTGGTCTGCTGGCTTCTCGCTTGAATTCGCTTCGATCACTTGTTTTGCTTGGACCCGGGGCGCCTGAGGCATCCAGGGAGCCCGGGACCATCAGGGTGCCCGGGAGCTTGAGGGCGCCTGGCCTAGTGAGCTTCCGAAGCGATTCTTGTTCAACTTGTTTTGCCTTCACCTTGGGGGCGCCTGGGACCTCCAGGGCGCCCTGCCCAGCTATCTGCCCTCTCCTTTGGGGCGTTCTGAGCTGCAGAAACACATTCCTTCGGTCCTGCATTCAAGGTTAGTTCCAAAACAGCAAAGCAAGAAATGTTAGGCTTATACAGCCTTAGCTGTCTTGGTTCTGACTTCGGGTCTCCCAAATGGAACCCTAGGTCGAACCGACGCCTACTGTTCCCTCGACGGGGAACGCGTCCTCACCTACTCCTCTTAGGAGAGTTTACCTTTTGCCAACCGGCTCCTCCGGTTGGACTTTTGCCCAGCAGTTCTTCGCCAAGTGCCTAGCAACCCTTCGCCAGGTCTTCGTTACCAAGCAGTCCTTCGCCAGGTCTTAGACTCCTAGCGGCCCTTCGCCAGATGCCCAGCACTCCTTCGCCAGGTCTTAGGGTTTCATTGCCTAGCAGTCCTTTGCTAGGTGCCCAGCAGCCCTTCGCCAGGACTTTGTTCTGCACACTCAGTGAGCACATTAGATCACAATACCATCTTAACTTTTGAACCCTTCGCCAATATCAAAACCTAGGTTCGACTTAGGTGCTGCCTACACCAACAATCTCCCTCTTTTTGATTTATGGCAACCCGGTTCAAAATGTTAAGTTTTAAAAAAAATAGGTAAAAATTCTAATTTCATTTCCTCCCCCTGGAAGGAATCTCCCCCTAGATTTTTCAACGGCTCGCGGGGTTTAAAAAAAAATTCTAAGTTTAAAAGGGAAATTATTTTTCAACACTTAGAATCTTTTCCAAAAAAATGTAAGTTACAAATTATTTTTGAAAATTGACTTAAGTCATATACTTACAAATAATTTTGAAAATAGCTTAAGTACTTAGAAATAATTTTGTGCAATTAACTTAAGGGATTTTACTTTTTGAAAAAGGAGATAAATAAAGTTTTAAATTTAAAAAAGAAATTTAAACCTTCTCTCCTTTCCAATCTCTCCCCCTTTGCCATATATCAAAAAAAACAATATAGCAAAACATTATAGCAAAAGAAGTAACGTGTTGTACTCAACCAATTCAAGATATAAACTAGACCAAATCAATTTGAACTATCTCTTTCGGGTCCTGTCTAACCCAATTAGCTTCTTACTAACTATTATAAACAGTAGCTTTCGCTAGGGTTAGTCAAGTTAAGTATTCTGATCAAGTTAGATTTTCTAAGCTTGACACTTAACTTGATTACTGTTTATTGGTATTTAGTGCCCCAATTACTGCAGATGCACAGACTTAAGCATCTTGAATCAAGGCAAAGACCTAAGAATCTCAACCCATTCTAGGTTATCAATCAAAAAGTACCCTAAGATGCTTGTGAGATGCTGGCTTCTAGATCTATAGGTGCATGCAGTTCTAGAGTTAGGGCCTAGGCTAAGTCCATTTGCGAAAAAGCCTTAGTTTTGAAAGGGGGTAGTTTTGAAAGCCTTAGTTTTGAACGAGTGTCTGCAGCTCAGAGAGCCTCAAAGGAGTGAGGCAGAAGCTGAGTAGGGCGCCCGGAGTGTCCCGGGCGCCCCCAAGGTGAATACAAAAGAAGTGGAGCAAATATACGCTTCGAAAGCTAACTGGGCGGGGCGCCCCCGTTCTCCCGGGCGCCCCCGTGCTCCCGGGCGCCCCCATGCTCCCGGGCGCCCCGGATGGTCCGGGCACCCCGAGCTCAAGCCAACGAAGTGGATAAAAGTCAAGCCAGCGAGAAACCAGCGGATAGAGTCAACCCGGGCGCCCCGAGCGTCCCGGGCGCCCCCAGTCAAACCTCAGCCCGTTCCCGAAGGGATAACAGCTGACCGAGAGGTGCTCGGATCGGTTGACACGTGGGGGGGGGCGCCCCCAACGTTCCGGGCGCCCCCAGAGGCTATAAAAAGGCCCCTTGGGGCTTGAAGACACAATTCTTCCAATGCACTCACGCTCTTCTACTCCCGCGCTCTGCTCCGGAAATCTCCCGACTCAAGATACAAGCGCCGACGACGTCCCTCTGCTCCGAAAATACAATCTACATCGGACGTCGGTAACGAAGAGCTGCTTTTAAGTTTACTGTACTATTCTTGTAATACATTTTGTAAACTGTTTTTGCACACATATAGAATTGCCCGCAGTAAACGGTCAATGACCGTGTGCCTTGGAGTAGGAGCCGACCGCGACTCCGAACCAAGTAAAATCGTGGTGTTCGCATGTGTTTTACTTTATTTATTTTCGCTGCTAATTCTCTTTTACGAATCCGAACGTTTTACGATATTCACCCCCCCCTCTATCGTTCTTTTCGATCCAACAATTGGTATCAGAGCGGGGAAGCTCAAATTTGGTGCAACCACCAATTTAAGAATTTTTCGAATTTTTTTTAATTACCTTTCTTTTACTTTTTCGAAGTTTTCTCGTTAATCGAGGTTGGTGCAACACCCCTTGATAATTATTTCTCTTTATCCCACACTACTAATCCAAGACCAAGTCTTGGGATATTTTCTTTCCTTTTAGTTTACTTTTCAGATAAAATGGTCATGCAAGAAGGCTTCAGCACCGCAAGATCACCTCTCTTCAGTGGGGAGGACTTCTCCTATTGGAAGAGCAGAATGGAGGTCCACCTGAAAACTCAGGTGGACATGTGGATAATCAACCAGTCCGGACTGGAGATTCCAAAGAATGCTGAAGGAGTACCACAGACCTACATAGAGTGGGATACCGCTCTGAAACGAAAGATTGAAGCTGATGCAAAGGTGACCCAGACCCTCCAATGCGGCTTAACAAAAGAGGAGCTGAACCGAGTGGGTCCATTCAACAGTGCTAAAGAGCTGTGGGGAAAACTGATCGAACTGCACGTAGGAACTTCAGATACTCGAATCAGCAAGAGAGATCTCCTCCTGAACAAGCTGTACACGATCAAGATGACCGACAACGAAATAGCAGCTCAGCTCCACGCCTGAATTCAGGAGCTAATGAATGGACTACACACAATCGATCACAAGGTAGAAAACCGTGACCTGATAAGGTACGCTCTTAATGCATTCCCGAGAAACACCTTGTGGGCATCTATGGTTGATGCATACAAGGTTTCAAGGGGCCTTTCAAAAATTAAACTAGATGAATTGTTTTCAGAACTTAAATTGCATGAGCAGACTAACTGCACCCTGGTCGAGAAAGGCATTGCCTTTATTGCAGGTAAAGCTGGAAAGGTATCCAAAAAGAAACCTCAACCTGCACTCGAGTCTAATTCAGACTCAGACTCAGAAGACGACGAAGGAGACCGACCTAAGCTGGTCCGACTAGCCCGGAACTACTACAAGGAATTGAAGAATCAATCCAACAGAAGAAAAGCCAGCCGAAAGAAGGAAGATCAAGCTGAATCAACTAAGAACAAATCATGTGTGACGTGCTTCGAGTGCAACAAAAAGGGACATTTCAAATCTGAATGTCCTAACCTAAAAGAAGCCAAGAAAGCAAGAAGAAAGAAGACACTTCAGGCAACGTGGGACGAGTCCTCCTCCTCCGAAGAAGAAGAGGTCCCACAGTAGAACCTGCTAGCGCTAACCGCCTCAGAAGAAATCAAGACCGAGTCAGAATCGGAACAGGACGACGGCAGACTAACATTTTTAGACGACGGCGAAATCAAGGTAAGTGGTTTTTCTAGAAGTAAGTTAAATGAGTTAATTTCTTATCTTTCTCGAGATTTGGCGAAAGCTAAACTCCGAGTCGAATCCCTTCGACAGGAAGTAAAACTCCTGAAAGAGGGAGTTGACTCTAGATCTTTAACTGAGAAGGTTCAAGAAGGAACCTCTACCCAAGTTGAAAAACTTGAGAAAGAGAACTCCTCACTGAAAACTCAAGTTAAGGATCTTAGATCAGCTTTAGAACGATTCACTTCTGGTTCCAAGGGTCTTGACATGATTCCTGGAAAATAGAAATCGGTTCTAAATCGATCCAGACTAGGCTATAGAACCAAATCAAGACAAAGATCCTACAATGCTGACCTGAACCAGTCCAGACCTAAAGTTCAGGCATGGGTACCTAAACTGTACCTGAACAAACAAACTGGATCAAATCAGTATTGGATCCCCAAGGACAAGATTCACATCTTGCCAAACCATTATCGTGGCTTTAGTCCAAGGGGAGCCAAATTAAAAATAATATTTATTGTTAGATAAAATTCAATTCTTGTTTGCAATCTGCATGATTGATTGTTTATTTAATTTCTGCAATTTGCCATGCTTAGACTTAGGAATGGTTAGTTTAAGGACTGAACCAACTTAACTGAAATTTGAATAACATAGTATTGGGTGGCGGTGAGATGATAGTACGTTAGGGAAGCCAATTCTAATAAGGTCAAGTATACTCTACTTGGTCTCTTTAGACTGGTGAAACTAGCCGAAGCTACCGATCCAAGACCCAAACTAGTTAGACCAGAATTTTTCAAGAAATAGTTTTGAAAATGAAATTTCACTAAAAGGCTTTGTCAAGGAAAGGGTTGATGATCCAATAAGGCTACGGCCAAAGAAGGCCTAGTGCCTCGCCAAGACCTGGAAGCCAATTTTTGAAATTCAAATTCAAATTATTCTTTGTCAAATTCGAATCTAACACAAATTTTCAGTTAATTATAGATTCAAACATTATTTTTTAATAAACTCAAATCAATTGCTTTCAAAAATTAATTAGACCTTTTCAAAATAAATCATAATTTTTCAAAATAATTCTATTTACCAAAACTTGTCTCACAAAACCTGTAAGGCTAACGTGATTGCTAACCCTAGATTGGGTGAGACAGACTAGGTTGTGAAAATCAATTTAAGCTATTCCTGGTTCTAATTGGATCCAAATCAACAAAACTCTTTATGTGTAGGAACATAAAGATTTGGACCAATGGATGTTGGATAGTGGTTGCTCCAGACACATAACTGGAGATAAATTGAAATTCACCAAACTCAAGTTCAAGAACCTAGGCTCAGTGGCATTTGGCAACAATGCTACACTCAAGGTAATTGGGTCAGGTAATATTGAACTTAAAACTGACTTTGTTATTAAGAAAGTTCTCGTAATTGAAAACTTCAAATTTAACTTGCTTAGCATAAGTCAGTTATGTGATTCTGGTTATGTAGTTACCTTCAACAATTCTAACTGCCTGATTAGAAACCTGCAAGACTCAGAAATCATGCTTAAGAGCATTAGGAAAAATAATGTTTACACTATAAACCTACCCCTAGTACCTAAATGCATGTTAACTCAGTTAGAACAATCAAACCTCTGGCATAGGAGACTAGGTCACACTAACCTAAAAATTATTTCAAAAATCACCTAACTCGACCTAATTAAAGGTATTCCTAAAATTAAAAATCATGAAAACTTAATATGTGAATCATGTAATCAAGGTAAACAAACCAGGTATAGTCACAAACTAATCCAATCTGATCAAACTCAAACCACACTTGAGCTCCTGCACCTTGACCTATTTGATTCACATGGAGCCAAGTCACTAAGCGGAAATCGGTACTGCTTAGTAATAGTTGATAATTACTCCAGGTTTACCTGGGTTAAGTTTCTAAAAACAAAAGATGAAACCCTAAACCTATTCAATGAATTTTGTAAGTTAATTGAAAATCAAAACGATACTAAAATTAAAAGACTTATGAGTGACCATGGGGGAGAGTTTAAAAATCAACGGTTCGAGGAATTCTGTAAGGTAAATGGGTACATACATAAATTTTCGTGTCCTAGAACCCCCCCAGTAAAATGGGATAGTCGAAAGAAGAAATAGAACCCTACAGGAAGCCACTAGGGCTATGCTCAACGAATTCAACCTAGTCAACCAATATTGGGCAGAAGCAGTTAGTACGGCTTGCTACATCCAAAATAGGGTCCTGATTAACAAGCGACACAACAAAACACCCTATGAATTATACTATCACAGACTTCCAAATCTACACTACCTAAGGGTCTTTGGGTGCAAAGTCCATATCCTAAACACCAAGGACTATCTAGGTAAATTCCAGTCTAAATCAACCCCAGGCATCTTCTTAGGATACTCAACAACAAGTAGAGCCTATAGGGTTTACAACAAACAAACTAAGAAAATTGAAGAAACAACTAATCTAATATTTGATGAGGAAATTAACTCAAAATCTGACAATCCAAATCTGGCTTCATCAAATACTGATCAAAAAGATAATCAACAAGTTGTTGAATCCTTAATTGAACCCATAAACGAACTAACTATTGAACCAACGACTGAGTCAAATCAACCAACTATTGAACCAATAATTGAACCATCTCAAAGAGTTGAATCAAATAGTGAACCAAACCGACCAGCCGGACCTGAGGCTGAACCAAGTTCTAGAAAAACCAAGAAACCCAGACTCAGTCACCCAACCGATCAAATTATGGGTGATCCAACTCTAGGAGTCAGAACTTGATCTTCCTATAGAAACCTTAGTCAAATAGCAATGATTTCAAAAATAGAACCTAAGACTATAGAAGAAGCCCTACCTGATCCTGATTGGATCATAGCTATGCAAGAAGAGTTAGCCCAATTTGAGAGGAACCAAGTCTAGGAACTAGTACCTAAACCTGAAGGCAAATCCATCATTGACACCAAGTAGGTTTTTAGGAATAAGCTAAATGATCAAGGAGAAATAGTCAGAAATAAAGCCCGCTTAGTAGCGAAAGAATTCAGCCAAGTAGAAGGGTGAGATTACGATGAAACATATGCCCCAGTAGCTAGACTTGAGTCCATTAGTATGTTATTAGCCTTTGCATCCCACAAAGGATTCAAACTATATCAAATGGATGTAAAGTCAGCCTTTCTAAATGGATTCATTAAAGAAGAAGTCCATGTAGGACAACCCCCCGGGTTTGAGGACTTAGAAAGACCTGACCACGTTTACAAACTTACTAAAGCACTATATGGACTAAAACAAGCACCTAGGGCCTGGTATGAACGATTATCAACTTACTTAATTTCTAAAGAATTTAAACAAGGATAAATTAACTCAACCTTATTTATTAAAACCCTAGGAAAAGAAATCTTTATTGCCCAAATCTACGTTGATGATATAATCTTTGGGTCTACCAACTCTAATTTTCTAAAAGAATTCATGAAAATAATGGAAAATGAGTTTGAAATGATCTTAGTTGGGGAGCTCAACTTCTTCCTAGGATTACAAATTAAACAAACTAGGGATGGAAACTATGTTCATCAATCCAAATACACTAAAGAGTTAATAAAGAAATTTAAAATGGATAACTCTAAAAGCATAAGTACCCCCATGGCCACAAATGTAAAAATAGATAGTGACCCTGATGGTAAACTAGTAGACCTTAAACTCTATAGAAGTATGATAGGAAGCCTACTGTACCTTACAGCAAGCAGACCTGATATCCTTTTTGCTGTAGGAATGTGTGCTAGATACCAAACCTGTGCTAAGGAAACGCACTTAGCAACCCTGAAAAGAATACTAAGATATGTTAAGGGCACCCTAAATGTAGGGATTTGGTATCCTAGGACCTCAACCTTTGACTTGTCAGGATACACGGATTCTGATTACGCTGGTTGTAAATTAGATAAAAAGAGCACAAGTGGAAGCTGCCAACTGTTAGGAAATAGTCTAGTAAGTTGGTGCAGCAGAAAACAACACTGTGTAGCTCTATCCACAACTGAAGCTGAGTATGTTGCCTTAGGAGAGTGTGTAGCACAACTTTTATGGATGATGCACACTCTTAAGGACTTCCAACTCAACTACACCCAAACTCAGGTTTTCATTGACAACATAAGCTCGATTAATCTAACTAAGAACCCAATCCAACATTCCAAAACTAAACACATAGAAGTTAAACACCACTTTGTAAGAGACCATGTAGCCAGGGGTGAAATAGTCCTTAAGCATGTAGACTCTAAATCAAACTTAGGTGACATATTCACTAAACCCCTACATGAGTCTGAATTCAGCTCACTAAGAAGGCAGTTAGGATTATGCTTGGTAGAATAGGGTTACTCTACTTTTGGTTTTTTTTGAAACTACTTTACTTATTTTAAATCAGTTTCTAAAATTGTTTTTAAAATCAGCTTTTACTTAGTTTTGAAAAGTGTTTAAAAATAAATTTTTTTCGACTTAGTTTTATTTTCAAAAACTACCCCCTTCAAAACTAGGGCTTTTTCGCAAATGGACTTAGCATAGGCCCTAACCCTAGAACTGCATGCACCTATAGATCTAGAAGCCAGCATCTCACAAGCACCTTAGGGTACTTTTGATTGATAACATAGAATGGGTTGAGATACTTAGGTCTTTGCCTTAATTCAAGATGCTTTAAGTCAGTGCATCTGCAGTAATTGGGGCACTAAATACAACTTACACAGTAATCAAGTTGAGTGTCAAGTTTAGAAAATCTAACTTGAACAGAACACTTAACTTGACTAACCCTAGCGAAAACTACTATTTATAACAGTTAGTAAGTAGCTAATTGGGTTTGATTTAGTTCATATCCTGTATTGGTTCAGTACAGCAAATTATGCAATTTAGCAATTTTCTTTCTGCAATTATACAATTTATCTTTTCAATATTACTTTATTTTTTGATATATGGCAAAGGGGGAGAGATAGAAAAAGAGAGAGAAACTTTAAATTTTTGTTTGTTTTGAAACTTTAAAATTTTGTTAAAAATTTTATCATTTGTTTTGAAACTTAAGTTTTCAAAAATTCTACTAAGTACTTGAAACTTAAGTTTTCAAAAATTTTCCTAAGTACTTGAAACTTAAGTTTTCAAAAATTTTCCTAAGTACTTGAAACTTAAGTTTTCAAAAATATTTTCCTAAGTACTTAAAACTTAAGTTTTCAAAAATTGTTTTAAGTACTCAAAACTTAAAGCTCTCAAAATGTTTATAAGTATAAATTTTCCAAAAATTACACGACCATATTTTGGAAAATATGTTTCTTTTGAAAACTGCTCTAAAGTGTTTAAAAAATTAATTCCATCTTTAGACTTAGAATTTTTCTTAAAACCCCATGAACTCTTTGAAAAATCTAAAGGGAGATTCCTTCCAGGGGGAGGAAACAAATTTTTAACTGTTTTGATTAACTTAACTTTTTAACCGGGTTGCCATAAATCAAAAAGGGGGAGATTATTGGTGCAGACAGCACCAAAGTCAAACCTGTATTTTGATAATGGCAAAAGGGTTTAAAAGTTAAGATATTATGTTTATCTAACATGTTCACTAAGTTTATAGCAAAAAGAAGTCCTAGGTACACTGGGCACGAAGTCCTGGTCGAGGACTGGACACGAAGCCCTGGCAAGGAGCTGGGCACCGAAGACCTGCTCGGAAGGTGGGCACGAAGACCTGCTCGGAGGGTGGGCACGAAGACCTGTCAGGTGTATCGGGCAAAAGTCCAACCGGAGGAGCCGGTTGGCAAAAGGTAAACTCTCCTGAGAGGAGTAGGTGAGGACGTGTTCCCAGTCGAGGGAACAGTAGGCGTCGGCTCGACCTAGGACTCCATTTTGGAGACCCAAAGTCAGAACCAAGACAGCTAAGGCTGTATAAAACTAACATATTATTTCTCTGTATTATTTTGGACTAACCCTAGATGCAGGACCAAAGGAACGAGTGTCTACAGCTCAGAGAGCCTCAAAGGAGTGAGGCAGAAGCTGAGTAAGGCGCCCGGAGTGTCCCGGGCGCCCCCAAGGTGAATACAAAAGAAGTGGAGCAAATGTCCGCTTCGGAAGCTAACTGGGCGGGGCGCCCCCGTGCTCTCGGGCACCCCCATGCTCCCGGGGCGCCCCGGATGGTCCGGGCGCCCCGAGCTCAAGCCAACGAAGTGGATAAAAGTCAAGCCAGCGAGAAACCAGCGGATAGAGTCAACCCGGGCGCCCCAAGCGTCCCGGGCGCCCCCCAGTCAAACCTCAACCCGATCCCGAAGGGATAACAGCTGACCGAGAGGTGCTCGGATCGGTTGACACGTGGGGGGGGGGCGCACTCAACGTTCCGGGCGCCCCCAGAGGCTATAAAAAGGCCCCTCGACCCCAAGGCTTGAAGACACAATTTTTCCAACGCATTCACGCTCTTCTACTCCCGCGCTCTGCTTCGGAAACCTCCCAACTCGAGATACAAGTGCCGACGACGTCCCTCTGCTCCGAAAATACAATCTACACCAGACGTCGGTAACGAAGAGCTGCTTTTAAGTTTACTGTACTATTCTTGTAATACATTTTGTAAACTATTTTTGCGCACATATAGAATTGCCCGCAGTAAACGGTCAACGACCGTGTGCCTTGGAGTAGGAGCCGACCGCGACTCCGAACCAAGTAAAATCATGGTATTCGCGTGTGTTTTACTTTATTTATTTCCGCTGCTAATTCTCTTTTACAAATCCGAATGTTTTATGATATTCACCCCCCTCTATCGTTCTTTTCGATCCAACATATTCTACCAAGCATATCAACTGATAAAGATCAATTAATAAAGAAACTAGTCAACTAGATAAGTCAACTGGTCAAAGCGAGGACCAGCATAGTCACACCACAGTCAAATACAAGTCAACCCTACTGAGTAGGGGTAGTCAACCAGTCAATAGTACAATGCCAATCTGAACTAGGAGGAGGGACCGGGACGATCAGATGAGCTGGGCTGCTAGGATCGAAATAGCGACATCATCTCATGATACCGTGCGTCGCTAGTCTCTCAATCGGCTCTGCGGGCATCCATATACTCTGCGTGATTAGCTTCTACTTCCTCCCTCAGACTGTGTACCTCTGTCCGAAGTAGAGCTAGCATCTCGGTAGTCGTCGGAGGTGGAGGCTCGTCTATCTGCTCTCTAATCTCGACCGCCAGATCTGCGACATCGACCTCTATCTCCTCATCAGAGTCGATCTGGGGTCTGGCTCGCTGACGTCTCCATGATAAAACCCTGGTACCCGAGACCTCTATGCCTGCTAGGGAGAAGTTCCTAAAACCTATCTCATCAAATTCAGTCATCGCGGTCATCTCTCCATCGGTGATGTTATGACCGTGATGATGAAGAATGGAGGTGATGATGTGGCAGTAAGGGGTGCGTACCCGCCCCTGAGTGGTAACACTGGATGCATATAGAATAGTGTGGAACATGTGGAGTCCAATGTCGATATCTAGGTGATGGATCAATGCGTACAGTAGGAAGGTGTGGAATGGTCGCATGGTCGCGACATCCCTAGTGGATAAGGGTAGAATGCAACAGACTAGAACTCTATAAAGAGCGTAGTCCTGGACCTGAAGATCAACAGACTGAAATAGTCTAGCTAAAGGATTTCTAGCATCCCTATAAAAGTAGGAGTATAGAGTGTCTAGGTCAATGTGAGAGTAGGGAGCATCAAAGGGAGGATCTCTAGGAGGATAACAGCAAAAAGTGGACTGAGTCGTAGTCCAAGAAATCTGTTAAGCAGCGAGGGAGTTATTGTCAAGGGCATCCCTTGAACTGTGGTGACAAACATAAGGTCATTTTGTCTTATTATGTTGTTGTCGAATTCTACACATAGGGTGGTGTTAATGGGATGAGTGCAGAAAACAAGGTTGTCTAGTTGGTAAAAATTGATAACATTCATGGCCAGTGGACAGGATTGAGTGAAAATTGTCTATTTAGGTAACTAGTTTTGATGGGTTTATATGTTGTCCTAGTAAACTTATTGCAAAGTTCCAAGGTCGGGAACCTAGGGTCAGGGCTAGGTTCGGTCCCGGGGTTTGATTGACTTGCACGACATTTCCTAAAGTAATACGAAGCATGCGTTTAAGGATAGAAACAATAAAGAAATTAATGAAAAAGAAATGATACCGAGTGGTTGTCCGAGGAGGCATGGCTGCGGTGAAGTGGTCGAGGGCACGAGAGGGGTGTTCAGTCGCCTTGGAAGGAGAAGAGTTAGAGAAGAGAAGTGTTTTGGGTGTGGCAAAATGGGGGGGACACTCTGATCTGAAATGTCCCTTCTTGTTGCACTTGTAGCATGTTATGTCACCTTTATTCTTCTGGCTCGTCGAGGGTTCAGATGGATCTTCCTTCTTCTGATTTGACTTCTTTTTGTTCATTTGGTTTTTGAGCTCCTTGTAGTAGTCGCGAGCTAACCGGACCGGTTTTGGATGATCCCCTTCATCGTCGTCTGAGACTGAGTCTGAGTCGGACTCGGGTACTGGTTGAAGCTTCTTTTTCTGAGATCTTCCTAGAGTTTTTCCTGCAACAAACCCAATACTCTTCTCGACCAATGCAGTATTAGTTTGTTCGTGTAATTCTAATTCAGAAAATAATTCGTCTAATTTAATTTCTGAAAGGTTCCTAGAAACCTTTTAGGCATCTACCATAGACGCCCACAATGTGTTCCTTGGGAACGAGTTTAGGGTGTTAGGATGTATACTAAAAGCCTTGATTTTGGTTAGGATACATCTACATTTTAAAGAGAATCAGAAAATCACACAGTGCATGTTTATATTAGTGTGCACAAAATGTCTGATGCTTGGCATTGTAGATAACATGGTGCATGGTGTCGCACAGAAGATCATGTTATCAGGTTCCTTGCCGAAGTATAAGAAAGAGGCTCACAACCGAGATGGAGTTGGACAAACCATCAGGATGGTTGTAATGTAATTAGGTGTGATTTATCTTAACCATAGAATTATACTAGTGTACCTTATGTACATGAGTAGGACCAAAAGAGAGGTCATCCAATTTTTGTACTGACTTCGTAAATTGGATTAGACCTCGGATTAATATTATGAAGTACAATTTCTTAATCTCGAAATAATGACGGGCATATATTATTAATTATTATCTCTTTGATTTACCAATGGGCGAGATCTATTCTGTTAGATCGATAGGCCCGGTAAGTGTTGGTGCAGGATGTACCATATCGAACCTTGTTTTGATATTGGCAAAGGGTTCAAAGTTAAGTATTATTGGTGATCTAACAATGTTACTCAAGTGTGCAGGAAAAGTCCTAGCGAAGGGCTACTAGGCACCTGGCGAAGGGCTGCCAGGAAACAAAGTCCTAGCGAAGGGCTGCTAGGCACCTAGCGAAGGGCTGCAAGGAAACAAAGTCCTAGCGAAGGGCTGCTAGGCACCTGGGGAAGAAATGCCAGGGTACAAAGTCCTAGCGAAGGACTGATAGGCACTGGAGAAGGAATGCCAGGAAACAAAGTCCTAGAGAATGGCTGCTAGGCACCTGGCGAAGGAATGTCAGGGTACAAAGTCCTAGTGAAGGACTTCTAGGCACTGGCGAAGGAATGCCAGAGTACTGAAGCCCTAGCGAAGGACTGCTAGGCACCAGGCGAAGGACAGCTTGGGACTGAAGACCTGGCGAAGGAATGCTAGGCATCGGGCGAAGGACAGCTTGGTATCCAAGACTAGGCGAAGGACCGCTAGGCAAAAGTCCAACCGGAGGAGCCGGTTGGCATCAGGTACATTCTGTTGGATCGTGAAAGACCGATAGAGGGGGGGTGAATATCGATAATCGTTCTTTTTCGGAAAGCTAAGAGTAAGTGCACAGCGGAAATAAAAATTACGATATACAGCACAAAGACACAGGGGTTTTTACTTGGTTCGGAGCCTGTGTCGACTCCTACTCCAAGGCCCACGGTCATTGACCGTTTACTTTGGGCAATTCTATATTCGCGCAAAAGAGGTTACAAAAAATCTCAATTACAAAGAAGGTGCAATAAAATAATAATAAACTATTTTAGCTCTTCGTTACCGACGTCCGGAGTGTATCGACTCTTTTCGGTGCAGCGGGACGTCGTCGGCTCGAGGTGGGGCGTTTCTGGAGCAAGGCACGAGCGTAGAAGAGCGTGGAAGCTTTGGAGCACAGTTGATGTTGAAGGCTTGGGCGTTGGGTGCTATTTATAGCCCCTAGGGCGCCCTGGACGTCGGGGGCGCCCTGCCAGGTGTCACCCGATCCGCAATCAGCTCGGTCAAGCTTTATCCCACCTGAATAGGGATGAGGTTTGACCTTTGGGGTGCCCTGGTCGCTGAGGGCGCCCTGGTTGACCCGGTCTTCTCGGCTGGATAGAGTTGTTTGGCTTCGCGAAGCGCCTTGGCTACTGAGGGCGCCTTCAGTGCTGAGGGCGCCCTGGCTGACGAGGGCGCCTTGGCTGCTGAGGGCGCCCTGCCCAATAAGCAGCCGAAGCCCATGTTGCTTCTCTTGGTTCTGGTTCACCTTGGGGGCGCCCTGGACACTCAGGGCGCCCTGCTCAGCTGCTGCCTCACTCCTTTGAGGCTCTCTGAGTTGCAGACACACGTTCCTTCGGTCATGCATCCAAGGTTAGTCCAAAACACAATAATACAATTAATTATTTATTTTATACAGCCTTAGCTGTCTTGGTTCTGACTTTGGTCTCCAAAATGGAGTCCTAGGTCGAACCGACGCCTACTGTTCCCTCGACGGGGAACGCGTCCTCACCTACTCCTCTCGGGAGAATTTACCTGATGCCAACCACTCCTTTGGTTGGACTTTTGCCTGACGGTCCTTCGTCAGGTCTTGGATGCCGAGCTGCCATTAGCCCGGTGCCTAGCTGTCCTTCGCTAGGTCTTCAGTTCCAGACTGTCCTTCGCCTGGTGCCTAGCAGTCCTTCGCTAGGGCTTTTAACTCTGGCATTCCTTCGCCAGTGCCTAGTGGTCCTTTGCTAGGGCTTGCACTGCGCACTTGGTTAACTTGTTAGAAAACAAGAAGGACTTAACTTTTGACCTATGTTGCCATTATCAAAACACAGGTTTGACTTAGGTGCATTCTGCACCAACACATTCTCCCGAGAGGAGTAGGTGAGGACGCGTTCCCCGTCGAGGGAACAGTAGGCATCGGTTCGAACTAGGGTTCCATTTTGGAGGCCCAAAGTCAGAACCAAGATAGATAAGGCTGTATAAACTAACTTCTTATTGCTTTATGGTGTTTTGGACTAACCCTGGATGCAGGACCGAAGGAATGAGTGTCTGCAGCTCAGAGAGCCTCAAAGGAGTGAGGCAACAGCTGACTAGGGCGCCCGGAGTGTCCCGGGTGCCCCAAGGTGAACACCAAACACATAAAGCAGAGGCAGGCTTCGACAGCTCAAGGGCGGGGCGCCCCCGTGCTCCCGGGCGCCCCCGCTGCTCCCGGGCGGGGGCGTCCCGGGCGCCCCCAGTGCAAGCCTTCGAAGCAGGCTCCAGCGAAGCCAAGAGGATAAGAGTCTGACCCGGTCAATGCGGGCGCCCCCAGCGTCCCGGGCGCCCCGGTCAAGATCTGATCCCGTGTTTGAAGGGATCAGAAGCTGACCGAGTTAAAGTCGGATCGACTGACACGTGGGGGGGGGGGCGCCCCCGACGTTCCGGGCGCCCCCAGGGCCTATAAAAGGGCCCTCGACCCCAAGGCTTCAAACGAATTTCATTCAACGCAATCATGCTCTTCTGCTCCCGCGCTCTGCTCCAGAAACCTCCCGACTCGAGATACAAGCGCCGACGACGTCCCTCTGCTCCGAGAAACATTCCACACCAGACGTCGGTAACAAAGAGCGATCTTTTAATTTTTGTGTTTACTATACTGCAATTGTAACATCTATTTTGCGAACTTATATAATTGCCCGCAGAAAACGGTCAACGACCGTGGGCCTTGGAGTAGGAGTCGACCTAGGCTCCGAACCAAGTAAAACTACCTTTGTTCGTGATTGTTATTATTCCGCTGCGTAATTTCTCTAATTCTAAAATCCGAACGTTTTCCGATATTCACCCCCCCTCTATCGGTTCTCTCGATCCAACAGTAAGTTGAGAGATAATATTAATAATATGATGTGCTATTGATTATTGACAGAATCCGTGTCCTGGTGAGTCGGGATGATGATGTCCCCTTAGTGAGCTCAAAAAGGTCGTCATGTCAAATCTTGCAAGTGGACTATGGTCTGCATGATGAAAAGGTTGAGTGGTACTAATCAAGGATCATGAAGATAATTAATTTAATTATTAGTAAATTAAATTAATTATCGGGCATACGATATCTTAAACATGGGGAGATGGATGATTCGTAATATGTGGAACTCATATGAAAATATGGGGGTTGGTGAGGAAGTACAATGGGATCCTTTAGTGGAATGGATCACCATTAATGGATCGGGTTTGGATCCATTAGCGGGCCAAGAACCAACTCCTCCTCATGGTCCCTATCTTAGCCCCATATATACCCCATAGGAGTCATGATACAAGGCTTAATGAATTAATCCACAATTAATTGGAAATTATTCCAATTATCAAACCCTAAAAACCCTCCTCTCTTTCTCCTTCTCTCCCAAGTTGGCCGGCGACATAGTAGAAGAAGAAGGAGGTTTCTTCTTCTCCTTTCTTCTTCTTTTCTCCACCTGAAGCTTGGCAGGAAGAGGGAGAACTACCTCCTGTTCTTCTTGGCTGGAGCGAGTTCCAATGGGAGGAAACCTTGTTGGTGGCGGCAACAACACCTCCAAGGGTTGCGGCGCCGAAACCTTACAACCAGGGGTTCCGACGGCAATTAGGGGAGGAACCACCCTTCTCCTTCTCGTCCTTGAATCGGCAGGCAGCTGCTGGAGGCCGAAGAGGCGGGTGGTGATGAGAGAGGAAGAACTTCTTCCTTGGTTGGGCCGACGGCAGCTTGTCTTGCGCAAGGTTGGCCGGCGCATGTAGGAAGAAGAAGAAGAAGCTACCATCTCCTCATGCCTTGTGGGTGTGGGATAGGAGGTGGTTGAGGAGGCCGGATAGGGTAGCTGTGAGGGAGAAGAGTTCTCCTTCCTCATCCTATTCTTCTTCTTCCTTGAAGGGTCGCCGACGGTAAGGAACCCTAGCTCTAGGGTTTCCTCTTGGTTGGCGCAAAGAAGGGTGGAGAGAAGAAGAAGGATTGATTTGCAACCTTGGTGATTTCGCGTCTTGATAGATCGTTGCCCATATGACGTCCAGGAGGGGAGGGTCATAAGGTAGAAGACTGCGAGGTAAACGGCGAGGTATAACTCTCCCGAGCTCCAATTTTATTTTGCTAAGTCTTATTTGTGTCATGATACTTTGCCTTGTCATTTTATGTATGTTAGTTAACTATTTTGATTATTGATCATAGATAATAATTAATTAACTGGACCCCGAAGATAAATACAAAAACCAGCGATCCAAATCGTCGTCTTTTCCGCGGTTAATTAATCCGGAAAGTTACAAGGCCTTAACCTTGATTTTGGCTAAGTTGTAACTTGGATTAATTAACACGATGACGAGTCAGCCGTTAGAGGGACGGGTCTCTATTCAGATTAAATTTTTAATCTGTAGACATAGAGAGGTCTCTCATATACGACCACGTGGTTGTCTTGGAAACCGCCAAGCCATACCAACATAGGGTATACTTTATTAGGTCACGGTTTTCGACCTTGTGACATATTGTGTGCAGCCCGTTCATCAACTCCTAGATTCTTGCGTGGAGCTGTGCTGCTGATTCGCCTTTATACATCTTTATTGTGTAGAGTCTGTTGAGCAACAAATCTCTTTTGTTGATCCACGTATCAGACGTACCTTCATGCAATTCAATGAGTTTGTTCCAGAGTTCCTTCGCGCTGCTGAAGGGTCCGACGCAGTTCAGTTCTTCTTTCTTTAGGCCGCATTGCAGTGTTTGTGTAGCTTTTGCGTCGGCCTCGATCTTCTTCTTGAGTAGTCCGTCCCACTCAGTGTAGCCTTGCACCACGCCTTCTGCATTTTTGGATATCTCCAGTCCAGACTAGATGTTGATCCACATGTCCACCTGAGTTTTCAGGTGAACCTCCATCCTACTCTTCCAATAGGAGAAATCTTCTCCTGAGAAGAGTGGTGGTCTAGTGGTGCTATATCCCTCTTGCATGGTCATTTAATGTTTAAACTGAAAAATTGACAACCAAAAACTTGTCCCAAGACTAAGTCTTGGATTAGTAGTGTGACAGAAAAAAATTGTAATAAGAAAAATTGAGTGGTGTTGCACCAACCTCGATTAACGAGAAAAATTACGAACAAAAAATATTTTAAATTCAAAAAATCCAAAAAATCACTCAACTGGTGGTTGCACCAGAATTGAGCCACTCGCTCTGATACCACTTGTGGGATTGTTTAGAATCGATAAAGGGGGTGAATATCGATAAACAATTTTCGGATTAAAAAGAGCAATTTACAAAGCGGAAAAATTCAATGTTAACACTTTTATTTTTTACTTAGTTCGGAGTCGCGGTCGGCTCCTACTCCAAGGCCCACGGTCCTTGACCGTTTACGATGGACAATTTTATATTCTGAGAAAATAGTACAAGTTTGAAGTTGAATACAGAATTTAAAATACAGCAATAAAAATTTTATATGGACAACCGGAGAAGATTCCTATATCGGAGCCACGGGTCGTCATTGGCGCTTGAGACTTGAGCACGGAGCGTTTGGAGTAGAGCGCTTGAACGAAATCGTTGGAAGCAGTTGTGTTTTGAAGCAAGGGGGTGAACCCCTTCATATAGTAGTTGCTTGGGCGCCTGTGTTGAAGGGGGCACCTGACACGTAGCCTTCCCTGTGCGAATCCACATTCGCAGACTTGGCCAGCACTTATCCCTTCAACTGGGGTGCCTGAGCTGACTGGGGCACCTGTATCAACACAGGCGCCTCAGTTGCTGACCTGGAGGCTTGCTTCGAGATGGCTTGGAATTATCCCTTCTTAGGCGCCTGTCACCACACAGGCTCCTCTTCAAATAGGTGCCTGACTTCATTCAGGCACCTGGGAGCACAATTAACAGCCTGAGTTGTCTTGGTTCTGACTTTAAGCTTTCGAAATGGAACCCTAGGTCGAACCGACGCTTAGTCTTCCCTCCTACGGGGAACGCGTCCTCGCCTACTCCTTTCAGGAGAGTTTACCTTTTTTCTAACTGGCTCCTCCAGTTGCCTTTTGCTAAATCCTCCGGATCAGGTCTTCGTGCACAGTCCGCGACCAGGACTTATTGCCCTGTGTAGAAAATAACACTGTGTAGCTCTATCCACAACTGATAGAAAGTTGGTGCAGCACAACTCTTAGGGAATAGTCTAGTACATGTGGAAGCTGCCAACTCTTAGGGAACAGTCTAGTAAGTTGGTGCAGCAGAAAACAACACTATGTAGCTCTATCCATAACTGAAGCTGAGTATGTTGCTTTAGGAGAGTGTGTAGCAGAACTCTTATGGATGATGCACACTCTTAAAGACTTCCAGCTCAACTACACACAAACTCAAGTCTACATTGATAATATAAGCTCAATTAATCTAAGAATCCAATCCAACACTCTAGAACTAAACACATAGAAGTTAACACCACTTCGTAAGAGATCATGTAGCCAGGGGTGAGATAGTCCTTAAGCATGTAGACTCTAAATCTAACTTAGCTGACATATTCACCAAACTCCTACCTGAGTCTAAGTTCAGCTCACTAAGAAGGCAGTTAGAGTTATGCTTAGTAGAATAGATTTGCTCTACTTCTGTGTTTTGGTAAAACTGTTTTATTACTTATCAGTTCCTACTTAATTTGAAAATCATTTTTTTTTTGGAGTTTTAAAACAATTTTTCGACTTAGTTTTTTTTTTGAAAAATTACCCCCTTTCAAAACTAGGGCTTTTTGGCAAATGGACTTAGCCTAGGCCCTAACCCTAGAAATGCATGTACCTATAGATCTAGAAGTCAGCATCTCACAAGCACCTTAGGGTACTTTTGATTGATCACCTAGAATGGGTTGAGATGCTTAGGTCTTTGCCTTGATTCAAGATGCTTAAATTTGTGCATCTGCAGTAATTGGGGCACTAAATACCAATAAATAGTAATCAAGTTAAGTGTCATGCTTAGAAAATCTAACCTGAACAGAACACTTAACTTGACTAACCCTAGTGAAAGCTACTGTTTATAACAGTTAGTAAGTAGCTAATTGGGTTAGACAGGACCCGAAAGAGAAAATTAGAATTGATTTGGTCCAGTTTATACCTTGAATTGGTTCAGTACAGCACTTTACTTCTTTTGCTATATTGTTTTGCTATATTGTTTTTTTTATATATATGGCAAAGGGGGAGAGATTGGAAAGGAGAGAAGGTTTAAAATTTTTTTTCAAAATTTAAAACTTTATTTATCTCCTTTTTTCAAAAAGTAAAATTTCAAAAAGTAAAATCTCTTAAATCAATTGCACAAAATTATTTCTAAATACTTGACTTAAGCTATTCTCAAAATTATTTCTAAGTACTTGACTCAAACTATTTTCAAAATTTCTCTAAGTACATATCTTAAATTTCTCTAATAGAAAAGGTTCTAAGTATTAATTTTTCCTTGAAAACCTTCTAAAGAGATTGGAAATTTTTTCACAACTTAAAAATATGGTAGAAATTTTCTTTCAGTTTTTCTAAGTATTAATAACTTCAGAAGAAGTTTAGAAAATTTTCTAAAGTGCAAAAACTAAATAATTTACTTGAAAATTTTATAAGTGTAAATTTTCCAAGTGCCCAACCCAAAATATATATTTTTTTTGGAAAATATTTTCTAACTTACATTTTTTTTGAAAATCTTCTAAGTATTGAAAAATCAATTCCCTTTTTAGACTTAGAAACTTTTTCAAACCCCGCGAACCTTTGAAAAACCTAGGGGGAGATTCCTTCCATGGGGAGGAAATTAAACTGGCATTTTACCTTCTTTTTGTTTAAACTTAACATTTTGAACCGGGTTGCCATAAATCAAAAAGGGGGAGATTGTTGGTGCAGGCAGCACCTAAGTCGAACCTGGGTTTTGATAATGGCAAAAGGGTTCAAAAGTTAAGATGTTATTTTTGTCTAATGTGTTCACTGAGTGTGCAGAAAGAAGTCCTGGCGAAGGGCTGCTAGGCACCTAGCGAAGGACTGCTAGGCATCGAAACCCTAAGACCTGGCGAAGGGCTGCTAGGCACCTGGCGAAGGACTACTTGGTACCGAAGACCTGGCGAAGGGCTGCTAGGCATCTGGCGAAGGACTGCTAGGCAAAAGCCCAACCGGAGTAGCCGGTTGGCAAAAGGTAAACTCTCCTAAGAGGAGTAGGTGCGGACGCGTTCCCCGTCGAGGGAACAGTAGGCGTCGGTTCTGTTGGGACCGGGTGCATGTTGACATGGATGCGGGTTCGTAATTTTAAAATTAATTACGTGCAGCGGAAGGTTTAGCATAAATAAATTCTTAAATTATTTAACCACACATCTAAGCATGCAATTTTATCTTGTGTACACATGATCATATATTTAAAATTTTGCAGAAACATAAACTAATTTACGTATTACCTCGCGTAACTCGAAGGAAGGGACGAGATCCAACAGTAAGCGTCCCTTGGAAGCTCCGCCTCTATTCGCGTCCACGCCGAGTATCTTCGGGATGACTTCGCAAAGCCACGAGTTTCGTGTTCTCGAGAACTACTAGATTCTCCGAGAACGTGACAAGAAAAACCAAGAGAGAAGTCGGAAGACTAACCACAAAAGGATGGCCGGAATCAAAATTCCGGCGAAGCAAAAGAAGAGGCTTGCAGCAAACTCTAATTCCGGCAGCACCTTCCTCCGGCCAAGAGATGGCCGGAGCTTCCTTCTCCGGCAGCAGGTGGTGGTCGGCAGGGAAAGGGCAGGGGCGGCCGGCTGGTGCTCCTTCTTGGGGCTAGTTGGCGCACGACAAGAAGGGGAGAAGAGAAGGAGAGAAAGAGAGGGTGAGAGCATATGCCTTCATCTCTATGATTATCACCCAAGCCTTGCCTTGGGTCTTTTATATAGTGGCCACTCAACCATCAAGCCTCTCAAATATGGAATAACTTATTCCATCATGCCAAGTTTGATTTTATATCAGGGTTAAAATCATATTTTGATTCATGATAAAAATCTTCTCTCCTATGAAATAAATTTCCTTATCATGGTAAATCAATCCATGATTGATTTTATAAAATAAACCAATCCATGGTTTATTTTAATTTCCATGAAAAATAAACCAAACCTTGGTTTATTATATAAAAAATTATATCATCCATAATTTTATAAAACAAATCACACTTGGTTTATTTTATAAATTGAACCAAAAACTTGGTTCTCTCCCTTTGTTGTGGCCGACCAAGCAAAGAAGATGGAGGCCCTCTTTGGCCGGCCGATCCAAGCCAAGCCCCAATGAATTTAAACTTATTTAATTCATCTATTAAGTCTTCAAAAGACTTAGCCATTTTACGCTTCCGATGAGTCTCTGAAAAATTCAGATTCGACTTATCGTTTGGCTCAACCAAACCTAATCTCTCTTGATTGGAAAATCCAATTTTCAACTCGTTTTAAATCCCTCGGATTACTCATAGTGCGTGTGACTAAATAGGCTTTCGATTTATGTTGGCCGTCTATAATTAATCAATTAATTATAGAACGATCATGAGTGGCACCTAGTAGTACATCATGATCCCCAATTAATCGAAAGATCAACGGTTGACCTCAGAAACAATTCTGAAACCCTTCAGCAGCTATAATGAATCGTGCCCCATTCCCTTCACCATCTTATACCCACATAGTTCAGGACATGGTCTATGTGTGTCAGTCCCCACTAGGCTGACTACGTCACACCTAGCCCAAGTAACGTTTTCTCGTCCTACGGATTCTAATTACTCTCATGTATTTAAGAGATTCATACTCTGAACATGGCATGCTCTGGCCAGAGGCTTCGAGTAACAATCCGACGATAAGCCTCGGGTATACATCTCCTCGCAAGGAGTGGTGAATCCTTTGTAGGCTGTTCAAACATCTTCGGGCACTTCGGCTTATACCCAATCATCCTGGGTTCACACCTCCTTGGAGATGCTTGCTTAAGATGTAAAAGTATAAGTCTCCATGACCAAGATGACTTGAACACCACAAGTCAAAGGAACATCGCACTTAAGTTGCAGTAAGAACTTCACTGACATATCTATATGTAGACTACCATATGAAGTTTTACAGCCAGTCACTCCAATGAACTAGTTCCCTTAACTAGCATTCATGTTTATCTCTAGACATCTCAATGTCACCAGCCAGTGAGAATCAGCTGATTAAAGAATAACTCATGCTAGTCTCAACAGAATTGATAGTGTCCGTATTTATCAATTCATCGACTAGGGACAATTTCAATACTTCACAATTGCACATGTAGAGATAATCACTAGTTGTGAATTCATCACAAATGTTGTGAATTGTATTGCGGACATTCAGTAAATGAGTTTAAGATCTCAATCAAATACACAAACATGTATACTCAAATAGTGAATATTCATTTATTAAAATAAATGATTATAATCATAAGGCGATTGCCTTAGGACACTTCTCTCATATCACTAACAAACTCCCACTTGGCCTAACGTCAATCGCTACGGTACCCAATACCACAGGCTTTAACATGACCCTCAAACTTGCTTTGAGGCAAGGCCTTAGTTAAAGGATCCGCTAAATTCCTTTCAGTGGAAATTTTCTCAATTTGTATATCATTCCTACTTATTATCTCTCTGATCAGATGATAGCGGTGAAGCACATGTTTGGATCGCTGATGAGACCTTGGTTCCTTCGCTTGTGCAATAGCTCCATTGTTGTCGCAGTAAACCGGTATTGCTTCATCAATGGTTGGAACCACACCAAGTACTGAGACAAACTTCTTGATCCAGACTGCTTCCTTTGCTGCTTCCGAAGCTGCAATATATTTCGCTTCCATGGTAGAATCCGCTACGATGTCTTGCTTGGAACTTTTTCAGCTTACTGCGCCTCCATTCAAAATAAATACGTATCCGGACTGAGATTTGGAGTCATCCTTATCTGTCTGGAAACTGACATCTGTATATTCATGTATTATCATATCACCTTCTCCATATATTAGGAACATATCCTTAGTTCTTTTTAAGTACTTGAGGATTGTCTTGACAGCCGCCCAATGATCCATTCCTGGACCAGACTGGTATCTGCTTGTGACGCTCAGAGCATATGATACATCGGGCCTAGTACATAACATAGCATACATGATATATCCTATTGCGGATGCATAAGGAATCTTATTCATGCAAATCCTCTTGTCTTCTGTGCGCGGACACATAGACTTTGAAAGGTTGATCCCATGCCTGATGGGAAGGTAACCTTTCTTGGATTCCGACATGCTAAACCTTTCTAGCACTCGGTCTATATATGTAGACTGCGAAAGACCAAGCAACCATTTTGATCTATCTCTATAGATTCCCATGCCGTTTTGGTCTATATATGTAGCTGCTATGGCCAGGAGCATCCGAATGGATTTAAGCATAGCTACTGGTGAATAGGTTTGGTCATAATCAATTACTTGTTTCTGACGATATCCTTTTGCCACTAATCTAGCCTTAAAGGTAACAACATTACCTTCCATGTCAATTTTCTTCTTGAAAACCCACTTGCACCCTATGGGCTTAATCCCTTCAGGTGGGTTAATCAAGTCTCATACTTGATTTTTGTACATGGAATGCATTTCTGACTTCATGGCTTCAAGCCATTTATCCCTTTCTGAATTTTTCAGAACATCATCATAACTGATAGGTTTGTCATCGTTAATGAGTAACACGTCATTCGATTCACTTATGAGAAATCCGTATCTCTCTGGAATATTGTGTGTCCTATCAGACCTACAAAGTAGTGGTGTTGTTTTAGGTTCAACTAATAGCTCATCATTATGAGTTATTGGTTGGGGTCTAGACTAGGTGTCTCTGTAATGTCTATTGGAGTTTCTTGAACTTCTTCAAGTTCAATGCTACTCCCACTATTTTCTTGTAAAAGAAATTCTTTTTCTAGAAATACAGCATGCCTTGAAACAAACACCTTTTGTTCCAAGGGATGATAGAATTGGTAACCTTTCGTTTCCTTAGGGTATCCAATAAATAGCCATTTATCAGACTTAGCATTCAATCTGTCTGATACAGTCCGCTTTACATAAGCAGGACAACCTCATATCTTTAGGTGAGATAAATGAGGTTTCTTACTATTCCACGTCTCATATGGAGTAGTAGAGACTACCATGGTCGGGACTCTGTTTAGTAAGTAAACAGTTGTCTTAAGCGCATAGCCCCAAAAGGATTTTGGAAGAGTTGCATGATTTATCATAGATCTAACCATGTCCATAAAGGTTTGGTTATGCCTCTCAGATACACCATTATGCTGTGGTGTATATGGCGGAGTCCATTGAGACAATATCCCATTGTCCCTAAGATAATCTTGAAACTCTTGACTTAAGTATTCACCACCCCGATCGGATCGAAGTATCTTAATACTTTTGCCAAGCTGTTTCTCTACTTCACTTCTGAACTCTTTGAATTTCTCAAAAGCTTCAGATTTGTGTTTCATTAAGAACACATACCCGAATCGTGAGTAATTATCGATAAAAGTAATGAAGTAGCTATAGCCTCCTTGTGCAAGAGTTGACATTGGTCCACATACATCAGTATGTATTAGACCAAGCAATTCTCCCACTGGTTTACCTTTTCCGGAAAAGGGTAATTTGGTCATCTTGCCTTTTAAGCATGATTCGCATGTATCAAATGAACCGGGTTCAAATGATTCCAGAATTCCACATCGGTGTAATTTGGTCATGCGTTTCTTACTTACATGGCCAAGACGACAATGCCACATATAGGAGTCTATTTGATTATCTATTCGAGCACGTTTGTTGCTAACTTCGATATTGAAAACATCACCGGATAAATCTAACGTGTAGATAACATTGCATAAAGTTTCGGTCCCATAAAGAACACCATTTAAAGTTATGTAACAGCAATTGTTACTAAAAGTTAAATGATAACCCTTTTCATTCAAGCATGAAATAGATACAATGTTCTTTATTAATGAAGGAACAAAATAACAATTATCCAATTCTAAGACAAGTCCAGTAGGGAGCTTTAGCAAATATGTTCCGATGGCAACAACAGCAATCTTTGCTCCATTTCCAACTCGCAAATTCATTTCTCCCTTGACGAGTCTTCTTCTATTCCTTAGCCCCTGTATGTCATTACATATATGTGAGCTACACCCAGTATCAAGTACCCAGGTGTCCGAGGAAATAGAGTGACATTCAATAACGAAGATACCTGAAGAGGATGGGGCATCGGATGCCTTCTTCTTCAGGGACTCAAGATAAACCTTGCAGTTTCTTCGCCAGTGGCCCTCCTTGCCGCAGTGATGGCAAGTGTCTTTTGGTGTCTTTTCAATCTTTTTGGCCTTTTTCTTCCTTCCCTTATTTTGTTCTTTGGGCTTTCTCTTAGAGCCTTTCTTTGAGGAACCAACTAACAGTACCGTCTTCTGATCCTGCTTTACAGAAGGCTCTACAGTCTTCAGCAGGTTAAGCAACTCAGGAATGGTAGTCTCCAGTTTGTTCATCCGATAGTTCATCACAAACTGTGAGTAACTCTTGGGCAAACAATGCAGAATTAAGTCAATACTTAGTTCATGATCTATTGCAAATCCGAGTGTGCCTAGTCACTCAATGTATGTGACGACCCGACTTAACTTCTCTCCCTTAAAGCGGACGTCACTTTTACTTAACCTTAACTTTACCTTATTCTTAGCCTTAGGTTACAACTACTTGACTTCCCTTAACTTGCTCTGAATTTTTTTCTTTAAAAAAAAAACTTTCATTTTATTTGCTTTGCAAGGATTTGACCCCTAGACCTCTTAGTTGTAAAACTAAAGCACTAACCATCTGCTCTACAACACTTTCCTTTTAATGGTACCAGTCGACTGCTAAATAGCCAGTCGACTGGTGTCAGCCACAGAAACTTTCTGTGCCCGGCACCAGTCGACTGGCCTCTTGGCAGTCGACTGGTGCATCGAACAGAAACTTTCTGTTCGATAGGGCAGTCGATGTTGGATCGTGAAAACCGATAGAGGGGGGGTGAATATCAGAAATCTTTCGGACTTTCGTAAAGAGCAATTGCACAGCGGAAGTAAAAATAAACACAACACAAAGACACAGTCGATTTTACTTGGTTCGGAGCCTGTGTCGACTCCTACTCCAAGGCCCACGGTCGTTGACCGTTTACTTTGGGCAATTCTATATGAAGCGCAATAATAGTTACAGAATTTAGTTACAAAGTAAGTGCACGAAAATAATAATAAAGAATTACGCTCTTCGTTACCGACGTCCGGAGTGTATTGACTTTTTCGGGGCAGCGGGACGTCGTCGGCTCGAGTTGGAGTGTTTCCGGAGCAAGGCACGAGCGTAGAAGAGCTTTGAGGCGTTGAGAGAATTGTTGCTTGGAAGCCTTGGTCGAGGGCCCTTTATATAGGGCCAGGGGGCACCCAGGACGTCAGGGGCGCCCCCCACGTGTCCTTCGATCTGGTTCAATCTCGGTCAGCGTCTGATCCCCTTATCTTCGGGATCCGCTTTGACCGGGGCGCCCGGAGCGCTCGGGGCGCCCGGGTTGACTGGGTCAAATCTTATCTTCTAGCTTCGAAGGCTTCTGGTCCGAGGCATGCACATGGGGGCGCCCGGGACGCTGGGGGCGCCCGGGAGCAGCGGGGGCGCCCGAGAGCACGGGGGCGCCCGACCAAGCATCATTCGAACCCTTTTTCTCTTTACTTGTTTTGTATGCACCTTGGGGGCGCCCGGGACACTCCGGGCGCCCTACTCAGCCATTGCCTCTCTCCTTTGAGGCTTTCTGAGCTGCAGACACACGTTCCTTCGGTCCTGCATCCAGGGTTAGTCCAAAACACAATGCAACAATAAAATATTTATTTATACAGCCTTAGCTGTCTTGGTTCTGACTTTGGTCTCCAAAATGGAGCCCTAGGTCGAACCGACGCCTACTGTTCCCTCGACGGGGAACGCGTCCTCACTTACTCCTCTCGGGAGAATTTACCTGATGCTAATCGTTCCTTTGGTTGGACTTTTGCCTGACGGTCCTTTGTCAGGTCTTGGATACCGAGCTGCCCTTCGCACGGTGCCTAGCATTCCTTCGCTAGGGCTTCAGTCCCAGACTGTCCTTCGCCTGGCGCCTAGCAGTCCTTTGCTAGGGCTTTGGATGCTGGCAGTCCTTCGCCAGTTGCCTAGCAGTCCTTCGCTAGGGCTTGGATACTGGCAGTCCTTCGCCAGATGCCTAGCAGTCCTTCGCTAGGGCTTGGATACTGGCAGTCCTTCGCCAGGTGCCTAGCAGTCCTTCGCTAGGGCTTGGATACTGGCAGTCCTTCTCCAGGTGCCTAGCAGTCCTTCGCTAGGGCTTGGATACTGGCAGTCCTTCTCCAGGTGCCTAGCAGTCCTTCGCTAGGGCTTGGATACTGGCAGTCCTTCGCCAGGTGCCTAGCAGTCCTTCGCTAGGGCTTTTTCTGCACACTTAGTGAACAACGTTAGATCACAAATAAACTTAACTTTGAATCCTTTGCCAATATCAAAACCAGGTTCGATATGGTGCTTCCTGCACCAACAGTCGACTGGTTCTGAGCTAGTCGACTGGCACGCCTGAAACCTGCATTTACAGACCTAGGAACTCCTTTCAAGGGTCCATAATTCATACACTTCCAAAGCATATAAATAAATAACTCCAAATCTATACTCTATACTAGTTTTAGGAACATCTTAGCAACTCAAAACGAATCCAATAACTTGAAATTAGGATTTCTACGAAATTTAACAAACTTATCAAAACACATGCAATCTCTACTAACTTTGTACCCAACTTTGACTCCATGTAAAGTTTAAATAAGGTGATCACATCCTACCAATCCAAAACATCAACCATGAGTTTCTATAAATCAAAACGCCTCTAAGACTTATCCCAAAGATCTCTTCCACGGTTCCGCCGCCACTGAACATCAATGCAAGTCCCGTTCGCCTCCATAGCTTATGCTTTTTCTTTACCTTTATCTGCAATAGAAGGAAAGGCAACTAATAAGCGAATTGCTTAGTAAGTAAATCCTAACTCACAAATCCATGTTATCGATAATAAACATGCTCATTTCAAAGAATGCTTGCTTCAAAATACATGCACTTGGAAATATTTGCACATGGGAACTTTCATACACTTATCATGCTCAATCATGCTTGAAAATATTTACTAGCATCAAGACACTTGCAAACTTAACATGCTCATGATTTCTTTTGAAACTTACTAATTATATATTTCCATACTTTAAAATACTAACTTCTTTGCTCTTTCTCTTTAACATGCTTATAACATAACTATGTCAACATACATAACCAAAAACATGCACTCAAGGAAATTGAAACACTTACATATACTCATATACTTCAAAATAATAATCAACTTTCTCAGGCCTTGACACTGTACCATGGTATCAATGTACCAATGTGCGCATCCCTAATAGGTTTCGGGGTAGCTAGCCACCACACCCTATTAGAGCTTCTTTCTAACTTTCTGTGGGCCTCTCATTTGCCCGGTACATGTCACTTTACAAAAGTTAAATACTTTCTTACTCAATATGCTTATACTTATCAAGCTATCTTTCTTTTTGCATAAATTTTGCACTACAAACTTTACCTTTCTTATTTGAAACTTTCATCGAGCACCTTGCGTGCCCTTAACCCAAAACTCATTTTTGGGACTTTTCAAGAACTTGGTCTTATCATACTTAGATCACACATACAAACCTACTCAAATTCAAGTTCTATGATAAGAACATATATTCTTTAGAAACTTAAATCACACAATAAGACAATATTCTCAAAGTATGCACTTAGATCACAAAATTACGGTTCTACAATGAGAATCTACATACGAAACTACTTCTATTGCAGGTGAGTGATTTACTTACCCTTTTTCTTGAAGAAAACTCACTAAGTATTTCGAAAAAAACCAAGCGTAGGACTCCTCTTCTCTTCCTTATGAGGAAACTCCACTCCTTGGCCCTAGGGAAGAAGCCTTAGGTTCTCCACTCAAGAGGAAGAAAAAGGAGGAAGAAAACCCTTGTTTTCTCCCTTGTTTTCGCAGCCTCCCAACTCCTGTTCGCTCAGCCTCCAAAAGCCCTAATGGGGTCTTAATGCAACTTAAGTGGAAGTTGAAACATCTCTTCATAAAAAGGACTTACTTACCTATAACATTAATTCGCTTCATCTTTTTTTGTGCTTGATACCCTCAACCTATTGGTTAGCCCAACTCGCTTAAGGGCTTGCTTTGCCCTGTGGTCGTGGGATCAAACCCCGCCCGCCCCCCCCCCTTTTTTTCTTTTTATTTTAATTCAAAAAAAATGCTAGAAAATTCAGAAAAATTCCTAATAATTCACGAAAATTATTGGGTATTACAATCCTCCCTACCTTATAAAAAGTTCATCCTCGAACTTAGAACAGCTCTGGATACCTTTGCCTCATGCTATCTTCTGATTCCCAAGTTGCCTCTTCATACTTCTGATTCAGCCATAAGACTTTTACTAGTGGTACCACATTGTTCCTCAGCTTCTTATCTGCTCGATCTATTATCTGAATAGGTCGACATTCACAACTGAGATCTTTTTGAACTTGTACCATCTGTGGCTCAATCACTTGGTTAGCATCTGGGATATGCTTCTTTAGCATTGAGACATGGAACACATTGTGTTGGATCGAGAAATGCGAGAGAGGGGGGGTGAATGCCGCAAATCGTTCGGATTTAAAAAAAGTAAGTGCGCAGCGGAAATAAGACACAAAAACAATGCTAACACGGTCGTTTTACTTGGTTCGGAGCCTGTGTCGACTCCTACTCCAAGGCCCACGGTCGTTGACCGTTTTCTGCGGGCAATTCTATACGTTCGAGAAAGTTTACAATAAAAAGTATTACAGAATCAGCCTAGTAAACTTAATTAAGCTCTTCGTTACCGACGTCCGGTGTAGATCGGAGTGTTGGAGCAGCAGGACGTCGTCAGCTCGAGTTGGAAGAGTTCTGGAGCGTGTCGTGGAAGCAGAAGAGCGTGGAAGCGTCGTAGTAATTGATGCTTTGAAGAAGGAGGTCGAGGGCCCTTTATATAGGGCCTGGGGGCGCCCTGGTCGACGGGGGCGCCCCCCCACGTGGCGCTTGATCCCCAAAAGGCGCGGTCAAGGGTTTATCCCTAAGAACTCGGGATAACCCTTTGACGGGGGCACCCTTGATGCTGGGGGCGGCCTGGTTGACTCGGCCAGCTCTTATCCGCAGCGCTGAGGTCTCCTCGGCAAGTCTGGCTGGGGGCGCCCGGGACAGCGGGGGCGCCCTGGGCGTGTAGCGTAGACGCGGCAGAGTTGGTTTGCAATGGGGGCGCCCGGGACAGCGGGGGCGCCCTGGGTATGTACTGTCGAAGTCCTTCTTGTCTTGTTGTGTTTTGTGTTCACCATGGGGGCGCCCGGGACACTCCGGGCGCCCTGGTCAGCTGTTGCCTCACTCCTTTGAGGCACTCTGAGCTGCAGACACTCGTTCCTTCGGTCCTGCATCCAGGGTTAGTCCAAAACACAATAAAACAATAAAATAATAGGTTATACAGCCTCAGCTGTCTTGGTTCTGACTTTGGTCTCCAAAATGGAGCCCTAGGTCGAACTGACGCCTAATGTTCCCTCAAGGGGAACACGTCCTCACCTACTCCTCTCGGGAGAGTTTACCTGGTGCCAACCGGATCCTCCAGTTGGACTTTTGCCCGGCAGTCCTTCGCCAGGTCTTGAGTTACCAAGCTGCCCTTCGCTTGGTGCCTAGCTGCCCTTCGCTAGGTCTTTTCTTCTGGCAGCCCTTTGCTAGTGCCTAGCATTCCTTCGCTAGGGTTTGTCCATTCTGGCAGTCCTTCGCCAGAGCCTAGCAGTCCTTCGCTAGGGCTTTTCTTCTGGCTGGCATTCCTTTGCCAGTGCCTAGCATTCCTTCGCTAGGGCTTTTCCTGTATACTCAAGAAACTTGTTAGACAACAACTAACCCTTAACTTTTGAACCCTTTTGCCAATATCAAAACACAGGTTTGACTTGGGTGCATTCTGCACCAACAATCTCCCCCTTTTTGATATATGGCAACCCAGTTCAAAAAGTTGAGGGAAAAAAATGTTGAAATTGAAATCCTAAGTTAGATTCCCTCCCCCTGGAAGAAATCTCCCCCTAGGTTTTTCAAAAATAGGTGGTGAGAGTTAAGTACTTAGAAGATTTCATGTTTTGATAATAAGTTGAGAAATCTCTAAAGTTTTTTGCTAAGTATTTTAAAATGATGTTCTAAGTTTGGAAAACTTTGAAAACTTTAGATAAATTTTCAGTTTTAGGAACATTTCACACTTTGGAAAATTTTCAGTTTTGGAAAAATTTCAGACTAAGAAAATTTTCAGTTTTAGAAAAATTTCAGACTTAGAAAATTTTCAGTTTTAGAAAAATTTCAGACTTAGAAAATTTTCAGTTTTGGAAAAATTTCAGACTAAGAAAATTTTCAGTTTTAGAAAAATTTCAGACTTAGAAAATTTTCAGTTTTGGAAAAATTTCAAGCACTACGTTAAGCTTAAACATAATTTCAAAACACATAGTTCAGAGTTGGAAATTTTAAAACCTTTAAGCTTAACAATAATTTTAAGCAAAAACATTAAGTTTCAAAATAATTCAGAGTTTAGAAATAAAACTAACTTTGATTCACCAATTTCAGTTCAACTTTTTGAAGAAGACGATGGGAAAAAATTAAAAAAAAATTTGTTCCCTGTTTCCTTTCCAACTCTCCCCCTTTGACATATATCAAAAATGCAGAAAAAAATTTGCAATAATTAAAGCATTTGCTGTACTGAATCAAACTGGAACCTAAGTCTGGTTAAATCTTTAGGGACGTGTCTAACCCAATTAGCTACTTACCAACTGTTATAAACAGTAGTTTTCGCTAGGGTTAGTCAAGTTAAGTACATTGTTCAAGTTAGATTGTCTAAACTTGATACTTAACTTGATTGCTGTTCAGTTTGTATTTAGTGCCCCAACTACTGCAGATGCACTGACTTAAAGCATCTTGAGTTAAGGCAAAGACCTAAGCATCTCAACCCTTTCTAGGTTATCACTCAAAGTACCCTAAGGTGCTTGTGAGATGCTGGCTTCTAGATCTATAGGTGCATGCAATTTTAGGGTTAGAGCCTAGGCTAAGTCCATTTCGAAGAAAACCCTAGTTTTGAAGGGGGTAGTTTTTGAAATAAAACTAAGTCAAGGAAAAAAATTTTAAAATCAAAGTAAAACTTTTTAAGATTAAGTTAGAAAACCTTTTAAAATAGACACTATTTTAAAATCAATTTAAAACATTTTTAAAATTGAAGCAAAAACCAAATGATTCTATTCTACTAAGCATAATCCTAACTGCCTTCTCAGTGAGCTGAACTCAGATTCAGGTAGGGGTTTAGTGAATATGTCAGCTAGGTTGGACTTGGAGTCTACATGCTTAAGGACTATTTCACCCCTAGCTACGTGATCTCTTACAAAGTGATGTTTCACTTCTATGTGTTTGGTTCTAGAATGTTGTATTGGGTTTTTGGTTAAGTTAATTGAGCTAATATTGTCAATATTGACTTGGGTCTGATTGTAGTCTAGCTGAAAGTCCTTAAGGGTGTGCATCATCCATAGGAGTTGAGCTACACACTCTCCTAAGGCTACATATTCAGCTTCAGTTGTGGATAGAGCAACACAGTGTTGCTTCCTACTGCACCAACTTACTAAGCTGTTTCCTAAAAGTTGACAGCTTCCACTTGTACTTTTTCTATCTAATTTACAACCAGCATAGTCAGAATCAGAGTATCCTGACAACTTAAAGGATGAAGTCCTAGGGTACCATATCCCTACATTTAGGGTGCCCTTAATGTATCTTAAAATTCGTTTTAGGGCAGCTAAGTGAGTTTCCTTAGCACAAGTTTGGTACCTAGCGCACATTCCTACTGAAAAAAGTATATCAGGTCTGCTGGCTGTAAGGTATAGTAGACTTCCTATCATACTTCTATAAAGTTTTAGGTCTACTGGTTTGCCATCAGGGTCATTATCTATTTTCACATTTGTGGCCATTGGGGTACTTATACTTTTAGAGTTATCCATTTTAAATTTCTTAATTAGTTCTTTAGCATATTTAGATTGATGTACATAATTTCCATCCTTAGTTTGTTTGATTTGTAACCCTAGGAAAAAGTTGAGTTCCCCAACTAAACTCATTTCAAACTCATTTTCCATTATTGTTACAAATTCTTTTAGAAATTTAGAGTTAGTTGATCCAAATATTATATCATCTACGTAAATTTGGGCAATAAATATCTCTTTTTCTAAAATTTTAACAAACAAGGTTGGGTCAATTTGACCTTGTTTGAATTCTTTAGAAATCAGGTAATTGGATAATCTTTCATACCAGGCCCTGGGTGCTTGTTTTAGTCCATAAAGGGCTTTACTAAGTTTGTAGACATGATCGGGTTTTTCTATATCCTCAAACCCTGGGGGTTGTCCTACATAAACTTCTTCCTTAATAAGCCCATTTAAGAAGGCTGACTTTACATCCATTTGGTATAATTTAAATCCTTTATGGGATGCAAAGGCTAGTAACATCCTAATAGACTCAAGTCTAGCTACAGGGGCATAGGTTTCATCATAATCCAACCCTTCTACTTGACTGAATCCCTTAGCTACTAAGCGGGCTTTATTTCGGACTATTTCACCTTGGTCGTTTAACTTATTCCTAAATACCCACTTGGTGTCAATTATGGATTTGCCCTTAGGCTTAGGTACTAACTCCCAGACTTGGTTTCTCTCAAATTGGGCTAACTCTTCTTGCATGGCTAGGATCCAGTCAGGATCAGGTAGGGCTTCCTCAATAGTCTTAGGTTCAATCTTTGAAATCATGGCTATTTGACTAAGATTTCTATAGGAAGCTCTAGTTCTGACTCCTAAAGTTGGATCACCCACAATTTGGTCAGTTGGGTGACTGAGTCTGGGTTTCTTGGTTTTCCTAGTACTTGGCTCAGCTTCAGGTCCAGCTGGTCCAATAGGTTCAATTCTGGGTTCATTGGTTGGTTCAACTGATTCAGAAGTTGGTTCAATTGATTCAGAATATGGTTCAATTGTTAAATCATTTAAGGGTTCAATAAGTGTTTTTGTATTATCTTCTTGATCAGTGTTTGATGAAGCTAAGTCAGAATTATCAGATTTTGGGTCAATTTCTTCATCAAATATTAAGTTGGTTGTTTCTTCAATTTTCTTAGTTGTTTTGTTGTAGACCCTATAAGCTCTACTTGTTGTAGAGTACCCTAAAAAAATACCTGGGTTTGACTTGGATTGGAATTTTCCAAGATAGTCTTTGGTATTAAGAATATGGACTTTGCATCCAAAGACTCTAAGATAGTGTAGGTTTGGAAGTCTATGGTAGTAAAGTTCATAGGGTGTTTTGTTTAACCTTTTATTAGGTAGAATCCTATTTTGGATATAGCAAGCTGTGCTAATTGCTTCTGCCCAATAATGGTTAGGTAGGCCAAATTCATTGAGCATAGCCCTAGCAGCTTCCTGTAGGGTTCTATTCTTCCTTTCTACTATGCCATTTTGTTGGGGGGTTCTAGGACACGAAAATTCGTGTTTATATCCGTTTACTTTGCAGAATTCTTCGAATCTTTGATTCTCGAATTCTCCCCCGTGGTCAGACCTAAGTCTTTTGATTTTGGTATCATTTTGATTTTCAATCAATTTACAAAAGTTGTTAAATAGGTTCAGGGTTTCATCTTTGGTCTTTAGAAACCTGACCCAGGTGAACCTAGAGTAGTCATCAATTATCACTAAGCAGTATCGGTTTCCACTTAGTGACTTGGCTCCATGTGAATCAAATAGGTCAAGGTGTAGGAGCTCAAGTGTGGTTTGGGTTTGATCAGATTGGATCAATTTGTGACTAGACTTGGTTTGTTTGCCTTGATTACAAGATTCACATACTAGGTTTTCATTATTTTTGATTTTGGGGATACCCTTGATTAAGCCAAGTTGGGTAATTTTTGAGATAGTTCTTAGATTGGTATGACCTAATCTCCTATGCCAGAGTTTTGATTGTTCTAACTGTGTTAACATGCATTTGGGTATAAGGGGAAGATTTATAGTGTATACATTATTTTTCCTAGTGCCCTTAAGCATGATTTCTGAGTCTTGTGCATTTCTAATCAGGCAGTTAGAATTGTTGAAGGTAACTAAATAACCAGAATCACATAACTGACTTATGCTAAGTAAGTTAAAATTGAAGTTTTCAACCAATAGAACTTTCTTAATAATGAAATTGGATTTAAGTTCAATATTACCTGACCCAATTACCTTGAGTGTAGCATTATTACCAAATGCTACTGAGCCCAGGTTTTTGAACTTGAGTTTGGTGAACTTCAATTTGTCCCCAGTCATATGTCTGGAGCAACCGCTATCTAACATCCATTGGTCCAAATCTTTATGTTCCTACACATAAAGAATTTTTTGATGATTTGGATCCAATTTAAGTTAGGGATAGCTTAAATTGAGTTTCACTTCCTAGTCTGTCTCACCCCAGTCTAGGGTTTTCAATCACGTTAACCTTAAGGTTTTTGTGAGACAGGTTTGAGGGTAAAAATTAATTTTGAAAAGGAATTTCAATTTATTTTCGAAAAAGTTATTTAATTTTGAAAACAGATTAAAAAAACAGAAATTTTGAAAAATAGATTAAGTGATTTTTGAAAGAGAATAAGTTTGTTAAAAAAAACAGAAATTTTGAGAACAGATTAAGTGTTTTTCAAAAAGAGAATAAGTTTGAAAAATAGAAATTTTGAAATCAGGTTAGAATCTATAATTATTTGAAATTTGAGTTAGATTCGAATTTGACAAAAGATAATTTGAATTTGAATTTCAGAAATTGGCTTCCAGGTCTTGGCGAGGCACTAGGCCTTCTTTGGCCGTAGCCTTATGGGATCATCCACCCTTTCCTTGACAAAGCCTTTTAATGAAATTTCATTTTCAAACTAAATTAGGTCATTTTCTGGTCTAACTAGCTTGGGTCTTGGATCGGTAGCTTCGGCTGGTTTCACCAGTCTAAAGAGACCAAGTAGACTTGATCTTATTAGAGTTGGTTTCCCCAACGTACTATCATCTCACCTCCTCCCAATACTATGTTTTCAAGTTTCAAGTAATTGAGTCCTTAAATCTAACTATTCCTAATTCTAAGCATGGCAACTTGCAGAAATTTAAATAAACAAGCAATCAGGCAAAAAATTATCTAATTATAAAAATTGTTTTGATTTTTGCTCCCCCTGGACTAAAGCCTCTGTATGGGATAGGCAAGATGTGAATCTTGTCCTTGGGGATCCAAAATTGATTTGAACCAGTTGGTTTAGTCAGGCACAGTTTTGGCACCCATGCCTGAACCTTAGGTCTTGACTGGTTCAGTACAGCAAAGTAAGATCTTTGCCGAGATTTGGTTCTATAGCCAAGTCCGGATCGGTTTAGAACAGACTTCTGTTTTCCAAGAATCATATCAAGATTCTTGGAACCAGAAGTGAATTGTTCTAAAGCTGTTCTTAAGTCCTTAACTTGAGTTTTCAGGGAGGAATTCTCTGATTCAAGTTTTTCAACTTGATCAGGGGTTCCTTCCTGAAGTTTCTCAGTTAAGGCCTTAGACTCAGCTTCCTCTTTCAGGAATTTTACTTCCTGTCGGAGGGACTCGATTCGGAGTTTGGCTTTCGCCAAATCTCGGGATAGATATGAAATAAGAGAATTTAATTGCAATTTTGAGAAACCCGTTACCCTTATTTCGCCGTCGTCGGAGAAGGTCAGCTTGCCGTCGTCCTGGTCGGAGTCTGAGTCAGTCTCGATTTGATCCGAAGCGGTCAGGGCTAGAAGATTGGACTGGGGTGCTTCTTCTTCTTCTTCTGAGGAAGACTCGTCCCAGGTTGCTTGGAGTGCCTTTTTCTTTCTGGTCTTTTTGGACTCCTTTAGGCTTGGACATTCAGTCTTGTAGTGGCCCTTCTTCTTGCATTCGTAGCAGGTTACGTTGGGCTTGTGTTTGTCAGTTGCCGGTTCAGCTTGTCCGTCCTTTCTTCGGCTTGTTCTCCGTGTTTTGGTTTGGTTCTTCAACTTTTTGTAGTAGCTTCGAGCTAGCCGGACCAGTTCAGATTGATCTTCTTCTTGATCTTCTGTTTCTGAATCTGAGGTAGATTCGGGTTCAACTTGAGTTTGCTTCTTGGTCGTCTTTCCTGTTTTCCCTGCAAAGAAGGCTATACTTTTCTCGACCAAATTGCAGTTAGTCTGTTCATGCAGTTCAAGTTCAGAAAATAACTCATCTAGCTTAATTTTTGAAAGATCCCTAGAGACCTTGTATGCATCTACCATAGATGCCCACAAGGTGGTCCTAGGGAACGCGTTTAGGGCATACCTTATAAGATCACGGTTTTGAACCTGGTGACCTATTGCGTGAAGACCGTTCATCAATTCCTGGATTCTGGCATGGAGCTGAGCTGCTGTCTCGTTATCTGCCATTCTGATGGTGAAGAGCTTGTTCAGTAGCAGATCCCGTTTGCTGATCCTCGTATCTGAAGTTCCTTCGTGGAGCTCGATCAGTTTAGCCCATAGCTCCTTGGCACTGTTGAATGGGCCTACGCGGTTCAGCTCCTCTTTTGTCAGTCCGCATTGAAGGGTCTGAGTTGCTTTGGCGTCAGCTTCAATCTTGCGTTTAAGGGCAGTGTCCCACTCTGAGTAGTTTTGCGGTACGCCTTCAGCATTTGTGGGAATCATCAGTCCAGACTGGATGATTATCCACATATCCACCTGAGTTTTCAGGTGGACCTCCATTCGACTTTTCCAGTAAGGAAAGTCTTCTCCACTGAAAAGTGGAGGTCTGGCGGTGCTAAAACCTTCTTGGATGGCCATTTGTTAACTGAAATAGCAAGCAACAAAAACAACGAAAATATTCCAAGACTTGGTCTTGGATTAGTAGTGCGGAAAAAAAGAACAAATTTCAAGGGGTGTTGCACCAACCTTGAAAGAAAAACTCGAACGAAAATATTAAAAAAAATGAGAGAGAAAACGAAAGAAATCCGAAAAATTTTCAAACTGGTGGTTGCACCAAGTTTGAATTCCCCGCTCTGATACCACTTGTTGGATCGAGAAATGCGAGAGAGGGGGGGGTGAATGTCGCAAATCGTTCGGATTTAAAAAGAGTAAGTGCGCAGCGGAAATAAGACACAAAAACAATGCTAACACGGTCGTTTTACTTGGTTCGGAGCCTGTGTCGACTCCTACTCCAAGGCCCACGGTCGTTGACCGTTTTCTGCGGGCAATTCTATACGTTCGAGAAAGTTTACAATAAAAAGTATTACAGAATCAGCCTAGTAAACTTAATTAAGCTCTTCGTTACCGACGTCCGGTGTAGATCGGAGTGTTGGAGCAGCAGGACGTCGTCAGCTCGAGTTGGAAGAGTTCTGGAGCGTGTCGTGGAAGCAGAAGAGCGTGGAAGCGTCGCAGTAATTGATGCTTTGAAGAAGGAGGTCGAGGGCCCTTTATATAGGGCCTGGGGGCGCCCTGGTCGACGGGGGCGCCCCCCCACGTGGCGCTTGATCCCCAAAAGGCGCGGTCAAGGGTTTATCCCTAAGAACTCGGGATAACCCTTTGACGGGGGCGCCCTTGACGCTGGGGGCGCCCTGGTTGACTCGGCCAGCTCTTATCCGCAGCGCTGAGGTCTCCTCGGCAAGTCTGGCTGGGGGCGCCCGGGACAGCGGGGGCGCCCTGGGCGTGTAGCGCAGACGCGGCAGAGTTGGTTTGCAATGGGGGCGCCCGGGACAGCGGGGGCGCCCTGGGTATGTACTGTCGAAGTCCTTCTTGTCTTGTTGTGTTTTGTGTTCACCATGGGGGCGCCCGGGACACTCCGGGCGCCCTGGTCAGCTGTTGCCTCACTCCTTTGAGGCACTCTGAGCTGCAGACACTCGTTCCTTCGGTCCTGCATCCAGGGTTAGTCCAAAACACAATAAAATAATAAAATAATAGGTTATACAGCCTCAGCTGTCTTGGTTCTGACTTTGGTCTCCAAAATGGAGCCCTAGGTCGAACCGACGCCTAATGTTCCCTCAAGGGGAACGCGTCCTCACCTACTCCTCTCGGGAGAGTTTACCTGGTGCCAACCGGATCCTCCAGTTGGACTTTTGCCCGGCAGTCCTTCGCCAGGTCTTGAGTTACCAAGCTGCCCTTCGCTTGGTGCCTAGCTGCCCTTCGCTAGGTCTTTTCTTCTGGCAGCCCTTTGCCAGTGCCTAGCATTCCTTCGCTAGGGTTTGTCCATTCTGGCAGTCCTTCGCCAGAGCCTAGCAGTCCTTCGCTAGGGCTTTTCTTCTGGCTGGCATTCCTTTGCCAGTGCCTAGCATTCCTTCGCTAGGGCTTTTCCTGTACACTCAAGAAACTTGTTAGACAACAACTAACCCTTAACTTTTGAACCCTTTTGCCAATATCAAAACACAGATTTGACTTGGGTG
>JAGFNQ010003290.1:0-113884 GCA_024364735.1 Boesenbergia rotunda
TGGGATCCTTGATGCCCAATATGTATGGAAAGATCAAAGTCAATCAGATTGAAACATGGGAAGAAAGCTAGTTATTTTGATTGTCATAGACAATTTTTACCACTAGCTCATAATTTCAGAAGGAATAAAAACGAATTCACTAAGAATAGAATTGAAAGAACACCACCACCATTGAGATTAACAGGCGAACAAATTTGGTACCGAGTGGTTAACTTTCCATCTGTTATTGAAGAACCACATGGTATAACATATGAGTATGGGAGTACACATAAATGGACTAAAAAGAGTATATTTTGGGATTTACCATATTGGTTTAATCTTATGCTTCATCATAATCTCGATGTAATGCATATTGAAAAGAATATTTTTGATAATCTGATTAATACAGTGATGGATATCAATGGAAAAACGAAAGACAATTTGAATGCAAGAAAAGATATGCGACTCATTTGTAATAGACCTACTCTTGATGTTGATGAAAATAGTAGGGGACCAAAGCCAAAGGCAGTTTATACATTGAATAAGGCTCAGAAAGGTGTTGTTTGTGAATGGTTAAAATCAGTGAAATTTCCAGATGGTTATGTCTCTAATCTTGGAAGATGTGTGGATATGAAGGAATACAAATTGAGTGGTTTGAAAAGTCATGATTGCCATATATTCATGCAGAGACTCATTCCTATTGCTTTTAAAGAAATATTACCAAATTTTGTATGGGGTGCCATTACGGAGTTAAGCATTTTCTTACATGATATTTGCTCAACAGTTTTGAAATATTCGCACATGGAGACGTTAGAGAGAGACATTCCGATAATTATGTGTAATTTGGAAAGGATATTTCCACCGTCATTTTTTGATTCAATGGAACATCTTTTGATTCACTTGCCATATGAGGCAAAAGTTGGTGGACCTGTCCATTTCCGATGGATGTACCCATTTGAAAGGTAAAATGTTTATCTTTTATACTTTAACTATCTGATTTCATACAACTTTATTCATTTTAATATATATAATATATCTAATAGAATTTATTTTATTACCAACAGATTCTTATATCATTTGAAGAAAAAAGTGAAAAATAAAGCACGAGTTGAAGCCTCTATTGTTAAAGAAGTAATAACTTTTGGCATCGTATTACTTTGAGCCTCACGTGCATAGCAAACGACGAAGACCAAGAAGAAATGATGAGGGACCTATTGATCCAAATTTGAAAGCTTTTTTAATTTTTAACTATCTTGGTCGACCAAGTGGACCATGTATGCAGAGATATTTTACTGGCAAGGAATGGCGGGCAGCCCAACATATATTTTACAGAATTGCCCGGAAATATCATCCTATTATGAGTGAGTATATATTCTGAATATTTCTTATATTGTAACTTTCAAAATTCTAATTTGATTTTTTATGTTAGGATTTTTGATCATTTATATTCTGAATTGTCGCTGGAAGAATTTGATCGCTTAACTCAAGAAGAGTTTGCGCCGCGGTTCAAATCATATGTAAGTAGACATTTTCAAATTTATTTACACATGAAGACTTTTACAAATTTTTATTTTTTAATTTAGGTTCACACTAATCAAGTGCACCTTGAATATGATTTATTAATTCATTTGTCATGGGTCCAAAATCATTAGTACGCACTTAGCCGACATATTTTATTAATCGATATACTTTTCATACTGAAGAATATGGAAAGGGCAAGACTACAATGAATAGTGGAGTTTGTGTTAAGTCATCCAATGATGGTGATGCAAGTAATGATTTATTAATGCTTTGTTTTTTTTTGCTATAGGTTATTAGAGTTTATATCTTATCATCACAGTTCTAACACATTCTCTTATTTCCCAGCAAACATGGTATGTTTTTTCATATTAATCATTATAACTACAATTTGTCTTTACTTAATCTTATTTTTTGAATTTTCAGCATATCTTTAAACGAGGTGGACGCAGACAGAGCTCACGTAGCAGGCTAATGATACACCATCAGACTCTGTACATAGGCCCTCCTCCAATCAAATAGGACCTTCCCATGTACCATCACCGGCACCTTCCCATACACCATCCCCAGGGCCTTCCCATACACCATCCCCAGTGCCTTCCCATACACCATCACCAGGACCTTCTCATTCTCCTATGTCGCTCGATTCCCCAGCCTTGATTCCTTCCAGACACTTGATAGCTGAGAGCCCAGACATTCGAGAGATTATATTCCCGATTGGAGATTCGTAAGTAAAATTATTTTTTTTAATTTTTCAACTATCTTTATTTTTTTAATATTGTTTGATTGTAACTTTGTGATAGGTTTACTAATTCGGTACGTGTTATTCACGAGATCAATAGAATCGTGAATAATTACTGGAGATGAGACTCGATGTCATATACTACCACTCCACTACCGATGAGAGAGCTTTGGTGGAACGAGTTTAGGGTATATATATCTCACTCATTCATTTTATATCTTAAATAAAAGTGTAAATCTAAATATTTGTTTCTATTGCAGCGTTCTTTCAATTGGGATCTTAGTGTTGAGTTGGAAGTTAAGAGAATTTTTAAAAAAACTGTGGCGATTACATTCGCCATACACTAGATCATGCAAAGAGCTAGGGGAAAACCACCATTCATCACCAATGAAAATTGGGTCGCGATCAACAATTTTTGGGCATCAGATGAGGCTAAAAAAAGTGACATCAGAATAAGAATAATCAGTCTTATAATTCTAGGGAGATGTCTGTGACTTATGCAGGAGGCTCTATCAATATTGATGAGTATAGGCAAAGATTGGTAATTTTTTAACCCTTTCATTATTTTATAAAAATATATTTCATATAATTTAAATATTTTTAATTGTTTTAGACAAAGGAATTGGGAAAAGGGCCTGGATTTATAGACTTTTACTCGCACGTTCCAGAAAAAAGATAAGACTTGGAGCGGAGATAGAACAAAAGCAATGAAGGTTTGAATAAATTGTAAATTTAAGCAGTTAGACTATTTTACATTAATTGCTACTACTGCAGTTAGACTATTTCACAGTCATTTGCAAATTTTGTTGCAAATTTAATCTTTTTAATTATAATGCAGGAAAAATATGATGAACTAGAGGAGTTACAGAGAAGCTTAAATGCTAGTAAGAATTTTGAGGGATCTGAGTCGTCAGTTGACAATAATTTCAATTTATGGTTGCAGGCCACTCGGGGGCCTAATGTGGGAGGAAGAATATTGGGAATGGGTTCATTAAGCAGAACCAAAGCAGTGCCTTGTAATTCGTCTTCGTGCTCACCAGAAGTCAATACACAGATCCATAACATGACTGAGGAAGTTGCTCATTTAAAAGGCATAATATCAAAAAGGGATCGGCAAATGGAAGAAAGAGATTGACGAATGGAAGATATGATGCGTCATCAAAATATGATTATGTAATATTTTAAATTAAATCCAATTCCAATTTAGAATCCTCTAAATTTTGGTGATGATGGTGGTGATGATGATGGCGATGATGGAGGTGATGGTGCTGCGTGATTTTCTTTGGTAAGAAGATTTGTTATTAGATTATTTTTTAGACTATTTTTTAATATAGTTTAATATTTGTTACTGTCGTTTGTAAATGATTAGCTAGCTAGTTGTAATATCACAACTTGTAGAGAGCCTACTTTAGTTTTCTAGGAAAGGTGTAATCAAGCTTTAGGAATTTTCCATCCTTTTTAGCTATTTCAATGATTTTGATTTTGATCTGATTTATTCTCAGTTTACAATATCTAAATGCTTTAAGGTTAGACTTCTATATTTGAAATAATTTGTTAAGAGATAATTATTTCACCAGATTTATCATTATTTTTGCATCTTGCAAGTTAGAAATCACATGTCAAGAGATGTTTCTTGTACGGTGTTTCGTTATATTGCATTCTTCGTCAGGTAGTTTCGTAATAGATTTAAACTTTGTTCATGTCCTTTTTTCTAGATTTTTGATCATCGGTAACATGCTATGCAGATTTGAAGTGTTCCTTGTATGATGACTTTACTATATGTTGGAGATCCATTGACTTTGCTTCTTTTGAATTTTTGGTACAGGGAAGCATCCATGGAGAGATCTAGAAGGGGTGTGTATGCTTTGATTTCAATATGTTGGCATCTATGGCATTGTTGTAGCCTACACTTGTATATTATAATTTGGATGGTAGATTTTATGTTTTGAATGTCTACTTTTATTGGTGTTTGCTAGTACTATGTTTTTGGTATGTATTAATGTAATTGAATATTTTTATTAGTAGATTTCTATTTTAAATTGTGTGTTGGAAGTTATATATGTTTATTTCAAATATTTTTAAAAATTGTGACGAATTTTGTAACAAAAAAATTTTGATGCAAACTTATCGTAAATATGTGATAAAAACATATTCGTTGCAGAAGTTGTTGCAACGAATTTTATTCGTTGCAGATTTGTGTCAAAAATTGATCGTTGCAGAATTTGTGGTTGATTTGCAACAAAAATTGATCGTTGCAGAATTTGTGGCAGATTTGCAACGAATGAATTTGTCGTAGAATTCGTTGGAGATCCATATTAAATTTGTAGATTTGTAATGAAAAAATTTAATTATATTTGTTGCAAATCTGCGACGAAAAAAAATTCATCCCAAATTTCGATGCAGATTGGCAACGAATTTAATTTGTTGCAAATTTACAATGAAAGTTTTTCGTTGCAAATTGGCAACGAAGAAAATTCGTTGCAGATTTGCAACAAATTTTATTTCTCGCTGATCTGCAACGAATTATTTTTGTCGCAAATTTGCAACGAAACTTATTTGTCGCAAAATTCGTTGCAAATTTGCAACAAATTTTTTATAGTTCGACCCCAAATTTTGCTCGAGAATTTAACAACGAAAATATTTTCGTTGCTAAATTCGTCACCAAATTATTTTGCAACGAATTTTGAAAGAAAAAAATTCGTTGCAAATTTTGTTGCAAATTCCAAATTTTTTTGTAGTGTCCCTCTTGAGAGAAAAACTATGTGAAATGAATGGGTATTTCACCAAAAAAATTCAACGAATAGCGACGGATATTTTAATTGTCCGTCGCTATTAGCGACGGACTTAATTTATCCGTCGTTAAGATTAGGATACAAGTCAAAAATCCTAAAATAACGACGGATTTGGTAAATTCCGTTGCTATTAGCGACAAATTATTAAAAATTTGTTGCTAATAGCGACGGAATTTACCAAATCCGTCGCTATTTTAGGTTTAATTCACCGACTTATCCCCCCTTGAATTCTTTTCCTCTCTCGCGTCTCCGTCATCCCTGCACCTCCTCCGGCGAACATCTCCTCCGGTCACAAGTACGCCTCCTCCGGTCGTGTTTCATCTCCACTAGTAGAATTTTGATAATATACTTCGCCAATAATTACTTCGATGATGATTAATGACGAAGTAATATATATTAATAAACTTCGGTAATAAAATTGGCGTAGTAAATATAGTTTTAGACTTCATAGATTATAAAAATGGACTTTACTTTTAATTTTTAATAACAATTACTTCGTAATTTTTATTTAACGAAATAATAAGGTTTACAATAAAATTTATAATTTTAAATGGTAAAGTAATAAAATTGAACCGGTAAAACAAAATAAAATCTAAACCAATATATATATATATATAGAGTATTGATATTACACGCGTCGTTTGAAACGCGACTGTGCGTGTCAAAATTTTTTTTTTCAGAACTTCTCCCAAAAATGAAATAATTCCTCACGAAAACTAAGGAAAATGATTTTTATTAATTTTTTTTGTTTTTTTTCTCCTCCCCGCCGCTCGCTGCGTCTTCTTCTTCTTCGTTGTCGCGGCAGACGGTGGACGGAGGCGACGACGGGCGGAGGCGGCATGGCGGACGGAGGCATGCGACGGCGACGGCGGACGGAGGCGGCGACGGCAGCCGACGGCCCCAAGCCAGTCGGAGGAGAAATTGCAACAGAAACTCACTTGGTATGAACAAGCTCAAAAACTACTAAAGATGCAGGTATAATTTTAAGATAAGAACTAAAATTCATGTAATGGTTGGAAAGACCAAACTCTGGAATGAATGAAAACTAATTAACCAACCTTGTCTTCCCCCTGTCAGCTTCACTTGGACACCCTTGTCGATGAACTTTGCCAAATCTAGAACTGTTTCCTTCCTGCCTGACTAAACAAGTAAACAGAAAACATTAAACAGAGGCCAACAACATCAATGCATTGCAAAAGATGAGAATGATATTACTCAAAGCCAAGGGAAAAACAATTATCATGCACACGATGGTATAATTAATCTTCCTGTGAAAAATTTTATATATAAAAACAACAGGTAATATGTAGCGACCCGCCTTCTCTTTACCTTAGACGGATCGTTACTTATCTCTACTTCTTGACTTCTATACATGACTAAAGAAAATTGCGGAAATCTTTTTTTTTTCTCTTTTAAACTTTTAAATTCTACTAACAATTATGTTCTAACTTAAGCAATCATGTATAATAATACCATGTCATACTCTCTTCTCAATCCCATAGCCAATACCCATCGAAAACAAACTTACCCCTCTTAAACAGCCTGTATCAGTCGACTGATGACGTCATCAGTCGACTGATACGGCTGTAATCTGTTTTACATATTTCGGCCCTTGCTGTCCAAGGCCACCATTCCTTCAATTTCGAGCCATATCAAACTACGACATCATTTCTATACTCTATATCAGTTTCCTAAACGATTTAGCCATTCAAACGAATTCATAATCTTGAATTTAGGACTTTTATGGAAGAAAATAAACCAAACAAGTTTATTTAAACTTTAACAATAGAGTTGTATCAATCTTAACTTCTAACCATTTAAACTTATCATACAAAGTTCTATAACATCACTAAGGCATTATGGGATGAGAAAGCAACTTTTCTAAACATACTTAAGCAATAAAGACATGATTCAAAGGGAAATTGATACTATCTTGGCACAAACACCTTTTTCTCTAACAAAGTATCAATATCTTTAACTACTCACTTTTCTGCTTATCCAATGCAATCATAAAAATATATAAGCTAAATAAAATGACATGGAATCTTTACTCTAAGAAATTGAGCATGTAAAACTATCCAAAACTCAAATACTCTATAATCTCCATAAGCAAGAACTTGAAATTTGAATAAACTTAAACATTTCAATTCAAATAGCTAAATTGTCTTGTGCTTAAGATCTCTCCATAATCAGCCACCACACACACTCTACTCAGCACCGCCTCGTCGTCTTCCTTCAGAATTGCTTGCCTTTACCTTTATCTGCAATAAGAGGAAAATGCATCTATAAGCAAAAAGCTTAGTAAGTACTATCTAGCTCACAAAATCTCGAAATATGCAAAACATGCTTCTAGATCAAACTGAACATCATATGAGATACTAATATGCTTGAAAGAAAACTAAGGACATGTATAACTCAAAACATGCATACTCAAGCAATAAATAATCTCAATTTACTTTTCTTGGCTCAACTTGAAACTTTAGCTATTCTTTAACTTTTGAAAACTTTCTGAAACTTTCGAAAACTTTGCTAAAGCATATACTTGAAAATAATAATCACTTGGATCCACTGAAGACGTAAGTACCATCTCATGCGCGTTCCCTACAAGGTTGGGGTAGCGAGCCACCAATCCTAATAGAGCAGACCTTGGTCTACCAGGGCCAAGACCTTGGAATTGGACACCTGGATTTCTTTAACGACGCCCTTGGACGCCGGGTACTGGCCTTATAAAATAAAATAGCTTTTCTTTCTTTTCTTTCTTATCTTTAAATGCCTTGGCATTTTCTGGAGCCCTTGCGTGCTAAATCCCTAAGTCTTGACTTTTGGGGATTTCTTAAGGCCTTGGCCTTTTCTTTTCTTATCTTTATCTTCTCTTTTCTTTTCTCATAGCTTTTCTTGGACCCTAAACTCACATAGGGTATTAATCAACATATATAAGCATATAATGAACTAAGATCACATGCAAAAACTCAAACAAAAAGGAAATATCTCTTCTAAAAACTTTTAAAGGAAATTCTCGCGGAAAAACCGCCTCTTACTGCAGGTGAGCAGTACTTACATTGATATCTTGGACTTACAACCAAGATTGAAGTCTAGAACTCGGGAGAAACTCGAGATCTCGAAGAATTCTTCACGTCTACGCGTTCCTCTCGTCGCGGGGATCTCGAATATAGTATTATCTCTTGGAGAAAGGGTCTCGGCCGGCCCTCTTGGCTTGGTGTTGGTGTCGCCCAAGAGAGGAGAGGGAGAGAGAAAGTCGGCGCAACTTGGGAGAGGGAGAGGGTTTGAGAGAAAATAAAACTTCTCTCTTTAATTAGCTATTTATACTTAAGGGTCGGATTAACTTAACTGCAGTTTAAGTATTTGTCCTTCTTTCCTTTTCTGTGCTTGATACCTAGCCCAGCTGGCCGCGCGCTCCCTTGGTCTCGTGGTGGTCGCGGGTTCGAGCGCCGGCTGCCCTTAATCAGTTTTTTCCATTTTTGGCTTTTTATTTTTCTTTTTCTTTTTCCAAAAATACCAAACGGACTCGGAAAATTCCATAAAAATACTCTAAAAATTCCTAAAAATATCTAGAATATTTCTAAACCATTTCTAAATAATTCTAAGGACTTTAAAAACTAAAAATGGAAATTTTGGGGCGTTACAATCCCCCATACCTTATAAAAAGTTCGTCCTCGAACTTAGAATAACTCTGGATATCGTTCTCTCATGCTGTCCTCACGTTCCCAAGTAGCCTCTTCATGCTTTTGATTCTGCCAGATGACCTTCACTAGTGGCACTTCTTTGTTTCTTAATCTTTTAACTGCTTTGTCCACTATCTGTGTCGGTCTGCTCTCATAACTAAGATCTTCTTGGATCTGTACTGACTGAGGCTGAATCACTTGGCTAGGGTCGTGAATACACTTCTTTAGCATAGAGACATGAAAGGTACTGTGGATAGCTGACATATCCTCTGGTAGGTCCAGCTCATATGCTACCTTACCAACCCTCTTTATGATCTGGTAGGGTCCTATGTAGCGAGGACTTAGCTTGCCCTTCTTGCCAAATCTCACCACTCCCTTCATGGGAGCGACCTTGAGAAATACTGAATCTCCAACTTGGAATTCAAGTGGCCTACGGCGTGTGTCAGCGTAACTTTTCTGTCTACTCTGGGCAGTCTCAATCCTCTGGCGGATCGTCTGGATAGCCTGAGTGGTCTCATTTATAAGCTCAGTCTGGCTGTCTAGTCCTGACTCCATTTCTTTCTTCTCACCAGCTTCTTGCCAACATATGGGTGATCTACATTTCCTGCCATACAATGCCTCATAAGGTGCCATCCTGATGGTGGCCTGATAGCTATTGTTGTAGGCGAACTCAGCTAAACACAGAAATTTACACCAACTACCTTTAAAATCCAATGCACAAGCCCTGAGCATGTCTTCCAAAATCTGATTTACTCTCTCTGTCTGTCCATCTGTCTGGGGATGGAAAGCTGTGCTGAACTGAAGTCTGGTGCCTAAGGCGTCCTGAACACACTTCCAAAAATGGGAGATGAATCGCCCATCTCTGTCAGACACGATCGACTTCGGAACTCCGTGAAGCCTGATTACTTCTCTCACGTACAGCTGTGCTAACTGCTCTACCGAATGCGACAACTTGATGGCTAGGAAGTGGGCAGACTTGGTCAACCTGTCCACTATCACCCAAATTGCATCATGTCCATGGGTGGTTCTTGGAAGACCTGTGATAAAGTCCATGGATATTTCTTCCCACTTCCACTCTGGAATGGGAAGAGGCTGCAGGACTCCTCCTGGTCTCTGGTGCTCGGCTTTGACCCTCTGGCAGGTCAAACAGGTACTGATATATCTGGCCACGTCTCGCTTGAGTCCAGACCACCAGAACCTTTGCTTTAAATCTTGATACATCTTGGTAGAACCAGGATGCATAGAGTATGGGGTACTGTGGGCCTCTTCTAGAATATTCTTTCTTAGGCATCAAAGTCATTAAAGTCCTGGAAGGCACCATAAGCAAAACTGAATGAGTACAAACACTACATTATTGAAGCAAAACTGACATTACATCATTGAAGCACTACATTATTGTAGCAAAACACTGAATGAGTATAGATTGCAAATGTGTGAATCATTACAGGTTACAAATGTACTGAATGAGAACTGCATTAAACAGATTGCAAACAGATTACAGAGACTTCAAATCAGACTTCAATAGATTGCAACATCAGAAATGTAAATGTACTGAATGAGACTTCAAATCAAGAAATGTAAATGTACTGAATGAGACTTCAACAGATTGCAACATCAGAAATCAGACTTCAAATCATTACAGATTGCAAATGTACTGAATGAGAACTGCAACATCAAACAGAACAGAGACTTCAAATCAGACTGCAACATCAAACAGAACTTCATCTAGAGCATGTTGTAACTACAATAGACATCAAGAAATGTAATCAATGAAACCTGCATGTTATAGATAAAATAAAACATGCAACATCCAAGGATCCTAGCGCATGTTATTAGAATCTGCAACAATAAAGACAATTATTGATTGTATTTTCTCAATGAAACACTATATTTTAATAAATTAAAACTATGGCAATACCTGCTACAGATGTCAAATCTGGTTCATATGTGTCAACACTGTTATAATTATTCTCTTCAATTGATCTGATAATTAACACATTAACATATTTATAAAATGTAATCAAATAAGTTTGTATATGCAAGTAAACTTATAATAGATATGAATTCTTATTGCACACATACCGTTGTTGCAAATTAGGACAATTGCGCTTGTCATGAGATACTCCTCGATGTACACATCAATGACATAACCTAGAATTTGATATTGATTTCTCCTTCGATGATTTTAATCTCTTCCCTCATCCTTTTGTTCCGACCGAAGAAGGATCAAGAGTACCAAGGCCCTCATCCATGGATTTCCTCCTTTGACTTTTTTCACTACATGTTCTACTAATGTTCATCTCTTGAAGTTTCTTATAGATACAATCAAATTGGTCATCCAAGAAGGTTGTCCCCGTATCAGTCAAAGATGCATCATCAACTAATACTGAAACTTTATAAGATAACATCGTGTGTCTCGATATTAACAACTTTTTTGGATCTGGATCATCGATGACATTTTACTCTCCCAAAGCATATATTGCTCCAATTTTTACATCTCGTGTAAATCTTTTGAGTATATATTTATCAGACAAATAAAACACTTGGTTGATGCGAAAAAAAAGCTAACATATGCCTGCATAGAATCCCCTCAAACTCAAATTTCGTGCGGCTACACGAAATGAAATCCTTTTGTTTGTCATGTGTGAGCACCCTTGGTTTGGAGGAAGAAGAACTATCAAATTTCATCACATGAAACACCACTGAGTCAACTCCTGTAAATATCGATTGCACATATTAACCATGACTCTCGCTCATTTCACTTTGAAACTCCAGCAATTTTTTTTTGTGTATAGCTTAACCATTTGGGTTTCCATTGGGAAAATTGTCTAAATTTTAGGAATCTCATTCATATCAATATGGTCCGCAACTAATTCATTGTGTCTTTGATGTCTCAGTGCTCTATTAAAACGGGTGATAAAATCAATCAATGAATTTTTATTTGAGACATATCTCTTAAAAAATACATGTGAGCCTTCAGATATTTGGCTACTAGTCAGTCCAGCACAAAATACATTGCTAAAATATACTAGCACCCATCTATGTCGTAATTCATACATCAAGGACAACCAATCATTGTTCTCCAAATTAGCACACTTAATAGTCTCTTCCCATGACTTCTCAAAATCAGCAGATGATGTAGAATTTGCAATGACATTCTTTATGCTTTGATAGTGGTCTCAAAAAGTCAAAGAAGGTAATTTTTCCGGGAATTTATTCAGTATGTGCCACAAACAATATCGATGCATTGTTTGAGGAAAAATTTATGCAATGGCTTTTGTCATAGCAGGATCCTGATAAGTGATTATAACATTTGGTGCTCCTTTAAGCATGACTTCTATAAACTTGTTAAGCAACCAAATAAAGGAATTAATTTTCTCATCACTTAGAAACCCGCAGCCAAAAACAATAGTTTGATGATGATGATTAGCTCCCACAAATGGTGCAAAAATTAAGCCATATTTATTGGTGTTATATGTCGTATCAAATACAACAATATCACTAAATACGTTGTATGCCCTCCTTGATATATGATCTGTCAAAAAACATCTACTAAATTTGTTATTCGAATCAGTCTCGTAATCAAAGAAAAAAAAATCTGAATTCTTCTCTTGTTCAGATGTGAAAAACTCGATGAGTGTTTCGGCATCAATACCCTTTTGTTATTCCCTTAGATTTCTTTCAAAATTTCTAATATCTCTTTCTGTGCAACCTACCCCCTCAGGACCCCCATACTCTATCTCCAATAATCTCATTTGTTGACAAGTTGGTACATTTGCCTCAGAAAACTATTTTTCAATGTTTTCTTGTTACTGAAACATTACGATGTGAGAGTAGTAAATGTACTTTCGATGGAGTCGAGAGTGGATGATTATGAGTTTCTGTGAAGTTACTGACAATCCAATTAGGCCCAATCTATTCTTGATAAATGTAATATTTGACTTGCAACATGTTCTAACTGTGCCACGTGCTCTTTCCCTTGTCATTTGATCAACTTTGTTTTATCCGACGATCTGTATGACCTTCTTTAAAGTATACTATTTGTTCCCATGTCACTTCATTGGTTATCTTATTTTTCTTACTCGTGTGCATCCTTGAACTAAATCCGATTTCTCGTGCATATTGGTTATATAATGCATATGCCTCCTCTAGTGATGAGAATTCCATTACGATTTTTGGTTTTCGATCATCTGTAACTTGCGGAATGTATTCTTGATTGTCAACTATATTTCCTTCCATTGCTGGATGCTCTTGTTGATGCAGTCTGACCCTGATTGTTGTTTTGGTGTTGACACCGATTTAAGTTATGATTTGAGTTTGATTTAAGTTTAGTTGAATGGATTCGGATTAAGTCCAGGTGGATCGGGAGATCGCACGCTGGCATGTGAAAAGTCCTAGCTTAGAGGGCTAGGTGTGAAATCCCGGTGAGTGAAGCAGGGTCCTGGTGAGTGAAGCCAGGGTGAGTGAAATCCTAGTGAGTGAAAGCTAGTTGAAATCCCAGTGAAGCTGAAAGCCGGTCCTGGGTGAATGAAGCCAGGTNGTAATGATTTGAAGTCTGATTTCTGATGTTGCAATCTGTTGAAGTCTCATTCAGTACATTTACATTTCTTGATTTGAAGTCTCATTCAGTACATTTACATTTCTGATGTTGCAATCTATTGAAGTCTGATTTGAAGTCTCTGTAATCTGTTTGCAATCTGTTTAATGCAGTTCTCATTCAGTACATTTGTAACCTGTAATGATTCACACATTTGCAATCTATACTCATTCAGTGTTTTGCTACAATAATGTAGTGCTTCAATGATGTAATGTCAGTTTTGCTTCAATAATGTAGTGTTTGTACTCATTCAGTTTTGCTTATGGTGCCTTCCAGGACTTTAATGACTTTGATGCCTTCAGTTTTCCTTATGTGCGTTCAGTTTCAATCTAATTATTTCTATCTATTTATGGCGCCTTCAATGACTTTCGTCCTTGTTGTCCGATTAGGTTTTTCTTCGGCACAACAGGCTTATTGTTTTGTGATTCCATCTTGTTGTCCTTTGATGAAAGCTCACTTTGGGGAGGTGTAACTTGGATGCTTTTAGGTTTTGAGCATTCCTCTCCAAACTTTTCAACCATTGGACATGTGGAAAACTGGTCATCTTTCGCAGCATTACTATGTATATTTGCATTAACCAATGTATTTGCTCCATTTAAAGCTTCATTACCCATCCGTCTCCTAGCCCTTCTTCTTCGCCTTCCAGAAATGACTAAATGGAAGCCATTACTGAGGTCATCCTGCATGATGCAATCAGCTCTTTCAGTACCACTACATGCATCAAGGGCGGCGGCATTTGACAGACATGCCATATTGCTACGACAATCCTTTGATATTTCTGAAAAACACAATCCAGTTTCTCACTGATGTCACTGTCCCAATGTCGAGAAGTTTTATCCTTTGGAATGCTCAAGGAATTATCATCATGGTTATTGTTTTCTTTAAAATCCTCTCCTCTATCTATTGCTCCCATCAAAAGCAAATGAAACAACTCCAACATTGTTAATACTGTCAGAACTAATAGTGTCAGAGGGTAACACATCGCCAGAAAATCTTTCAGATGAAAGTGCTGTTTTGAAATCATCAATATCATCACTGAATGATGTCGACAAGAATGAATTTTCACTCTAGGAAATATTATCTGAGAGATGTTTGTCTGAAGAGCAAAGTGAACCGGCGCTATTAATCTTTGCATTGCACTGAGCATCTGCCTCGTTGGAATCCTTTTAGAACTGACTCGTTTAATGAGTTGACACAGCAAATTCAATCATGATTCATTCGTATAAATATAGAATAATACATATCAATTCAATTAAAAAACTGACATACCACTAAACTTCGAAGTTTAGCTTGTTCTAAATTTAGAATAATACATATCAAGTCAGATTATTTTGATCAAACATTTCATAGAACAACCAACATTTCAGATAATACATGTCTCAACCAACAATTCACATAATACATCATTGTTACAGATAATACATGTCTCAACCAATTCAGATAATACATGTCTCAACCAACATTTGAATAATTCATCATGATTTCAGATAATAAATCTCTCAATCAATTCAGATAATACATGTCTCAACCAACATTTCAGATAACATCATTGTTTCAAGTTGAACTTAGATAAAACAAATGTTTCAAGTTGAACTTAGATAAAATAACCTAACATGCCTAATCACTATCACTAATTGCTAAATAATCCAAAAGATGTACCATCTGTTTCATTGTATCCTTAAACTTAGCTTTTTTTCGGACTTTGAAAGTCTGCTATCAGAATTTGAATTTGATCTCGAAGTTGAACTTGAAGTTGTATAGGATGAAATAGAAGTCAGTGCACATTTTATATCCAAGTACGCTTGATAAGCTTTTTTTGCCTCCTCTCTATTTTGAGAGGATTTATGTATGTTGCCACTAAAGCCATCAACTTGACGTGATGCTTCCATCCACGAATCATAAATGCTCGGGTTATATCCAACAAATACAACATAAGTTTTTCCCTACAACGCTACCTTGCAAATTTCCTGAAAAAAAAAACAAGCGTTACTTATAACCTAAAATAGCAAAAAAATTAATAGGAATAAAACAAACGCTATCTCCCAATGAGGCACTTCTGGTCATCCAAAACTGAAAGGTCATCCAAAACTGAAAGAGTTAAGCTTAATTTATCAAACTACACCTTAAAAATTTTGAAAGAAATTTTTGGACTTGCCACACAGGTGCAAAAGGAAGTGAGTAGTTTCAAATCTTTTGAAGAAATTGTACTACTGGTACTGTTTCAGCATTTACTATTCTCATGTTAGACTATGAAATCCCTCATTTGATCTGGAATACATAAAAATCGAATAAGTGGAATGAAATGTTTCGTTATTTTATTTAATTGCTAATAGAAGTGTGCATACCAATTGAAATGATAGACCCCTCTTTCAGCTAAGCAGATCACAAGGGAGACTGTAGTTCATCTCATCAATCAGGAGGAGATGCAGGAGGTAAGCATAAGATTCAATGAAATGATTGTTGAGGCAAACATAGGAGGTATGCATAAGATTCAATGACTACCAGGGTTGTGCAAGCCAAGCGTAACTACGTTCCTGAGTCCTTTAGTTTACAAGATTAGCTCCTACATCTGTCACTAAATTATCCACTACATTATTGAAGCACTATAGATCCTCATGCAAGAACAAGCTAAATTTAACACAACCACAGTCACAACAAATTTCAGAAGCTGACATAGGGATTCAAAAAAAAAAGTGCATATGTATCCCAACTCTCCACATCATTTATCGTCTAAAGGTAATTTTTAATTGTGCTATCCTATTCTGCAACAACCAAGTTATAACTCAAGTGACTGAAATTGAAATAATCACAAAAGCTGTCTGCTACAACTAAACTCAAGGTTTTATGTTAAATTATCCACTATCCAGAAATTCATCAATTGTAAACTAAAGGACCCAGGAACGTAGTTAGCATTAGTCTGTGCTTCAGTTGATGGGAAAGAAAGGGAAAGGATATGAAATAATCACAAATTATAAACTCAAGTTATAACTCAAGTGACTGAAATTGAAATAATCACAAAAGTTGTCCGCTACAACTAGAGTCAAGGTTTTATGTTAAATTATCCACTATCCAAAAATTCATCAATTGTAAACTAAAGGGCCCAGGAACGTAGTTAGCATTAGTCTGTGCTTCAGTTGATGGGAAAGAAAGGGAAAGGATATGAAAGGAAATTAATGGAAGAGAAAAGAGGGGGAGGAGATCGATTTCCAGAGACGACGCCGCAGGGTTAGGGTTAGGGCTGGACCAATTTTCTACGACAATAATCTAGGAAATGTTAGGGTTAGGGTCGTACCTGCTTCGACGAGGGGGAAGGCGGGCGGCGAGTCGGCGAGAGAGAGCTGCGGATCTTCTTCCCCTTCGGCGAGTGTCGCGAGAGAGAGAGAGACGAGAGAGAGAGAGAGTTCCGGATCTTCTTCCCCTTCAGTTATTATGTCGCGAGAGAGAAGGGACGCGAAATTGAAGCACAGATCTGCTTCGGTGAGTGTCGCGAGACAGAAGGGACGCGAGAGAGAAGGGACACGAGAGCTTGCTTCGGCAAGTGTTGCCAGAGAGAAGGGACGTGAGCAGTGTGGCGAGGGCTTAGGCGGCTGTATGCCACGGGAGCAAAATGAACTGGTCCACGCACGCACGGTCCACACGGTCCGCACGCACGGTCCGCACCCATTCATTTCACATAGTTTTTCTCTCAAGAGGGAATAGTTACTATCCTCCCTTTGAAACCAAGTATATTGATCTATTTGAGAAATGAAAGCGCATGAAAGATAACATGGACCTTTTCACTGTGAAGACTTAGGGACAATAGAAAAGTAAGAGATTTTAGCAAGGAAAGAATTTCAAGACTTTATTTACTTGGAGAAAAAATAAAGGGAAGGATGAGAAGTGTGGAAGTAAAATATCATATTTTCTTGATATTACAAGAACAAAAATTAAGATAGTGGTTTGTTTGCAAATGATCTATCATGTTATGCCACCAAAATCTGTCATGGTAAAGCAAGGCTTTGTGTTGTGTGGGGCAGAGCAGCACAAAGTATTGCATAAACAAATTGGAGAGAAAATAAATTTACGTGCATTTGAAAATTTTAATAATAAAAACAACATTAATAAACCGTAATTGAGATAAAACATACAAAGATATTTTCTTACTTTTTGTTTTTTCTTCCTACAGTTCCATGGATAAGCCAAATCATTTTCGACTTATCCTCGTTTCTTCGGCTAAGCTGGAACATCTCACTTCTAAGGAAAGTTTGCTACCTGCAAAAATCATTCTGTGCTTAACTTCCGGTTTCCAACAGCAGTTTCGCAGATCGCAATTCACGAGTCAAAGAGAAAGAAGAGTACCGACGGTTTGTTTTGGATCGTCGCTCAAGGGAGCACGAGGCTTAGACTTGCCTCGATCTGCTCCGGCCTAGGAACGTCAGCTCGCTTCCATGTCGGTTTGCCGGAAGATGCTGAGGACTATGCTCGATGGCTGGAGCTGCTGTCGCTGGACGTTAATCGACGGTTGCTCGACCGAAGACTATGTTGAGGACGGTTGGAGCGGAAAAAAGAAGACGGCCAGAGCGGCTGCAGAGAGAAAGAGAAAATGAAACCTAGATAGCTTGGTAAGGGGTAGATGGGGATTTATATAATTTTGTTTTTTTAATATTTTGATTTCAATTAAATTTTGAAGGCAGTTTTCTTTTTATATATATATATATATATATATATATATATATATATATATATATATATATATTACATTCACTAATTTTTTTATATACACAATCAAGAAAAAAATTAGGAAAACTTTTGTTAGCAATCCACTAAGAACATTCATATCGTCCATAAATATAAAATTTATCATAAATTTAAAAAAAATAGTTTTTTTATCAAATGTCACACGTGAGAATTAGGAATTACCAAAAAACGTATTAAGGTTTTTTTACCAAAGGGCGTATCAAATTTAGTGATCTTCCTCTTATACCCCTCCCTCCAAGAATTCTCTTTCTCTTTCTTAGTTAGAATTCCGAAACATCTAAACTCATTTTTTCAAACTTTTCAATTTAAAATAATATATTGTAGGAATCGGCTAAAAACGTAAGGCAAACAAAGAAAAAATATTTCAGTTAAAAGAAATATCCCTTCCAGCATGATTTTAGAAATATAAAGAGATATTTGTTTATATTTGATTAATATAAATTAATATATTAAATAATATATTAATATATAAAAAAATCTATCGCAGCACATGATTTCAAGTTCAGACCCACACAGGGCCTGAAGTCATTTGACTTTAGGCCCAGCATGAGCCTGAAGTCATTTGACTTCAAACTCAGCGTGGGCTCAAATTTTTTTCATTTTAAAAATATTTTTTATAATATTTAATTATGATTTATTAAATTAATTATTTATAGGGTAATCTTTTATATAATTCTACAAGTTGTGACAAAATCCTCACATTTTCTTGAAATATTCAGGTACGATCAAAACATGCTTACATTTGTTTACACTTGAAATAAGAAGACACCATCTGGATAGTACCTAAATACACAATGCATAACAAAATTGGGTTCCCTGCAGACCATCAACTCATATTTTCAAAATTTATTGCAATATGACTTTTGTAGGTCCATCAGTGGATTTCGGTGGAAACCCATTGATTGACCTAGAATATTTGGATTTCACAATACTCGACATCACTAGTTAGAGTCGAGCTAGGAGATAGTATTTATGGTGTCTAAACTTAGTCCTAAAGAATATCAATTGTATTCTCATATCGTATCAGTTGGCACAGAACGATGCAAAAACAATGCAGAATCATAGCTTATTTTAATAAATCATCCTTATATCTTTAATTTTGTTCATCAATATATTTTATTATCTATCTTAATTTTGCTCATCTTTCTTACTTTATAATTCCTTATAAATAAAAATTATAAATATAAAAAATAATTAAAATACATAATAAAATATATTTATGAAAAAAAAATAAATAGATAAGGATGATTTACTAAAATAAGCTATGATTCTGCATTGTTGCTGCATCGTTTTGTGTCAACTGATACGGCATGAGAATATAATTTATATTCATTAGGACTAAGTTTAGACACCACAAATATCATCTCCTAACTCAACTCTAACTAGTGATATCGAGTATTAAGAAATCCAAATATCCTAGGTTCATCAGTGCTTTCCGCCGAAACCTACTAATGGACCTACAAAAGTCTTATTACAATAAATTCTGAAAATATGAATTGATGGTCTGCAAGGAACCCAATTTTGTTATCAATTGTGTATTTAGGTAGTATCCAGATGGAAACTTCTTATTTCAAGTTTAAACAAATATAAGTATGTTTTGATCATACCTAAATATTTTAATAAAACGAGAGGATTTTGTCACAACTTGTAGAATTATATAAAAGATTATCCTATAAATAATAATTTAATAAATCATTATTAAATATTATAAAAAATATTTTTAAAATGAAAAAAAATTTGAGCTTAGGCCTGAAGTCATTTGATAAAAAAATATTTATAAAAAATATTTTTAATAAATGACTTTAGGCCTTATATGGGTCTGAACCTGAAATCATGAACTATGATAGGTTTTTTTATATATTAATATATTCTTTAATATATTAATTTATATTAATCAAATATAAATAAACATCTCTTTATATTTCAGAAATTATGTTGGAAGAGATGTTTCTTTTAACTGAAATATTTTTTCTTTGCCTTACATTTTTTAGCTGATTCCACAATATATTATTTTAAATTGAAAAGTCTGAAAAAGCGGGTTCAGATGTCTCGGAATTTTAACTGAGAAAGAGAAAGAGAATTCTTGGCGAGAGGGGGTATAAGAGGAAGTTCACTAAATTTTATGTGACCTTTGGAAAAAAGAAAACCTCAGTACGTCTTTTGATAATTCTTAATTCTCACGTGCGGCCTTTGGTAAAAAGCCAAAAAATGATAAAAAAATTTGCATTGCAACCTTATTCATTCACTAAAAATGAAATTCATTCCTGTAATATTAAAATATTATTTAATTTGGGAGAAAAAATAAAGGGAAAAGAATGGGTAGTGAAAAGTGAATATTACGTAAAAATAATTAAAAAAAAAATCAAGATGTGATAAATTATAGAAAAGTTAATGTATTATATAAAGAAAAGTGAATATCCAAATTTAATAAAATATTTTTGTAAGTACCTCAGATTGATTTTGATCTGGTCAACCGAGTCAAATTAGATCCTGTGGTATTTTAATCCTTGTGTTTAAGTATACAGAAGTTTAGGAGCGCAGGTAGTCAAGCGGAAGACGCATCGGTCGAGAAGGATGTCACGGAAAGTGAGGCGACAAGTCGGTGCATCTGAGGGACGCGGAAGTTTACAAAAGAGTACGCCGATGGAGCGAGAAGGTCGTGCACTACGTCCAAGGAACGAAAAGCTGGGGGAAGCACACTCGAGGAGAATGCCGAAGGAAGGTTCGGGTGAGCCCAACTCTGGAAGGCCCGAAATTACCCAAAAAGACCCGTCGGAAGATTGGTTAGTAAGGTGCTGACCAAACTGGTCTCGGATGCTCGTATGCTTTAGGCGCCCATATATTCGAGCACCCCTAAGCTCTCGGGCACCCGAGTACCTGGGCGACCCAGTTCATACAGGGGTCGTATATTCTTCTTTAAGGCTGCGTTTGGTAGGATGTAATCCACCCTGTAATGTAATCAAGATTACATTACAAGTTGGATTCTTTTATTTGGAATCACTTTAAGATTGTAATGTAATGTAATTTCGATTACAAAAGAGGTTGATAATTTGTAATCTGAATTACAAAACAAAACCTCCGTAATCTGGATTACATTACAGCTTATAAAGTCGTCGGCCGGGCGGCGACAGACGTCGGTCGCCGCCACCGGCCGCCGGCCACCACCGGCCGGCCGCCGGCCACCACCACCGACCGCCGACCGCCGGTGACCGCCGTCGCCGGCGCCAGCGACCGGTGACGATCAATGGTCACCGGCCGACCGGCGACGATCGTCGGTCGGCGGCGTTCGCCGGCCGGTCAATGGTCACCGGTCGGCCGGCGACGGTCGTCGATCGTCAATCTTGATTACATTACAGGATGAATTGCCCTTCACCAAACAAAAGAATCCAACTTGTAATGGTTATCAAAGATTACAAACAACTCATTACCAAACATAACAATGTAATCAAGATTACATTACATTACATTACAAACTTGATTACATTACAGACCGGATTACATTACCCCCTACCAAACGTAGCCTAAGTGTTTTAATATTTGACAATACACTTAAGTCAGTGATACAATGAACAGACAAAGGGGAGCAAAGGAGAAGTAAACTAAGTTGAAGAAAAGTCCTAGTTAAACTAGGCATCGAAACCCTAAGACCCAGCGAAGGGCTGCTGGGCACCTAACGAAGGGCTGCTAGGTATCGAAACCCTAAGACCTGGCGAAGGGCTTCTGGGCACCTAGCGAAGGGCTGCTAGGCATTGAAACCCTAAGACCTGGCGAAGGGCTGCTGGGCACCTAGCGAAGGGCCGCTAGGCATCGAAGACCTAGCGAAGGGCTGCTAGGCACCTGTCGAAGGACTGCTAGGGAATGAAGACCTAGTGAAGGACTGCTGGGGAATGAAGTCTTGGTCCAAAGGATTGAGCAACTTAGCTGAGCGATGACTAAGGACAGGAGTAGAGACGGGTCAGGGTTTGGGCGTCTCGAGGTCCGGAAGTATCGAAAGCTAAGCAGAAGTCCACCCGAAGGGCTGGGTGGCAACCGTCTTCTGAAAGGAGTAGGTGAAGGGCGAGTTCTCGGGGATGGGAACTTGTGCCGGTTTGATCTAGGGTTTCGTGGAGATCCGAAGTCCGAACCAAGTCCTTAAGGCTAATATTATATGTATATGTGCTTTGTGTTCATGTATCTTGCAGGTACCAAGATTGGAAGACAAAGCAGGTGGCTGGAGGCCCTGAAGCAGGGCACCCCCATTGTTGGGGGCGCCCAAGCCAAAGGTAAAAAGTGCAGTTTAAGTGAAGCAGGCAGAATAGGCTTCAAGCGGGGCACCCGGAAGGTTCGGGGCGCCCGGGTTCAAAGCTGTTTTTGCTGTTTCGAGTCCCAAACACAGATAAGCCTTCATGAGGGAGTCCAGGAGGTCCGGGGTGCCCTGGTCAAAGGTTTTATCAGCTGTGGCGAGGTCAGCGCAGGGATAAGGTTTGACCGGGTTTATCGGGGCGCCCCCAACGTCCAGGGCACCCGTATGAAGCCTATAAAAGGGGCTTCGACCCCTCTGCTTCAAACACAACTGCTGTAAGCCATTCTGATCATTTTGACCGACGACAACGCGCTAAAGACGAGGTTCTACGACCGGGAGGCTCCAGGAGGAAGTGCGCGACACTTCGGAGGTCCAGATCGGCTGAGCTTCAACTTTGTTTTGTTCGGTTTGCATTTAATATTCTGTACTTAATTTGCTATACTTTAGATTGTACTGTTACACTGTAAGACGGGTTTTCTCCGCCTCCGTCCGAAAAGGAGACCAATAGTGGACTCACGCAGAGTACATAGGCCTTAGATGTACTGACCCTGGGGGGTTGGGAACCAAGTAAATAAATCCTGCTGTGTCCCTGTCTTGCTTTTATTTTTATTTACTGTTCCGCTGCACTAACGCTCTGAGTCTAGAACGAAGATTCTATGTCTACGGTTTTCTACAAAGTTTTTAACGGTCGATATTCACCCCCCTCTATCGACGGCACCAGTCCTACAATATATATGAAAAGTCATCCGCAACTAGCCATTTACGAACGTTGCGATGATAAACATCCAGGTCACGTGACAGGCACCCTCAAGGATTCGGGCGCTACTATTATGCCATGTCAGCATTCGAATAAATTCTTCTGGGACTATAAATAAGCCCCCAGAGCTTAGTTCCAATTATTCATTCACCGTAAACGAAATTCAATTCTATTTTCATTGTAATCAACTTTGAAATTCACAAACACAACAAAAAAAATTGTCATTTGCGACGCACCAAATCCGTCGTAACTAATATAGAAAATGTAAATAAAATTGCATGTTATGTAAAATATCCAATACACACACCTTTCAACCAAACCAATGTCTGAATTCAACTCTGATAATATGGAATCTGAAAATGAAAATGAACAAATAAAAAACAATTAGTGATGCATATAATAACAAATCAGATAGTATAATAATTTGATTTTGTAAATGTAAAGAAAAATTATAACATACCACAAAAATGTCTCTACTCATCTAGGATATCCTCAGGATCCTACGTCTCCTGAGACTCAAAACGAAGAGGGGCGGACATCTGTATCATAGGCGATAGGGTCGCTGGAAAAGCTTGCATGTGACGCACTAACGCCTCAGTGTGTGCCTGAGGAACTCGCAAATCCCTCAATTCTGCATCCCTCGATGAGTCCCCCTCGGCCCACGTCGTCTCCATTGTCGTGAGTCGAGCCCGTAGAACATCATTCTCCTCTCGCAATTAACAAACGTCACTAGAGAAAGAGGAGGAGGAACTTGGACCCCCCGTAACCCCTAGAGCTCTCATCTGATCATATGTGATTTTTGCCTGAGAGGCCAAGCTGTATAAGACGGTCTTCCTCCTTCCACCGGCGATATCATTATAAATGACATTCACCTGGTCGGTGGAAAGATACTGTGAATTCTCCCCCTCTGTAGCAGGCTGAGATGTCTCTGCAACTCTAGTGGTTATTGCTTCCTATGAAATAAGAATTAAATGAATCTCTATAAAATGTCAAAACAAATAGACTGTAATTAAAATACTTACATTGATTGCTAAGGAGCGTCGATCGACAAATGCCCAATTTTTTTTCTTATGGGTCTTGCTAAATACCTATCAATTAGTGGGAGGTCTCTGTAACTCAGCAGTCTGTATACATAAAATATAATATTTAAATATATCCAAAAAACACACTGAATGTTTATAATAACCTAAATAAAAACTTACCACGTCAGTGACATGTTGGACAAACGAATGAGATCTAGCAATGTGCTTCGTGTATCCAGTGCTGGGGCCAGCAAGCTCCGAGTTGCGATTAGCTCTAGCAATCATAAGATTACCTTTCTAATACTGGGCATCCAAGACTGCTCTCCATGCTACCCAAATTGTCTCAGGGATCTCTAAAGGCGTATTTGTCTTCTTTCTCCGCTTGTATAATATGTCCCTGTACAACTTGAAGCAGTAGGTGTTTTAGGTTTTTTTAAATTTCTCCTCTTGACCCTCCTCTCAAATATTTCTTTTCTGTAAAAAAATATGATTAGTATCATATTAGTTTTAACATTAAATATATATCTAAACTACTTACCAAAAATTCACCGTAATAAAAAAGTTTTCAAATCTTGTTCTATATGACCCCATGTCGTAGTAGTCGAGGATAATCTCTTTTTGAATTTTTTTTATAATATAAGCTGAGACCTGGTGACCGTTTGGGATAAAGCTGTAGCAAAAATATCATACATTAGCAAAATATGACCTGAAATATACAACAATTACATATTTACTTACCAGTCACCCACTACTCTCAATGTAATCTGGTCACCACGTGGTCTCTGCCTTGACTGCATGACTATAAAAATCTAAACATATAATATTAGATATACACATTTGTAATAGTTAATCCAACGAATATGAAATGCAAACAACTAGTATCAACGAAGATGAAATATAAACAATTAGTATCAACGAAGATGAAATACAAATAACTAGTATTAACGAAGTTGAAATACAAACAATTAATAATATTCAATATTTAATCACCTAATCTTATTCTGATGGAACTAAATTAACAAAGCTTGGTGAAAATATTCGCTCAAGTTTACATATAATTAATTAAATCTCTGCTTGAAGGCGTAACATATCTGATACCATAATAACTCTGGAAGTCAGATTTTCGAAATAAAGATTTAATTTTGTAAGTGCTTGCCAAACATTATTAGGAAGTAATTCTTGGAAAGCTGTTAGAATTAATATTTGCATAAACAAATGACAATCATGACTCTTCATTTTAACTATTTTAAATCTGTTTGTATCCACGCAACGAGACATATTAGAGACATATCTATTTGGGAATTTGATTACTTTCAACCAAGAACACATTGTTTGCTTACTTTCTTTGTCCAATGTATAACATGCCTTGGGATATTTACCAGTTGTTTCATTCTGATGCAACTGAGGTCTGGTTACTAATTGTTTCACTTCTTCGCGTGATTTTGTTATATCTTTAGTTTTCCCATGAACATTTAGCACAATATTGATGATGTTGTCAAAAAAATTTTCTTAATATGCATGACATCCAAATTATGCCGAATGAGTAAATATTTCCAATATGGAAGCTCCAAAAAATATTTCTTTTCCTCCAACCGCATTTGTTGACTCTAACAATGTACTTGTTGATATCATCTGAACCATCCTGATATATTGGTAGAAATCCATAACTAACAATTCCATTAAACATTTCTTCTTCTGACATCCACACTAGGGGTAGTTTCCTAACCACTTCATTCCTTTTGAAAATTTTCTTATTTCTTCTGAACGGATGATCAACAGGTAAAAATTTTCGATGATTATCAAACCAAGAAATCTATCCACTGCAAGGCAAAGAAAATGTATCCGACTGACTCATACAATGTGGGGATGCAAACTTTCTAGCCGTGCTCTATCCTGATAACATTAAGTATGTAGGAAAATCACTAATGGTCCATAACAATGTTGCATGCATTGTAAAGTTTGATTTACTTGCGATGCCATACATCTCTAAACCTATATTCCATAAATGATTTAGCTCAGCAATCAAAGGTTGCAAAAATACATCTATTTGCCCTTTTGGATTGTAAGGGCCTAGAATTAGCACGGTAAGAAATATGAATTCATCTTTCATACACATCCATGGTGGTAAGTTATATGATGTTAAAATAACTGGTCATGATGAATATTGTTGTGCATAACTTCCAAATGACTGGAATCCATCTGTAGAAAATCCAAGTCTTATATTACATGGTTCCATAGCAAAGGAAGAAAATGTTGAATCTAAATATTTCCATGCAGGGGAATCACAAGGATGACACATTATGTCTCTTTCATATCTATGATTTTGATGCTAGATCATATGACTTGTTGTTGCTGATGCATACAATCGTTGGAGTCTAGCAGTCAAAGAAAAGTAATACATGACTTTGTAGGGAATATTTTTCTTCTTCTTCCCAACCATGCAACTACTATGCTTGTAATGAGGATGATTACACATTTTATATTCCATCAACTCACTATCTTCGTTCCAATAGATCATGCAATTATTAATATAACAATGTATCTTCTCGACTGGCAAACCCAAGTCTCTAATTAATTTTTTAGTATTGTAGAAACTATCAGTCATGCAGTTATCTGTTCGAAACAACTCTGACATCAATTGACATATGTCATCATAAGATCGTTCTAAGAAATGATGTTCCACCTTCACATTCAATAATCTTGCAGTAGCAGACAATTGAGAATGACCAGAAGGAACACCTTCTCATACTTCTCTTTCACTAGCCTTCAACATGTCATATATTTTCTGAACATCAGGAGTAGGTATTTGATTTACATTTGATTGATCAAATGCATTCATTGCATCGTAAACCATTGATTGCATTGCATCAGCAGACCTATATAAGGCCTCTGGACCAATTGAGTTCGATGATGAAATGACAGAAGGTCCAACAGATTCAAATACATATGGCTCTCTATGACAATACCAGTTGTAATAATCTGGAGCAAACCTATACCTGCAGATACGAGTTTTCACTATATCTTTATCACGGAAAGCTATATTTCTAAATCTACGTTTATTACATGGACACTTTAACTCGACGTCATTCAAACACTCAGGATGACACTTTGCAAAGTTCACAAATTCTTCAACTCAAACAAAAAAATCTTCGCGATAAATTCATTATTTAACCTATTATACATTCATGCCTTGTTCGCATACATTTTATCCTAATAACAATAAAATAGGTCAATATTGATACTCATGTAAACATTTATATGAAAAAGATTTAGCATAACTAACATGCAATTTGATTTGTCAACCACAAATAATAATCTAAATTATCCACTTTTGTTTCTGATTAATCAAACACAAATTAATATCCTAACTTTGAAAAATTAATTAAGATACTACCAAATTAATCAAACAAAATTTAATCAAATTTAGATCCAAAATTAGTATCCAATTAATCAAACAAAATTATTCTAATTAATCAAATAAGACATACAAGTGGTATAATCAAATAAAATTATTCTAATTAATCAAATAATACATATTAAAGACATAATCAAACAAATATTACTCCTATACTAATCATAATTAATTAGGATACAAAAATACCCAATTAAACATCTTAAATAATTATTTAAAAATCAATTAATTAATTAATTTAGGGTCGCCGACGGGCAGTTGCGGTCGTCGGCAGCTGCAGGCCGTGCGCGGCCGCCGCAGACATGCATGGTGGTCGCAGCTGTCGCACCTGGCCGGAGCAAGGCACACCTGGCCGCCCACGCCCACAAGAGCACTAGTAGAATTCTCTTAATTTACTTCGTATATTCACCGAAGTCATAGATAGATAGACGCACGTGAAGTAAAAAGAGATTAATTTACTTCGTCATATCACCGAAGTCATGTCCATGAAAATAGCGAAGTCTTTTACCGGTTCAAAGAGGCAAACCGGTTCAGATTTGGACCGATTATGAAGTAAAAACTTGTCTTTTACTTCGTTGGTTTTGTAAAGTGCTGAAGTAACCGATGATATATAACTTTACAGTTTAAATTGATTGTCGAAGTTAAAAAATATCTATTGCTTTAGTAGTTTTGTAATATGACGAAGTAATAGATAATATGTAACTTCATAGTTTACATTAATTATCGAAGCAAATATATTTTATAACTTCGTCAGTATTTATATTTATCGAAGAATATAGTATTATGTTACTTCATAGTATACATTTATTGACAAAGTAATCGATTTAAAAGACTTCAAGTTTTGTATTACACAGAAGTAATAGATTTGAAACGACTTCACAATTATTAAATTGTGATGAAGTAAATATTTTTTTTAACTTCATCACAATTTAAATGGATAAAGTATTTTATTTTTGATTACTTCACCATCAAATTTTATTATTGAAGTAAATAATCATATTTTATTACAATATAATTTTAATTTAATGAAGTAATTATCGATCACCACCACACTAATTTAATAAAAGAGTAAAGTAAAATTTTTTTTTTTACTTCATTAAAATTAAATAATATTTTATTATACAATAATATTCTAATATATATATATACAACTTAAATGCATTAATTAAATTAAACAATTATTCATTCAAAATGATGAATATATATTCAATCAATGCAAAGTATATATCCATAAATCCACAAATATATATAACCAAAATCCATAATGAAAGAACAAAATATATATCCTAAGTACACCATCAATTTTGACACTTACATATGAATAGACAAATTCACTCCATTCACTTCTGACATCATCATATTCGGATTGTTGACAATATTGATTCTTGATTGTTCCTGCAAACTTTTATGCAAAAATACAAAATGCATTAGATTCATCCAACTGTAATAGTTTATCTTAATCATAAACCAAAGCATATAATAAAAAAAATATTACCACCTTCTCCAACTGTGTATTTTCACATTCAACTGTCTCTTTAATGTATCTCATCACACAATATCAACATTCAATAGAACCACTTTGTTTTAGATTACCCTACAATGAAATAGAAAAGATAATGTAATGGTCACAATCCAAGTTATAAGAATCATCCATTCATATCTTCATACATAAGCACAATGCATACTGTTAATTGTTTAAAACATGGTCCTTTAAAGATACCCTTTGAGACATTGTACATCTTGACCCTACTAAATTTTAAAAAGTCAAAAAATTATTTTTTTCCATATTTATAAGTGAATGCATTCGAAATCAACATAATCTACTACCTACTTGGTCACTATTGTTTTCCATGCATCATCGCAATTTCTGTTTGACATAGTCCAATAAATATATCATATTTTTATCTTCATACGATAGTCAAAATCCAATGGTACCAGGAAAAATGAAAATATAACATTGACTAGTATATAGTAAAAATCAATAAATAGTTAAAATATAATCCAATGTTATATGGGATGAGGCAAATGCTATCTCTACACATTGCTTTCTAACATTTGCAATGTCTAATCTCTAGACAGACAACTTAACCAAATTGAATACTGAAAGAGTGAATTAATATCTTCCCATAGTCAAGTCTTAGTCAAAGGAAGGCCCCCATGCCTTCACTACCACTGCACCAAAACAATTTCCAACATTTCTCTTTAATATAATAAAATAGGCTTCAGAGCAATGAGGACATATGTTAGATTAATTACTGAATAAATGATAACATTAACACAACTTTGTTTCTCTCGTATGTATTTGGAAATGCAAGATAGGTGGTGGATGAATGTATTATTGTGTTTTTGCATATTTTGCAATTGAGTAAAGAACTATAAATGCCAAGATTGACCTTCCAAGAAAGAGAACTGAGAATCCTGCACAAATTTACTTACTCATGATGAGTAAAGACTTATTCGTGGTAATGAAGGGGGAAAATAACAACGATGAACAACTCTTTGTACCTCCATTTATGTAGAGGATAGCCCGCGCAATTGCTTTGTTTAAACGACCAATAATTGTGTGAGCATCAGTACGAGCAATGAGAAAATAATCAGCATCACCAATAGCTTCCGAGCTACTGCTATCCTGGCTGCATGTTCCTCAACTGATATCACCTAAGAACAATACAACAATAGGCAGAGGCATAAAACTATGACAACATAAATACTTGATGCAGTTGTGCGACAAATTACCTATTTTCATTGCACATGCTCTGATTGCTAAAGGGGAAAGGAAATTAGGTAAGAATGAGTTTTGGAGGAGGAGAAACTAAGCTAGAGCAAAGCATGGGAATTAAGATTGACCTCATACCACACTTCTTTGGCCAAACTTGATCCTGGAAATCATGCAAATGTAAAAAAGTAAGAACAAAGATCATTCTGAAGTTGAGAACCAAATCAAAGAATGAAGGAAACAAGAATTATTCATGTACCTCAAGGAACAAACCAGGAGCACCAATACCAGTTATATCTTTAACAGTCCTTTGAACATTGAGAGTGTTTCTACCTCCTCTATCTATAAGTAGGGAAGCAGTAGTGCCATTTGAAAAAAAATCAAGTTTTCAACCATTTTGACCTATGAAAATCATAAGGATTATCTCTATGACTATACAAGGTTACAACAGTTATTAGATAAAATTTAATAAATGTACAAAAGAAAAACATACAATAGTAAAATATATCAAAGTTTATATATAAAGTTAAACTGAACATTATTAATCAAGAACATACAATATAAAGTTAATCTTCTTTGAAAATTCTGCAATAGATACTGTCACCTTTGGGCATTAGACTATATATACACTATGAAGTTTCAGATCAATCAAATCAAGAAACCTACAAACCTCTTGCAAAATCATATCTAATTGTACACCCAGAATGAGCTATTCAAACATTTATAGTATCTTTATGGTCCCTGCAACTAGGATTCATTTCCTTTTGGCAGCTAAACAAATGGGCATCTGAAACATAATAGAATTTTTGTGGAAAAGGTAATCAACAGCTTAAATTGGGTCAGATTAAAATTGAGCAGCAAATTCAAAAATTGAAAAACAATAGTTAAGATGTTAATGTATTTGAGTAAGGTACACAATACGTTCTAGATCAATAAGATGTTTCCTTCCCTGTGTTGATCCAAGCGAAACCAGCCGACGACAGAGAACCCAGGTGGAGATCATCTCCGACGAACTTTACCTTATTCTATCTCCAACTTCCGCCAAGATAAGGGGTTTCCGCAAGGACACAAACTCTGGATCAGAACCAACGCGAGAGTAGATGGTTGGCTAGGGTGATCGTTGCGCAAGGAACATGCGCCCGGCGGCTCCATTCGCCAGATCGCCGATATCGCCGTGCGCGAGAGCCGCTGCTCATCTCCGACGAAAAGGAGAGCAAGGGAGAGAGAGATCGGGAGAGGGGGCGACGTCGGCTTGGGCTTAGCACCGACGACGAGGGGCGGCGACTGACTGGGGAGATCGGCGGCATTGGCGATGAAGGGGAGGGCGGCTCTGTGGCATCGGGCGATGAGGGGAGGAGAAAGGGATCGGGCGATGGGATTAGGGCGAGCTGTGAGGTTTTAAGAGAAGATTTCCTCTCATAATATATATATATATATATATATATATATATATATATATATATATATATATATATATATATATATATATATATATATATATATATATATATATATATATATATACAGAAGTGATCCGTTGCGGATCACTTCTGCGGACCGGCTGCGGACGACGCGGCGTGGCATCACGCGTAGCGCATCGCGTCTTCGTGGCCTGAAGCCAGCGTGGCGTCGCGACGTCTTCGTGGAGGAAGCCGCGTGATTTCATTTTCGCACAAAAGCTCCTCGCGCCCGCCCGAACTTGCGAACCCTAAGCTCTCTCCCGAACCTCGCGCACCTCCCTCTCTCGCGCCTGCCCCTGCCCCTCTCTCGGCGATCCCCCATCGCGTCGCCTCCCTCTCTCGCGCCTGGCCCAACGTAGAGGTTTTAGGGCAAAACCTCATCGCGCGGCATCATTTTCGCAAGAAAACTCGTCGGCGCCCGCCCGAAGCCCTCGTTCTCGCAGCGAGCCTTAACCCTCCTCGCGGCGATCCTCGGCGTCCGTAGCTCCCCCTGCGTTCCTCCTCGCGGCGATCCTCGGCGTTTCTCCTCGCGACATCATTTTCGCGACTGCAAATACCCCTGTGTTCCTCCTCGTTGCCGGCTTCCCCTGTGTCGATCTCTCTCTCTCTCAACCACAGCTGAGCTTCCCCTGCGCCGATCTCTCTGGTCATTGATAGCGTCCCCGAGCCCTCCCTCCTCGTTGCCGCCTGTGCCGAGCCTCTTCACAAGGTAAATTTCTCGCTTATCCTGCTTCGGCCTACCTTCATCGTGCTCCCTACTTCTTCCCCTGTCTTCAAGCTACTGTTTTTTGCCCTAATTATCTCCCCGGCGAGCTCCGCCCTAAATCATTTAGTTTATGCACTTGAGACTTTGAAATAAATATTGACATAACAGTTTGAGTCATTATCCAAAAGAATTCTGCAGTTAGATATCATGGTTGTGGCATAATCAAGGAATGGTTGATTCAACGATACTTCAGCAAGGTATGCTAGGAGTGTTTTTGGTTCCAAGCTAACTTGCGTTGTGAATATTACCTGTTGTTTTTATATATAAAATTTTTCACAGGAAGATTAATTATACCATCGTGTGCATGATAATTGTTTTTCCCTTGGCTTTGAGTAATATCATTCTCATCTTTTGCAATGCATTGATGTTGTTGGCCTCTGTTTAATGTTTTCTATTTACTTGTTTAGTCAGGCAGGAAGGAAACAGTTCTAGATTTGGCAAAGTTCATCGACAAGGGTGTCCAAGTGAAGCTGACAGGGGGAAGACAAGGTTGGTTAATTAGTTTTCATTCATTCCAGAGTTTGGTCTTTCCAACCATTACATGAATTTTAGTTCTTATCTTAAAATTATACCTGCATCTTTAGTAGTTTTTGAGCTTGTTCATACCAAGTGAGTTTCTGTTGCAATTTCTCCTCCGACTGGCTCGGGGCCGTCGGCTGCCGTCGCCGCCTCCGTCCGCCGTCGCCGTCGCATGCCTCCGTCCGCCATGCCGCCTCCGCCCGTCGTCGCCTCCGTCCGCCGTCTGCCGCGACAACGAAGAAGAAGAAGACGCAGCGAGCGGCGGGGAGGAGAAAAAAAACAAAAAAAATTAATAAAAATCATTTTCCTTAGTTTTCGTGAGGAATTATTTCATTTTTGGGAGAAGTTCTGAAAAAAAAATTTTGACACGCACAGTCGCGTTTCAAACGACGCGTGTAATATCAATACTCTATATATATATATATATATATATTGGTTTAGATTTTATTTTGTTTTACCGGTTCAATTTTATTACTTTACCATTTAAAATTATAAATTTTATTGTAAACCTTATTATTTCGTTAAATAAAAATTACGAAGTAATTGTTATTAAAAATTAAAAGTAAAGTCCATTTTTATAATCTATGAAGTCTAAAACTATATTTACTACGCCAATTTTATACCGAAGTTTATTAATATATATTACTTCGTCATTAATCATCATCGAAGTAATTATTGGCGAAGGATATTATCAAAATTCTACTAGTGGAGATGAAACACGACCGGAGGAGGCGTACTTGTGACCGGAGGAGATGTTCGCCGGAGGAGGTGCAGGGATGACGGAGACGCGAGAGAGGAAAAGAATTCAAGGGGGGATAAGTCGGTGAATTAAACCTAAAATAGCGACGGATTTGGTAAATTCCGTCGCTATTAGCAACAAATTTTTAATAATTTGTCGCTAATAGCAACGGAATTTACCAAATCCGTCGTTATTTTAGGATTTTTGACTTGTATCCTAATCTTAACGACGGATAAATTAAGTCCGTCGCTAATAGCGACGGACAATTAAAATATCCGTCGCTATTCGTTGAATTTTTTTGGTGAAATACCCATTCATTTCACATAGTTTTTCTCTCAAGAGGGACACTACAAAAAAATTTGGAATTTGCAACAAAATTTGCAACGAATTTTTTTCTTTCAAAATTCGTTGCAAAATAATTTGGTGACGAATTTAGCAACGAAAATATTTTCGTTGTTAAATTCTCGAGCAAAATTTGGGGTCGAACTATAAAAAATTTGTTGCAAATTTGCAACGAATTTTGCGACAAATAAGTTTCGTTGCAAATTTGCGACAAAAATAATTCGTTGCAGATCAGCGAGAAATAAAATTTGTTGCAAATCTGCAACGAATTTTCTTCGTTGCCAATTTGCAACGAAAAACTTTCATTGTAAATTTGCAACAAATTAAATTCGTTGCCAATCTGCATCGAAATTTGGGATGAATTTTTTTTCGTCGCAGATTTGCAACAAATATAATTAAATTTTTTCATTACAAATCTACAAATTTAATATGGATCTCCAACGAATTCTACGACAAATTCATTCGTTGCAAATCTGCCACAAATTCTGCAACGATCAATTTTTGTTGCAAATCAACCACAAATTCTGCAACGATCAATTTTTGACACAAATCTGCAACGAATAAAATTCGTTGCAACAACTTCTGCAACGAATATGTTTTTATCACATATTTACGATAAGTTTGCATCAAAATTTTTTTGTTACAAAATTCGTCACAATTTTTAAAAATATTTGAAATAAACATATATAACTTCCAACACACAATTTAAAATAGAAATCTACTAATAAAAATATTCAATTACATTAATACATACCAAAAACATAGTACCAGCAAACACCAATAAAAGTAGACATTCAAAACATAAAATCTACCATCCAAATTATAATATACAAGTGTAGGCTACAACAATGCCATAGATGCCAACATATTGAAATCAAAGCATACACACCCCTTCTAGATCTCTCCATGGATGCTTCCCTGTACCAAAAATTCAAAAGAAGCAAAGTCAATGGATCTCCAACATATAGTAAAGTCATCATACAAGGAACACTTCAAATCTGCATAGCATGTTACCGATGATCAAAAATCTAGAAAAAAGGACATGAACAAAGTTTAAATCTATTACGAAACTACCTGACGAAGAATGCAATATAACGAAACACCGTACAAGTAACATCTCCTGACATGTGATTTCTAACTTGCAAGATGCAAAAATAATGATAAATCTGGTGAAATAATTATCTCTTAACAAATTATTTCAAATATAGAAGTCTAACCTTAAAGCATTTAGATATTGTAAGCTGAGAATAAATCAGATCAAAATCAAAATCATTGAAATAGCTAAAAAGGATGGAAAATTCCTAAAGCTTGATTACACCTTTCCTAGAAAACTAAAGTAGGCTCTCTACAAGTTGTGATATTACAACTAGCTAGCTAATCATTTACAAACGACAGTAACAAATATTTAACTATATTAAAAAATAGTCTAAAAAATAATCTAATAACAAATCTTCTTATCAAAGAAAATCACGCAGCACCATCACCTCCATCATCGCCATCATCATCACCACCATCATCACCAAAATTTAGAGGATTCTAAATTGGAATTGGATTTAATTTAAAATATTACATAATCATATTTTGATGACGCATCATATCTTCCATTCGTCAATCTCTTTCTTCCATTTGCCGATCCCTTTTTGATTTATGCCTTTTAAATGAGCAACTTCCTCAGTCATGTTATGGATCTGTGTATTGACTTCTGGTGAGCACAAAGACGAATTACAAGGCACTGCTTTGGTTCTGCTTAATGAACCCATTCCCAATATTCTTCCTCCCACATTAGGCCCCCGAGTGGCCTGCAACCATAAATTGAAATTATTGTCAACTGACGACTCAGATCCCTCAAAATTCTTACTAGCATTTAAGCTTCTCTGTAACTCCTCTAGTTCATCATATTTTTCCTGCATTATAATTAAAAAGATTAAATTTGCAACAAAATTTGCAAATGACTGTGAAATAGTCTAACTGCAGTAGTAGCAATTAATGTAAAATAGTCTAACTGCTTAAATTTACAATTTATTCAAACCTTCATTGCTTTTGTTCTATCTCCGCTCCAAGTCTTATCTTTTTTCTGAAACGTGCGAGTAAAAGTCTATAAATCCAGGCCCTTTTCCCAATTCCTTTGTCTAAAACAATTAAAAATATTTAAATTATATGAAATATATTTTTATAAAATAATGAAAGGGTTAAAAAATTACCAATCTTTGCCTATACTCATCAATATTGATAGAGCCTCCTGCATAAGTCACAGACATCTCCCTAGAATTATAAGACTGATTATTCTTATTCTGATGTCACTTTTTTTAGCCTCATCTGATGCCCAAAAATTGTTGATCGCGACCCAATTTTCATTGGTGATGAATGGTGGTTTTCCCCTAGCTCTTTGCATGATCTAGTGTATGGCGAATGTAATCGCCACAGTTTTTTTAAAAATTCTCTTAACTTCCAACTCAACACTAAGATCCCAATTGAAAGAACGCTGCAATAGAAACAAATATTTAGATTACACTTTTATTTAAGATATAAAATGAATGAGTGAGATATATATACCCTAAACTCGTTCCACCAAAGCTCTCTCATCGGTAGTGGAGTGGTAGTATATGACATCGAGTCTCATCTCCAGTAATTATTCACGATTCTATTGATCTCGTGAATAACACGTACCGAATTAGTAAACCTATCACAAAGTTACAATCAAACAATATTAAAAAAATAAAGATAGTTGAAAAATTAAAAAAATAATTTTACTTACGAATCTCCAATCGGGAATATAATCTCTCGAATGTCTGGGCTCTCAGCTATCAAGTGTCTGGAAGGAATCAAGGCTGGGGAATCGAGCGACATAGGAGAATGAGAAGGTCCTGGTGATGGTGTATGGGAAGGCCCTGGGGATGGTGTATGGGAAGGTGCCGGTGATGGTACATGGGAAGGTCCTATTTGATTGGAGGAGGGCCTATGTACAGAGTCTGATGGTGTATCATTAGCCTGCTACGTGAGCTCTGTCTGCGTCCACCTCGTTTAAAGATATGCTGAAAATTCAAAAAATAAGATTAAGTAAAGACAAATTGTAGTTATAATGATTAATATGAAAAAACATACCATGTTTGCTGGGAAATAAGAGAATGTGTTAGAACTGTGATGATAAGATATAAACTCTAATAACCTATAGCAAAAAAAAACAAAGCATTAATAAATCATTACTTGCATCACCATCATTGGATGACTTAACACAAACTCCACTATTCATTGTAGTCTTGCCCTTTCCATATTCTTCAGTATGAAAAGTATATCGATTAATAAAATATGTCGGCTAAGTGCGTACTAATGATTTTGGACCCATGACAAATGAATTAATAAATCATATTCAAGGTGCACTTGATTAGTGTGAACCTAAATTAAAAAATAAAAATTTGTAAAAGTCTTCATGTGTAAATAAATTTGAAAATGTCTACTTACATATGATTTGAACCGCGGCGCAAACTCTTCTTGAGTTAAGCGATCAAATTCTTCCAGCGACAATTCAGAATATAAATGATCAAAAATCCTAACATAAAAAATCAAATTAGAATTTTGAAAGTTACAATATAAGAAATATTCAGAATATATACTCACTCATAATAGGATGATATTTCCGGGCAATTCTGTAAAATATATGTTTGGGCTGCCCGCCATTCTTTGCCAGTAAAATATCTCTGCATACATGGTCCACTTGGTCGACCAAGATAGTTAAAAATTAAAAAAGCTTTCAAATTTGGATCAATAGGTCCCTCATCATTTCTTCTTGGTCTTCGTCGTTTGCTATGCACGTGAGGCTCAAAGTAATACGATGCAAAAGTTATTACTTCTTTAACAATAGAGGCTTCAACTCGTGCTTTATTTTTCACTTTTTTCTTCAAATGATATAAGAATCTATTGGTAATAAAATAATTCTATTAGATATATTATATATATTAAAATGAATACAGTTGTATGAAATCATATAGTTAAAGTATAAAAGATAAACATTTTACCTTTTAAATGGGTACATCCATCGGAAATGGACAGGTCCACCAACTTTTGCCTCATATGGCAAGTGAACAAAAGATGTTCCATTGAATCAAAAAATGACGGTGGAAATATCCTTTCCAAATTACACATAATTATCGGAATGTCTCACTCTAACGTCTCCATGTGCGAATATTTCAAAACTGTTAAGCAAATATCATGTAAGAAAATGCTTAACACCGTAATGGCACCCCATACAAAATTTGGTAATATTTCTTTAAAAGCAATAGGAATGAGTCTCTGTATGAATATATGGCAATCATGACTTTACAAACCACTCAATTTGTATTCTTTCATATCCACACATTTTCCAAGATTAGAGACATAACCATCTGAAAATTTCACTGATTTTAACCATTCACAAACAACACCTTTCTGAGCCTTATTCAATGTATAAACTGCCTTTGGCTTTGGTCCCCTACTATTTTCATCAACATCAAGAATAGGTCTATTACAAATGAGTCACATATCTTTTCTTGCATTCAAATTGTCTTTCATTTTTTCCATTGATATCCATCACTGTATTAATCAGATTATCAAAAATATTCTTTTCAAAATGCATTACATCGAGATTATGATGAAACATAAGATTAAACCAATATGGCAAATCCCAAAATATACTCTTTTTAGTCCATTTATGTGCACTCCCATACTCATATGTTATACCATGTGGTTCTTCAATAATAGATGGAAAGTTAACCACTCGATACCAAATTTGTTCGTCTGTTAATCTCAATGGTGGTGGTGTTCTTTCAATTCATTTTTAGTGAATTCGTTTTTATTCCTTCTGAAATTATGAGCTAGTGGTAAAATTGTCTATGACAATCAAAATAACTAGCTTTCTTCCTATGTTTCAATCTGATTGACTTTGATCTTTCCATACATATTGGGCATCCTAAGATCCCAACAGTACTCCAACCCGAAAGCATACCATAAGCAGGAAAGTCATTTATTGTCCAAAGAAGAGTTGCCTTCAACATAAACGTTTGATTTGCATGAACATCGTAGGTAGGAAAACCTTCAACCCATAATTGTTTCAATTCCGCAATCAGTGGTTGCGTATAAATTCTATTAACTTCTTCGAATTTTTCGGGCCAGGCACAACCAATGTAAAAACATATAAGGTGTTTTCATGCACATCCCAGGTGGAAGATTATACGGAGTTAAAATAACTGGCCAACATGAATATTTCGTCCTGATTTCCCAAATGGAGCAAATCCATCTGCACAAAGCCCTAATCTAATATTTCTAGTCTCCTTTGCAAATTCCGGATATATTCTATCAATATTTTTCCATGCCTCTCCATCTGATGGATGCACATTAACCCCTTCTGTTTGATGATTTGCATGTCAAGTTATATGTTCAGCTGTTGCCTTAGATGCATAAATCTTTGTAACCTTGGAGTTAAAGGCAAATAAAACAGCTGACTATATGCTTTACGTCTTTGTTGACTTCGTGTGGTGCTCTTATACTTGCTTGATTACAGAATTTACAAACATCTGTTTCAGCATCATGTCCACAATATAGCATACAACCATCTCTGCAAACATCAATTCTTTCCACTGGAAGACCTAATTCTTTGACCAATTTTTTCATACTACAAAAATCATTGGGAAGTATGTGATCATGTGGTAAACACTCTTTCATAACTTGAACAAAATCATTAAATCAATCTTGCGACACATTATGTTCTGCCTTGACATTCAACAATCTTGTTGTCGCAGATAATTTAGTATGACTATCACAACCAACCCATAATGGTTCATCAGCAGCACCCAACACATTTTGAAATTGAAGATATGTTTCATCAGCATGTGGTAATTCGCCCGGATCCTCCAACGGTGATGTATAAGTAGTAAACATTTGTTCTACTGATGGAGGATAGCTAGAACTTGCAACATGAGGATCGGGAATTAAATTCTAACCTGTTGCATCAAATACCATCCTCTGATATGGATTAAACTGATTATAATTACTACGATCGTCACTAATTGAAACTTGTATGTTTTGCTCAACATTCTCATCAGCTATGAATGATTCACCATGACATGTCCAATTATAATAATTTGGTGTAAATCCAAATCTATATAGATGTTCTTCAACTTTATAGTGCAGAAATTTTTCCATTGTGACATTTTCTACACGGGAAATGATTTGAAGAGTGAATTTGGGAGAGTGAAAATTATAGTGAATGACTGCAGTTAATGTGTACATGTTCGATCGTCGATCGGACACCACCGGCGGCCTCTGATTGCGTCCCGAATCAAACTATACCTTGGAGGACGGTGAACTCGTCAGGATCGCCGCACGGTGAACCCATCGAAATCGACGTCAATGATGCGAGATCGCAATTTGGCGATCCCGAGGGTTCACCGTGCCCCCAGGTATAGTTGGTCGGGGGCGGCCGAAGGCCGCCGGTAGTGTCCGATCGACGATCGACGTCGGACGTGCCGTCGATTGACGGTCAAAGTTTTCACTGAGGCATTCACTTTCACTGTGCGTATCATTACTCTTTCTACACGGACACCTTATCTTATGTCATCCATGTACTGAACATACTAGAAGCAAAAATCATAGATTGTCGCAATCCAGTTATATATTCATCAGTTAAACCGCCACAATTTGGTAAATTTTTATTATACATCCAATATCTTTCATTCTGCATTTTGTCTGTTTAAAATCAGATAAACTAATGGTAATTATGTATTAAATTCCCATTAAAAAAAGGGGCCAGAAAAAAACAACAAATGAAATTAAAATATTTGAGAATATAATTATGCTATCATTATTAAAATAACATATAAATAACAAGTAAAGATATACCTGACAAAGGTCAACGAAGAAACAAACTGTTTTTTTGTAGTGATAGTTACTATCCACCCTTTGAAACCAAGTATATTGCTATTTGAGAAAAGAAAGCACATGAAAAACAACATGGACCTTTTCACTGTGAAGATTTAGGGACAATAGAAAAGTAAGAGACTTTAGTAAGGAAAGAATTTCAAGACTTTATTTACTTGGTGAAAAAGTAGAGGGAAGGATGAGAAGCGTGGAAGTAAAATATCATATTTTCTTGATTTTACAAGAACAAAAATTAAGATAGTGGTTTGTTTGCAAATGATCTATCATGTTATGCCACCAAAATCTGTCATGGTAAAGCAAGGCTTTGTGTTGTGTGGGGCAGAGCAGCACAAAGTATTGCATAAACAAATTGGAGAGAAAATAAATTTACGTGCATTTGAAAATTTTAATATTAAAAACAACATTAATAAACCGTAATTGAGATATAACATGCAAAAATATTTTACTTACCTATCTTTCCAATACCTCCCATGCCAAATACGAATTAAATACCAGAATGTTTTTGTTTTCTTCTTCCTACAGTTCCATGGGTAAGCCAAATCATTCTCGACTTATCCTCGTTTCTTCGGCTAAGCTGGAACATCTCGCTTCTAAGGAAAGTTTGCTACCTGCAAAAATCAGTCATTCTGTGCTTAATTTCCGGTTTCCAACAGAAGTTTCGCAGATCGCAACTCACGAGTCAAGGAGAAAGAAGAGTACCGACGGTTTGTTTTGGATCGTCGCTCAAGGGAGCACGAGGCTTAGATTTGCGTCTATCTGCTCCGGCCTAGGAACGTCAGATCACGTCGATGTCGGTTTGCCGGAAGATGCTGAGGACTATGCTCGACGGCTTGAGCTGCTGTCGCTGGACGTTAATCGGCTGCTCGACCGAGGACTATGTTGAGGACGGTTGGAGCGATAGAAGTGATAAAGCGAACGGCGGAAAAAAGAAGACGGCTAGAGCGGCGGCAGAGAGAAAAGAAAATGAAACCTAGCTAGCTTGGTAAGGGGTAGATGGGGATTTATATAATTTTGTTTTTTTAATTCTTTGATTTCAATTCAATATTGAAGAGAGTTTTACTTTTATATATATATATATATATATATATATAATTTTTTTTTTTAATTCTTTGATTTCAATTCAATATTGAAGAGAGTTTTCCTTTTTTTATATTTTTATTTAATTATATATTATATAATTTATTTTTATATATATATATATATATGATATATAGAGAGAGAGAGAGAGAGAGAGAGAGAGATTTGATTGTCTACGGATCGATTCCTGCGGACCGCATGCGTGGCACGACGCTGTGCTGGTTTGCGTGGCGACGACACCATGCCGCTCCCGGGCGACGTCGTCCAGGGTGTCGCCCCCGACTACAGCTCCGGCGACGACCAGCCGGCTAAGCCACGACCCCGACTGCAACTCCGGCGACGTCGTCCACGGCGTCGCCCCCGATTGCAGCTCCGGCGACGACCAACCGGTTCAGCCGCTCCCCCGACTACAGCTCCGGCGATGTCGTCCAACGCGTCGCCCTCGACTGCAGCTCCCCCGACTCCACTGTCAGGACAGGAGCTCAGCAATTTGTTGGGTCGGCTCAGCTGCCGGTCCGACTCCGTCTGGGTCAAGGTCCAGCGAGTCGGCATCTGGTCAAGCAAGTGCCTGATCGGTCACATTGACCGGACAGGCACTTGACTGATCGGTGACATTGACCGGACAGGCACTTGCCTGATCGGTCACCTTGACCGATCAGGCACCCCCCGCTTGCCACGAGGGAACGCGTAAAAAAAAGCAAAACAGCGGAGCAGAGGCGGACGGGGCAAGCCACGTCCGCAGGTCCGCAGCGTCGCGTTTGGAGAGGTCCGCAGGCGGTCAAATTCGTATACACACACACACACACAATCCTGCTCAGCAGCGGACCGTGCGTGCGGACCGCTGTGGCCCGTGCGTGCATGGACCAGTTCATTTTGCTCCCATGGCATACAGCCACGTAAGCCCTCGCCTCACTGCTCGCGTCCCTTCTCTCTCGCGACACTCGCTGAAGCAGATATGTGCTTCAGTTTCGCGTCCCTTCTCTCTCGCGACATAATAGCTGAAGGGGAAGAAGATCCGCAGCTCTCTCTCGCATCCCTCTCTCTCTCTCTCTCACGACACTCGCCGAAGGGGAAGAAGATCCGCAGCTCTCTCTCGCGCCGAGTCCTCTCCCGGCTCCCCCCTCGCTGAATTAGGTCCTCAACTCTCTCTCGCGCCGACTCGCCGCCCGCCTCCCCCCTCGCCGAAGCAGGTACGACCCTAACCCTAACCCTAACATTACCTACATTTTTGTCGTAGAAAATTTTGTTCACGCACAAAATTTTAATCCTGTTTAAAGATCCGGTTCTTCCAGCCAAAAAAGATAGATGGAAGCATTTTCAAAAAAAAAATTTGTAGAAAATTGATCCTCCCTCCCGTCCGAACCCTAACCCTAACCTTGGCGTATTGTTCAATTTTTATTCCTGATAAAAATTTGGTTTTTAGCCACTAAATTTTATTCTTCTGTTTTTAACCCTAGCACATTGATCTACAAATTTTGTTTGTAGCCACTGAATTTTATTCTTCTGTACATGTTTGTTTTTTTAAATGATTTGGCTTAATTTCTAGTAAGTAGTTCAAATCTAGACAAATTTATTATCCTTAAAAATCACTTTACTTGTAATTTATAGATTAAAATGTAAATGTGAATTGACCTTTGCTGCAGAGAGGGGTAAAAAGGTGAACCATTTTCTCTCAGCGTCCTCGTCAGCTCGTCCCAAGGCTAACACGGAAGAGATAAATCACGATGACTAAAAAGGTAAAAAGTTTAAAGGAAGAGATTTTTTATACAAGGTACAAAAATTTACGTTCCATTAGCCCAATGACTCGAATCCAAAATTTTTAGTGGCAATTTATTAATTTTTTACCATCTCAATTATATCCGGGAAACAGAGAGAAAGTGAGGCGCAGAGAGAAAAGTCAAAAACTACCTACACTGTTTCAGAAGTATTTTTTAAATATTTATTCAAAGCTACAAATACGCTACTTAATATTATTAATTTACATTTTTAAGAGTTTGTACTACTAAAAACATAACAATGAAGACAGTTTGAAAGCCAAAAAAAAAAAAAAGGAAAATTTTAGGAGGAGTTCATTTTCTATTTTTATTTTTTAAAAAGTCATATTTTCTTATTTTCTAAAAAATAATTTTATATTATTTTTTAATTTTTTAGAAAACGCTATATCTTTTTTTGAAAAAAAATAAAAAAATACAAACCAAATATATTATTCAGAAAATTATATTTTCTACTGAAAATAAAAATGAAAAACAAATAAACCAAACGACCCTTTAACTTTTGACTTCTGAGGAGGGGCACAATGAAAAAAACAGTAATTTATCAGTTTGAATTTCGTTTACAAAACGATATAATCTCAGTTTCAATTTCATAGCATGTATAAATTTCAAAGAAGTCAAAATGGTATAGTGTCAAGTACATCACCCTCTGCCAATTTAATTTCAAAGCATCTATATCCCAGACGAAGTCGTCCACGACGTCGCCCCCGACTACAGCTCCGGCGACGACCAACCGGTTCAGCCGTTCCCCCGACTGCAGCTCCGGCGATGTCGTCCAGCGCGTCACCCTCGACTGCAGCTCCCTCGACTCCGCTGTCAGGACAGGAGCTCAGCAATTTGTTGGGTCGGCTCAGCTGCCGGTCCGACTCCGTCTGGGTCAAGGTCCAGCGAGTCGGCATCTGGTCAAGCAAGTGCCTGATCGGTCACATTGACCGGACAGGCACTTGCCTGATCGATCACCTTGACCGATTAGGCACCCCCCGCTTGCCACGAGGGAACGCGTAAAAAAAAAGCAAAACAGCGGAGCAGAGGCGGACGGGGCAAGCCACGTCCGCAGGTCCGCAGCGTCGCGTTTGGAGAGGTCCGCAGGCAGTCAAATTCGTATACACACACACACACACAATCCTGTTTAGCAGCGGACCGTGCGTGCGGACCGCTGTGGCCCTTGCGTGCATGGACCAGTTCATTTTGCTCCCGTGGCATACAGCCACGTAAGCCCTCGCCTCACTGCTCGCGTCCCTTCTCTCTCGCGACACTCGCTGAAGCAGATCTGTGCTTCAGTTTCACGTCCCTTCTCTCTCGCGACATAATAGCTGAAGGGAAAGAAGATCCGCAGCTCTCTCTCGCGTCCCTCTCTCTCTCTCACGACACTCGCCGAAGTGGAAGAAGATCCGTAGCTGTCTCTCGCGCCGAGTCCTCTCCCGGCTCCCCCCTCGCTGAATTAGGTCCTCAACTCTCTCTCGCACCAACTCGCCGCCCGCCTCCCCCCTCGCCGATGCAGGTACGACCCTAACCCTAACCCTAACATTACCTACATTTTTGTCGTAGAAAATTTTGTTCGCGCACAAAATTTTAATCCTGTTTAAAGATCCGGTTCTTCCAGCCAAAATAGATAGATGGAAGCATTTTCAAAAAAAAAAATTTGTAGAAAATTGATCCTCCCACCCGTCCGAACCCTAACCCTAACCCTAACCCTAACCTTGGCGTATTGTTCAATTTTTATTCCTGATAAAAATTTGGTTTTTAGCTACTAAATTTTATTCTTCTGTTTTTAACCCTAGCACATTGATCTACAAATTTTGTTTATAGCCACTGAATTTTATTCTTCTATACATGTTTGTTTTTTTAAATGATTTGGCTTAATTTCTAGTAAGTAGTTCAAATCTAGACAAATTTATTATCCTTAAAAATCACTTTACTTGTCATTTATTTTAGTTTATAAGCGGTGTTTGTTATTGCTATTTATTTTTTTCTACTTATATATTATCTAATATTATGTGAGGGCTGTTGGAACTTGGATGGCTAGAGAGGGGGGGATGAATGTAGCTAGACACGATCTTTTTGAACTTCTTGTATTTCTTTGCACTTAAGGTTAGACAGCGCACAACGGAAGCAATAAAAACAGAGATGCAGAAACAGAAACAAACCTAATAAGCTAACAAGAGGATATACAAGGTTCGGGGATAACTTGCCCCTACTCTTTGGCGTGCCCGTAAGGTGGGCGATCCCTTGATCGTCGGTAGATCAAGCCCCGGAAAATCTGGATAGATGAATCCTCCTTCTCGGTGGAGTAACCACTCCACACAAATAGTCTCAAGAGTGTATGGAATGAAGAGCACAGAGACAATACACACTTACAGAGCACTTAGGACAAAAAGAACACAAGCAAACTCCTCACCGAGCTCCACTCAGCACAAATCTCACGCAAGAACTCCCTCTTCGTGTCTTCTTGCTGATGGACTCGTCAAGCTCCTTGTTTCTTCTTCCAAGTGCTCACGATTCACAGTTGCTTGCTCAAAGAGATGATCAAAGTTGTCGCAAGAGCTTTTCTTTTGACTCAGAGTGATTGCTAAGGATGGATCAAGTGTTGCTTCAACTAGAGCACTTCCTTCTCTTCATCGTCAGCCCACACTTAACCCAGCTGCCCAAACGCCAGGTCACAGACGCTCCACTCAGCTCCCAGCTGCCCACCTGCAACTGCCCAGCTATCTCTGACCTCCTCTGGACTCACTGAACTCTCCTCGGTCGAGCCCCAGCCCCAGGTCAGCTTCCAGCCGTTGCCAGCAGCGCCCGTTGCAACCTGCGATGGAAACCTGCCAAACCTGCTCAACGAAAAGCCCCCCATTGACCCTCATTGAGTGTTTGAATCCATCCCTGTAAAGCCTGCACACTTCAACAGAAGCTAAGCAAATCATAACAAACATAATTAGCAATGTTTCAGAGAATCGGCAGAGAAAACAGTTGCGATCAGAGCTTCTGACAGCGTATTTGAATTAAAGTTCTGCTCCTGATCGGTCCCTAGACCGATCAGGGAGGACCCTGATCGGTCACCAGACCGATCCAGTAGTCTGCTGCACACTCTAGACCGGTCCCCAGACCTATCCAGCAGTCTGCTGCATACTCCAGATCGGTCCCCAGCAGCCTGATAGGTCTGGTGACTGATCAGGCTGCTTCCTGACAGATCAGAAGTCATCCTGATCGGTCATAAGGAGAACCTTGCGTTTCTGAGATCCCGTGGATCATTCACCAGTCCGATCTGAATAGTATCCCTGATCGGTCACCAGACCGATCAGGAGCCAAGCAGTAAGGTTCCCAAAACCCACTGTATGCTCCCTGATCGGTCACCAGACCGATCAGGCATAGTTGGATCGGTCACCAGACTGATCCACGAGGGAACTCCGTGCTAAACTCCCTGATCGGTCACCAGACCGATCCAGGCAAGGTCAAATCCACTCTAAGTCACGAGAACAAACTTCCAGCCCTTCTATGACTCGTTCTTAGTCCCCCGGACCAAGACTCCGTGCCTAGTTTTACTCACCGGGAATTCAATCTAGCCCTCCAAGCTAGGACCTGGCTTCACTCACCAAGGTTTCGGTCACCCGACTTCACTCACCGGGACCCCGCTTCACTCACCGAGATTTCAACCTAGCTTCACTCACTAGGATTTCAATCACCTGACTTCACTCACCAGGACCCCGCTTCACTCACCGGGATTTCAACCTAGCTTCACTCACTAGGATTTCAATCACCTGGCTTCACTCACCAGGACCCGGCTTCACTCACCGGGATTTCAACCTAGCTTCACTCACTAGGATTTCACTCACCTAACTTCACTCACCAAGATCCGGCTTCACTCACCGGGATATCAACCTAGCTTCACTCACTAGGATTTCACTCACCTGGCTTCACTCACTAGGACCCGGCTTCACTCACCAGGATTTCAACCTAGCTTCACTCACTAAGATTTCACTCACCTGGCTTCACTCACCAGGACCCTGTTTCACTCACCTGGATTTCACACCTAGCCCTCCAAGCTAGGACTTTTCACATGCCAGCGTGCGATCTCCCAATCCACCTGGACTTAATCCGAATCCATTCAACTAAACTTAAATCAAACTCAAATCATAAATTAAATCGGTGTCAACACCAAAACAACAATCAGGGTCAGACTGCATCAACAAGGGCATCCAGAAATGGAAGGAAATATAGTTGACAATCAAGAATACATTCCGCAAGTTACAGATGATCGAAAACCAAAAATCGTAATGGAATTCTCATCACTAGAGGAGGCATATGCATTATATAACCAATATGCACGAGAAACCGGATTTAGTTCAAGGATGCACACGAGTAAGAAAAATAAGATAACCAATGAAGTGACATGGGAACAAATAGTATACTTTAAAGAAGGTCATACAGATCGTCGGATAAAACATGCAAAAGTTGATCAAATGACAAGGGAAAGAGCACGTGGCACAGTTAGAACATGTTGCAAGTCAAATATTACATTTATCAAGAAATAGATTGGGCCTAATTGGATTGTCAGTAACTTCACAGAAACTCATAATCATCCACTCTCGACTCCATCGAAAGTACATTTACTACTCTCACATCGTAATGTTTCAGTAACAAAGAAAACATTGACAAAACAGTTTTCTGAGGCAAATGTACCAACTTGTCAACAAATGAGATTATTGGAGATAGAGTATGGGGGTCCTGAGGGGGTAGGTTGCACAGAAAGAGATATTAGAAATTTTGAAAGAAATCTAAGGGAATAACAAAAGGGTATTGATGCCGAAACACTCATCGAGTTTTTCACATCTGAACAAGAGAAGAATTCAGATTTTTTTTCTTTGATTACGAGACTGATTCGAATAACAAATTTAGTAGATGTTTTTGGACAGATCATATATCAAGGAGGGCATACAACGTATTTAGTGATATTGTTGTATTTGATACGACATATAACACCAATAAATATGGCTTAATTTTTGCACCATTTGTGGGAGCTAATCATCATCATCAAACTATTGTTTTTGGCTGCGGGTTTCTAAGTGATGAGAAAATTAATTCCTTTATTTGGTTGCTTAACAAGTTTATAGAAGTCATGCCTAAAGGAGCACCAAATATTATAATCACTTATCAGGATCCTGCTATGACAAAAGCCATTGCATAAATTTTTCCTCAAACAATGCATCGATATTGTTTGTGGCACATACTGAATAAATTCCCGGAAAAATTACCTTCTTTGACTTTTTGAGACCACTATCAAAGCATAAAGAATGTCATTGCAAATTCTACATCATCTGCTGATTTTGAGAAGTCATGGGAAGAGACTATTAAGTGTGCTAATTTGGAGAACAATGATTGGTTGTCCTTGATGTATGAATTACGACATAGATGGGTGCTAGTATATTTTAGCAATGTATTTTGTGCTGGACTGACTAGTAGCCAAATATCTGAAGGCTCACATGTATTTTTAAGAGATATGTCTCAAATAAAAATTCATTGATTGATTTTATCACCCGTTTTAATAGAGCACTGAGACATCAAAGACACAATGAATTAGTTGCGGACCATATTGATATGAATGAGATTCCTAAAATTTAGACAATTTTCCCAATGGAAACCCAAATGGTTAAGCTATACACAAAAAAAAATTGCTGGAGTTTCAAAGTGAAATGAGCGAGAGTCATGGTTAATATGTGCAATCGATATTTACAGGAGTTGACTCAGTGGTGTTTCATGTGATGAAATTTGATAGTTCTTCTTCCTCCAAACCAAGGGTGCTCACACATGACAAACAAAAGGATTTCATTTCGTGTAGCCGCACGAAATTTGAGTTTGAGGGGATTCTATGCAGGCATATGTTAGCTTTTTTTCGCATCAACCAAGTGTTTTATTTGTCTGATAAATATATACTCAAAAGATGGACACGAGATGCAAAAATTGGAGCAATATATGCTTTGGGAGAGTAAAATGTCATCAATGATCCAGATCCAAAAAAGTTGTTAATATCGAGACACACGATGTTATCTTATAAAGTTTCAGTATTAGTTGATGATGCATCTTTGACTGATACGGGGACAACCTTCTTGGATGACCAATTTGATTGTATCTATAAGAAACTTCAAGAGATGAACATTAGTAGAACATGTAGTGAAAAAAGTCAAAGGAGGAAATCCATGGATGAGGGCCTTGGTACTCTTGATCCTTCTTCGGTCGGAACAAAAGGATGAGGGAAGAGATTAAAATCATCGAAGGAGAAATCAATATCAAATTCTAGGTTATGTCATTGATGTGTACATCGAGGAGTATCTCATGACAAGCGCAATTGTCCTAATTTGCAACAACGGTATGTGTGCAATAAGAATTCATATCTATTATAAGTTTACTTGCATATACAAACTTATTTGATTACATTTTATAAATATGTTAATGTGTTAATTATCAGATCAATTGAAGAGAATAATTATAACAGTGTTGACACATATGAACCAGATTTGGCATCTGTAGCAGGTATTGCCATAGTTTTAATTTATTAAAATATAGTGTTTCATTGAGAAAACACAATCAATAATTGTCTTTATTGTTGCAGATTCTAATAACATGCGCTAGGATCCTTGGATGTTGCATGTTTTATTTTATCTATAACATGCAGGTTTCATTGATTACATTTCTTGATGTCTATTGTAGTTACAACATGCTCTAGATGAAGTTCTGTTTGATGTTGCAGTCTGATTTGAAGTCTCTGTTCTGTTTGATGTTGCAGTCTGATTTGAAGTCTCCGTTCTGTTTGATGTTGCAGTTCTCATTCAGTACATTTGCAATCTGTAATGATTTGAAGTCTGATTTCTGATGTTGCAATCTGTTGAAGTCTCATTCAGTACATTTACATTTCTTGATTTGAAGTCTCATTCAGTACATTTACATTTCTGATGTTGCAATCTATTGAAGTCTGATTTGAAGTCTCTGTAATCTGTTTACAATCTGTTTAATGCAGTTCTCATTCAGTACATTTGTAACCTTTAATGATTCACACATTTGCAATCTGTACTCATTCAGTGTTTTGCTACAATAATGTAGTGCTTCAATGATGTAATGTCAGTTTTGCTTCAATAATGTAGTGTTTGTACTCATTCAGTTTTGCTTATGGTGCCTTCCAGGACTTTAATGACTTTGATGCCTTCAGTTTTGCTTATGTGCGTTCAGTTTCAATCTAATTATTTCTATCTATTTATGGCGCCTTCAATGACTTTCGTCCTTGTTGTCCGATTAGGTTTTTCTTCGGCACAACAGGCTTATTGTTTTGTGATTCCATCTTGTTGTCCTTTGATGAAAGCTCACTTTGGGGAGGTGTAACTTGGATGCTTTTAGGTTTTGAGCATTCCTCTCCAAACTTTTCAACCATTGGACATGTGGAAAACTGGTCATCTTTCGCAGCATTACTATGTATATTTGCATTAACCAATGTATTTGCTCCATTTAAAGCTTCATTACCCATCCGTCTCCTAGCCCTTCTTCTTCGCCTTCCAGAAATGACTAAATGGAAGCCATTACTGAGGTCATCCTGCATGATGCAATCAGCTCTTTCAGTACCGCTACACGCATCAACGGCGTCGGCATTTGACAGACATGCCATATTGCTATGACAATCCTTTGATATTTCTGAAAAACTCAATCCAGTTTCTCACTGATGTCACTGTCCCAATGTCGAGAAGTTTTATCCTTTGGAATGCTCAAGGAATTATCATCATGGTTATTGTTTTCTTTAAAATCCTCTCCTCTATCTATTGCTCCCATCAAAAGCAAATGAAACAACTCCAGCATTGTTAATACTGCCAGAACTGATAGTGTCAAAGGGTAACTCATCGCCAGAAAATCTTTCAGACGAAAGTGCTGTTTTGAAATCATCAATATCATCACTGAATGATGTCGACAAGAATGAATTTTGACACTCTAGGAAATATTATCTGAGAGATGTTTGTCTGAAGAGCAAAGTGAACCGGCGCTATTAATCTTTGCATTGCACTGAGCAGCTGCCTCGTTGGAATCCTTTCTAGAACTGACTCGTTTAATGAGTTGACACAGCAAATTCAATCACGATTCATTCGTATAAATATAGAATAATACATATCAATTTAATTAAAAAACTGACATAGCACTAAACTTAGAAGTTTAGCTTGTTCTAAATTTAGAATAATACATATCAATTCAGATTATTTTGATCAAACATTTCATAGAACAACCAACATTTCAGATAATACATGTCTCAACCGACATTTGAATAATACATCATTATTTCAGATAATAAATGTCTCAATCAATTCAGATAATACAGGTCTCAATCAACATTTCAGATAACATCATTGTTTCAAGTTGAACTTAGATAAAACAAGTGTTTCAAGTTGAACTTAGATAAAACAACCTAACATGCCTAATCACTATCACTAATTGCTAAAGAATCCAAAAGATGTACTATCTGTTTCATTGAATCTTTAAACTTAGCTTTTTTTCGGACTTTGAATGCCTGCGATAAGAATTTGGATTTGATCTCGAAGTTGAACTTGAAGTTGTATAGGATGAAATAGAAGCTGGTGCACATTTTATATCCAAGTACGCTTGATAAGCTTTTTCTGCCTCCTCTCTACTTTGATAAGATTTATGTATGTTGCCACTAAAGCCATAAAAACAAGTATTTCAAGTTGAACTTAGATAAAACAACCTAACATGCCTATTCACTATCACTAATTACTAAAGAATCCAAAAGTTGTACTATCTGTTTCATTGTATCCTTAAACTTAGCTTTTTTTCGGACTTTGAAAGTCTGCTATCAGAATTTGGATTTGATCTCGAAGTTGAACTTGAAGTTGTATAGGATAAAATAGAAGCTGATGCACATTTTATATCCAAGTACGCTTGATAAACTTTTTCTGCCTCCTCTCTACTTTGATAAGATTTATGTATGTTGCCACTAATGCCATCAACTTGACGTGATACTTCCATCCACGAATCATAAATGCCCGGGTTATATTCGACAAATACAACATAAGTTTTTCCCTACATTAAAAACAACATTCATAATTTTGTATAATAATAATATGAAAACTTAAAATGAACAACGTACCATTTTTTTATAAAAGGAAACGCTACCTTGCAAATTTCCTAAAAAAAATAAGCGTTGCTTATAACCTAAAATAGTAATAAAAATTAATAGCAATAAAACAAACACGGTCTCCCAATGAGGCACTTCTGGTCATCCAACACTGAAAGAGTTAAGCTTAATTTATCAAACTACACCTTAAAAATTTTGAAAGAAATTTTTGGACTTGCCACACAGGAAACTGCAAGAAGGAAGTGAGTAGTTTCAGATCTGGAAGAAGAAATTGTACTACTGATACTGTTTCAGCATCTACTATTCTCATGTTAGACTATGAAATCCCTCATTTGATCTGGAATACATAAAAATCGAATTAGTGGAATGAAATGTTTCGTTGTTTTATTTAATTGCTAATAGAAGTGTGCATACCAATTGAAATGATAGACCCCTCTTTCAGCTAAGCACATCACAAGGGAGACTGTAGTTCATCTCATCAATCAGGAGGAGATGCAGGAGGTAAGCATAAGATTCAATGAAATGGTTTCGCAGCATTACTATGTATATTTGCATTAACCAATGTATTTGCTCCATTTAAAGCTTCATTACCCATCCGTCTCCTAGCCCTTCTTCTTCGCCTTCCAAAATGACTAAATGGAAGCCATTACCGAGGTCATCCTGCATGATGCAATCAGCTCTTTCAGTACCACTACATGCATCAAGGGCGGCGGCATTTGGCAGACATGCGATATTGCTATGACAATCCTTTGATATTTCTGAACAACTCAATCCAGTTTCATCCTTGACCGGCAACTGCATTACGATATCATCACTAGTGTTCTCACTGATGTCACTGTCCCACTGTCGAGAAGATTTATCCTTTGGAATGCTCAAGGAATTATCATCATGGTTATTGTTTTCTTTAAAATCCTCTCCTCTATCTATTGCTCCCATCAAAAGCAAATGAAACAACTCCAGCATTGTTAATACTGCCAGAACTGATAGTGTCAGAGGGTAACTCATCGCCAGAAAATCTTTCAGATGAAAGTGCTGTTTTGAAATCATCAATATCATCACTGAATGATGTCGACAAGAATGAATTTTGACAGTCTAAAAACTCATTAGTATTCGTACTGTCATCCTTGTCCAACAAACTAACTGATTCTACCTCATCAGAGGAAATATTATCTGAGAGATGTTTGTCTGAAGAGCAAAGTGAACCGTCGCTATTAATCTTTGCATTGCACTGAGCATCTGCCTCGTTGGAATCCTTTCTAGAACTGACTCGTTTAATGAGTTGACACAGCAAATTCAATCATGATTCATTCGTATAAATATAGAATAATACATATCAATTCAATTAAAAAACTGACATAGCACTAAACTTAGAAGTTTAGCTTGTTCTAAATTTAGAATAATACATATCAATTCAGATTATTTTGATCAAACATTTCATAGGACAACCAACAGTTCAGATAATACATGTCTCAACCAACATTTCAGATAATACATCATTGTTTCAGCTAATACATGTCTCAACCAATTCAGATAATACATGTCTAATACATCATTATTTCAAATAATAAATGTTTCAATCAATTCAGATAATACATGTCTCAACCAACATTTCAGATAACATCATTGTTTCAAGTTGAACTTAGATAAAATAAGTATTTCAAGTTGAACTTAGATAAAACAACCTAACATGCCTAATCACTATCACTAATTGCTAAAGAATCCAAAAGATGTACTATCTGTTTCATTGTATCCTTATACTTAGTTTTTTTTCGGACTTTGAAAGCCTGCTATCAGAATTTGGATTTGATCTCGAAGTTGAACTTGAAGTTGTATAGGATGAAATCGAAGCTGGTGCACATTTTATATCCAAGTACGCTTGATAAGCTTTTTCTGTCTCCTCTCTATTTTGATAAGATTTATGTATGTTGCCACTAAAGCCATCAACTTGACGTGATGCTTCCATCCACGAATTATAAATGCCCGGGTTATATCCGACAAATACAACATAAGTTTTTCCCTACATTAAAAACAACATTCATAATTTTGTAAAACCATAATATGAGAACTTAAAATGAACAATGTACCATTTTTTTATAAAAGGAAACGCTACCTTGCAAATTTCCTGAAAAAAAAAACAAACGCGGCTTATAACCTAAAATAGCAATAAAAATTAATAGCAATAAAATAGACGCTGCCTCCCAATGAGGCACTTCTGGTCATCCAAAACTAAAAGGTCATCCAAAACTGAAAGGGTTAAGCTTAATTTATCAAACTACACCTTAAAAATTTTGAAAGAAATTTTTGGACTTGCCACACAGGGAAACTACAAGAAGGAACCTCGAACATCTCGGGATCCTCCTCGATCATCTCGGGATCTTCTTCGAACATCTCGGGATCCTCCTCGAACATCTCGGGATCCTCCTCAGAGTCCTCCAAGCATGTTACCAAGAACCCTATGACATAATGAATGTTAATGAGTAGTTTCAAATCTGGAAGAAGAAATTGTACTACTAGTACTGTTTCAGCATCCACTATTCTCATGTTCGACTATGAAATCCCTCATTTGATCTGGAATACATAAAAATCGAATAAGTGGAATGAAATGTTTCGTTGTTTTATTTAATTGCTAATATAAGTGTGCATACCAATTGAAATGATAGACCCCTATTTCAGCTGAGCACATCACAAGGGAGACTGTAGTTCATCTCATCAATCAGGAGGAGATGCAGGAGGTAAACATAAGATTCAATGAAATGGTTGTTGAGGCAAACAGAGGAAGTATGCATAAGATTCAATGACTACCAGGGTTGTGCAAGCCAAGCCTAACTACATTCCTGGGTCCTTTAGTTTACAATATTGGCTCTTTAGTTTACAATATTAGCTCCTGCATCTGTCACTAAATTATCCACTACATTGTTGAAGCACTACAGATCCTCATGCAAGAACAAGCTAAATTTAGCACAACCACAGTCACAACAAATTTCAGAAACTGACATAGGAATTCAAAAAAAAAAAAAAGTGCATATGTATCCCAACTCTCCACATCATTTATCGTCTAAAGGTAATTTTTAATTGTGCTATCCTATTCTGCAACAACCAAGTTATAACACAAGTGACTGAAATTGAAATAATCACAAAAGCTGTCTGCTACAACTAGAATCAAGGTTTTATGTTAAATTATCCACTATCCAGAAATTCATCAATTGTAAACTAAAGGACCCAGGAACGTAGTTAGCATTAGTCTGTGCTTCAGTTGATGGGAAAGAAAGGGAAAGGATATGAAATAATCACAAATTATAAACTCAAGTGACTGAAATTGAAATAATCACAAAAGCTGTCTACTACAACTAGAATCAAGGTTTTATGTTAAATTATCCACTATCCAGAAATTCATCAATTGAAAACTAAAGGACCCAGGAACGTAGTTAGCATTAGTCTGTGCTTCAGTTGATGGGAAACAAAGGGAAAGGATATGAAAGGAAATTAATGGAAGAGAAAAGAGGGGGAGGAGATCGATTTCCAAAGACGACGCCGCAGGGTTAGGGTTAGGTTCGGTCCAATTTTCTACGACAAAAATGTAGGAAATGTTAGGGTTAGGGTTAAGGTCATACGTGCTTCGGCGAGGGGGGAGGCAGGCGGCGAGTCGGCGAGAGAGAGAGCTGCGGATCTTCTTCCCCTTCGGCGAGTGTCGAGAGAGAGAGAGGGAGATGAGAGAGAGCTACGGATCTTCTTCGGTGAGTGTCGCGAGGGTGTGTCGCGAGAGAGAAGGGACGCGAAATTGAAGCACAGATCTACTTCGATGAGTGCCGCGAGAGAGAAGGGACGCGAGAGCTTGCTTCGGCGAGTGTTGCGAGAGAGAAGGGACGCGAGCAGTGTGGCGAGGTCTTACGCGGCTGTATGCCACGGGAGCAAAATGAACTGGTCCACGCACGCACGGTCCGCACGCACGGTACACACCCATTCATTTCACATAGTTTTTCTCTCAAGAGGGAATAGTTACTATCCTCCATTTGAAACCAAGTATATTGAGCTATTTGAGAAATGAAAGCACATGAAAGATAACATGGACCTATTCACTGTGAAGATTTAGGGACAATAGAAAAGTAAGAGATTTTAGCAAGGAAAGAATTTCAAGACTTTATTTACTTGGAGAAAAAGTAGAGGGAAGGATGAGAAGTGTGAAAGTAAAATATCATATTTTCTTGATATTACAAGAACAAAAATTAAGATAGTGGTTTGTTTGTAAATGATCTATCATGTTATGCCGCCAAACTCTGTCATGGTAAAGCAAGGCTTTGTGTTGTGTGGGGCAGAGCATTGCATCAACAAATTGGAGAGAAAATAAATTTACGTGCATTTGAAAATTTTGATATTAAAAACACCATTAATAAACCGTAATTGAGATATAACATACAAAAATATTTTACTTACCTAACTTTCCAATACCTCCCATGCCAAATACGAATTAAATACCAGAATGTTTTTGTTTTTTTCTTCCTACAGTTCGATGGGTAAGCCAAATCATTCTCGACTTATCCTCGTTTCTTCGGCTAAGCTGGAACATCTCGCTTCTAAGGAAAGTTTGCTACCTGCAAAAATCAGTCATTCTGTGCTTAATTTCCGGTTTCCAACAGAAGTTTCGCAGATCGCAACTCACGAGTCAAGGAGAAAGAAGAGTACCGACGGTTTGTTTTGGATCGTCGCTCAAGGGAGCACGAGGCTTAGATTTGCGTCTATCTGCTCCGGCCTAGGAACGTCAGATCACGTCCATGTCGGTTTGCCGGAAGATGCTGAGGACTATGCTCGACGGCTGGAGCTGCTGTCGCTGGACGTTAATCGGCTGCTCGACCGAGGACTATGTTGAGGACGGTTGGAGCGATAGAAGTGATAAAGCGAACGGCGGAAAAAAGAAAATGAAACCTAGCTAGCTTGGTAAGGGGTAGATGGGGATTTATATAATTTTGTTTTTTTAATTCTTTGATTTCAATTCAATATTGAAGAGAGTTTTACTTTTTATATATATATATATATATATATATATATATATATATATATATATATATATATATAATTTTGTTTTTTTTTAATTCTTTGATTTCAATACTATATTGAAGAGAGTTTTCCTTATATATATATATATAGAGAGAGAGAGAGATAGAAATTTGATTGCTTGCGGATCGATTCCTGCGGACCGCATGCGTGGCACGACGCTGTGCTGGTTTGCGTGGCGACGACACCATGCCGCTCCCGGGCGACGTCGTCCAGGGTGTCGCCCCCGACTACAGCTCCGGCGACGACCAGCCGGCTAAGCCACTACCCCGACTGCAACTTCGACGACGTCGTCCACGGCGTCGCCCCCGACTACAGCTCCGGCGACGACCAACCGGTTCAGCCGCTCCCCCGACTGCAGCTCCGGCGATGTCGTCCAGCGCGTCGCCCTCGACTGCAGCTCCCCCGACTCCGCTGTCAGGACAGGAGCTCAGCAATTTGTTGGGTCGGCTCAGCTGCCGGTCCGACTCCGTCTGGGTCAAGGTCCAGCGAGTCGGCCTCTGGTCAAGCAAGTGCCTGATCGGTCACATTGACCGGACAGACACTTGCCTGATCGGTCACCTTGACCGATCAGGCACCCCCCGCTTGCCACGAGGGAACGCGTAAAAAAAAGCAAAACAGCGGAGCAGAGGCGAACGGGGCAAGCCACGTCCGCAGGTCCGCAGCGTCGCGTTTGGAGAGGTCCGCAGGCGGTCAAATTCGTATATACACACACACACAATCCTGTTCAGCAGCGGACCGTGCGTGCGGACCGCTGTGGCCCGTGCGTGCATGGACCAGTTCATTTTGCTCCCGTGGCATACAGCCACGTAAGCCCTCGCCTCACTGCTCGCGTCCCTTCTCTCCCGCGACACTCGCTGAAGCAGATCTGTGCTTCAGTTTCGCGTCCCTTCTCTCTCGCGACATAATAGCTGAAGGGGAAGAAGATCCGCAGCTCTCTCTCGCGTCCCTCTCTCTCTCTCACGACACTCGCCGAAGGGGAAGAAGATCCGTAGCTCTCTCTCGCGCTGAGTCCTCTCCCGGCTCCCCCCTCGCTGAATTAGGTCCTCAACTCTCTCTCGCGCCGACTCGCCGCCCGCCTCCCCCCTCGCCGAAGCAGGTACGACCCTAACCCTAACCCTAACATTACCTACATTTTTGTCGTAGAAAATTTTGTTCACGCACAAAATTTTAATCCTGTTTAAAGATCCGGTTCTTCCAGCCAAAAAAGATAGATGGAAGCATTTTCAAAAAAAAAATTTGTAGAAAATTGATCCTCCCTCCCGTCCGAACCCTAACCCTAACCTTGGCGTATTGTTCAATTTTTATTCCTGATAAAAATTTGGTTTTTAGCCACCAAATTTTATTCTTCTGTTTTTAACCCTAGCACATTGATCTACAAATTTTGTTTGTAGCCACTGAATTTTATTCTTCTGTACATGTTTATTTTTTTAAATGATTTGGCTTAATTTCTAGTAAGTAGTTCAAATCTAGACAAATTTATTATCCTTAAAAATCACTTTACTTGTAATTTATTTTAGTTTATAAGCGGTGTTTGTTATTGCTATTTATTTTTTTCTACTTATATATTATCTAATATTATGTGAGGGCTGTTGGAACTTGGATGGCTAGAGAGGGGGGGATGAATGTAGCTAGACACGATCTTTTTGAACTTCTTGTATTTCTTTGCACTTAAGGTTAGACAGCGCACAACGGAAGCAATAAAAACAGAGATGCAGAAACAGAAACAAACCTAATAAGCTAACAAGAGGATATACAAGGTTCGGGGATAACTTGCCCCTACTCTTTGGCGTGCCCGTAAGGTGGGCGATCCCTTGATCGTTGGTAGATCAAGCCCCGGAAAATCTGGATAGATGAATCCTCCTTCTCGGTGGAGTAACCACTCCACACAAATAGTCTCAAGAGTGTATGGAATGAAGAGCACAGAGACAATACACACTTACAGAGCACTTAGGACAAAAAGAACACAAGCAAACTCCTCACCGAGCTCCACTCAGCACAGATCTCACGCAAGAACTCCCTCTTCGTGTCTTCTTGCTGATGGACTCGTCAAGCTCCTTGTTTCTTCTTCCAAGTGCTCACGATTCACAGTTGCTTGCTCAAAGAGATGATCAAAGTTGTCGCAAGAGCTTTTCTTTTGACTCAGAGTGATTGCTAAGGATGGATCAAGTGTTGCTGCAACTAGAGCACTTCCTTCTCTTCATCGCCAGCCCACACTTAACCCAGCTGCCCAAACGCCAGGTCACAGACGCTCCACTCAGCTCCCAGCTGCCCACCTGCAACTGGCCAGCTATCTCTGACCTCCTCTGGACTCACTGAACTCTCCTCGGTCGAGCCCCAGCCCCAGGTCCGTTGCCAGCAGCGCCCGTTGCAACCTGCGATGGAAACCTGCCAAACCTGCTCAACGAAAAGCCCCCCATTGACCCTCATTGAGTGTTTGAATCCATCCCTGTAAAGCCTGCACACTTCAACAGAAGCTAAGCAAATCATAGCAAACATAATGAGCAATGTTTCAGAGAATCGGCAGAGAAAACAGTCGCGATCAGAGCTTCTGACAGCGTATTTGAATTAAAGTTCTGCTCCTGATCGGTCCCTAGACCGATCAGGGAGGACCCTGATCGGTCACCAGACCGATCCAGTAGTCTGCTGCACACTCTAGATCGGTCCCCAGACCTATCCAGCAGTCTGCTGCATACTCCAGATCGGTCCCCAGCAGCCTGATAGGTCTGGTGACCGATCAGGCTGCTTCCTGACAGATCAGAAGTCATCCTGATCGGTCAAAAGGAGAACCTCGCGATTTCTGAGATCCCGTGGATCATTCACCAGTCCGATCTGAATAGTATCCCTGATCGGTCACCAGACCGATCAGGAGCCAAGTAGTAAGGTTCCTAAAACCCACTGTAAGCTCCCTGATCGGTCACCAGACCGATCAGGCATAGCTGGATCGGTCACCAGACTGATCCACGAGGGAACTCCGTGCTAAACTCCCTGATCGGTCACCAGACCGATCCAGGCAAGGTCAAATCCACTCTAAGTAACGAGAACAAACTTCCAGCCCTTCTATGACTCGTTCTTAGTCCCCCGGACCAAGACTCCGTGCCTAGTTTTACTCACCGGGAAATCAATCTAGCCCTCCAAGCTAGGACCTGGCTTCACTCACCAGCGTTTCGGTCACCCGACTTCACTCACCGGGACCCCGCTTCACTCACCGGGATTTCAACCTAGCTTCACTCACTAGGATTTCAATCACCTGACTTCACTCACCAGGACCCCGCTTCACTCACCGGGATTTCAACCTAGCTTCACTCACTAGGATTTCAATCACCTGGCTTCACTCACCAGGACCCGGCTTCACTCACCGGGATTTCAACCTAGCTTCACTCACTAGGATTTCACTCACCTAGCTTCACTCACCAAGATCCGGCTTCACTCACCGGGATATCAACCTAGCTTCACTCACTAGGATTTCACTCACCTGGCTTCATTCACCAGGACCCGGCTTCACTCACTGGGATTTCAACGTAGCTTCACTCACTAGGATTTCACTCACCTGGCTTCACTCACCAGGACCCTGCTTCACTCACCGGGATTTCACACCTAGCCCTCCAAGCTAGGACTTTTCACATGCCAGCGTGCGATCTCCCGATCCACCTGGACTTAATCCGAATCCATTCAACTAAACTTAAATCAAACTCAAATCATAACTTAAATCGGTGTCAACACCAAAACAACAATCAGGGTCAGACTGCATCAACAAGAGCATCCAGCAATGGAAGGAAATATAGTTGACAATCAAGAATACATTCCGCAAGTTACAGATGATCGAAAACCAAAAATCGTAATGGAATTCTCATCACTAGAGGAGGCATATGCATTATATAACCAATATGCACGAGAAATCGGATTTAGTTCAAGGATGCACACGAGTAAGAAAAATAAGATAACCAATGAAGTGACATGGGAACAAATAGTATACTTTAAAGAAGGTCATACAGATCGTCGGATAAAACAAAAGTTGATCAAATGACAAGGGAAAGAGCACGTGGCACAGTTAGAACATGTTGCAAGTCAAATATTACATTTATCAAGAAATAGATTGGGCCTAATTGGATTGTCAGTAACTTCACAGAAACTCATAATCATCCACTCTCGACTCCATCGAAAGTACATTTACTACTCTCACATCGTAATGTTTCAGTAACAAAGAAAACATTGAAAAAATAGTTTTCTGAGGCAAATGTACCAACTTGTCAACAAATGAGATTATTGGAGATAGAGTATGGGGGTCCTGAGGGGGTAGGTTGCACAGAAAGAGATATTAGAAATTTTGAAAGAAATCTAAGGGAATAACAAAAGGGTATTGATGCCGAAACACTCATCGAGTTTTTCACATCTGAACAAGAGAAGAATTCAGATTTTTTTCTTTGATTACGAGACTGATTCGAATAACAAATTTAGTAGATGTTTTTGGACAGATCATATATCAAGGAGGGCATACAACGTATTTAGTGATATTGTTGTATTTGATACGACATATAACACCAATAAATATGGCTTAATTTTTGCACCATTTGTGGGAGTTAATCATCATCATCAAACTATTGTTTTTGGCTGCGGGTTTCTAAGTGATGAGAAAATTAATTCCTTTATTTGGTTGCTTAACAAGTTTATAGAAGTCATGCCTAAAGGAGCACCAAATGTTATAATCACTTATCAGGATCCTGCTATGACAAAAGCCATTGCATAAATTTTTCCTCAAACAATGCATCGATATTGTTTGTGGCACATACTGAATAAATTCCCGGAAAAATTACCTTCTTTGACTTTTTGAGACCACTATCAAAGCATAAAGAATGTCATTGCAAATTCTACATCATCTGCTGATTTTGAGAAGTCATGGGAAGAGACTATTAAGTGTGCTAATTTGGAGAACAATGATTGGTTGTCCTTGATGTATGAATTACGACATAGATGGGTGCTAGTATATTTTAGCAATGTATTTTGTGCTGGACTGACTAGTAGCCAAATATCTGAAGGCTCACATGTATTTTTTAAGAGATATGTCTCAAATAAAAATTCATTGATTGATTTTATCACCCGTTTTAATAGAGCACTGAGACATCAAAGACACAATGAATTAGTTGCGGACCATATTGATATGAATGAGATTCCTAAAATTTAGACAATTTTCCCAATGGAAACCCAAATGGTTAAGCTATACACAAAAAAAAATTGCTGGAGTTTCAAAGTGAAATGAGCGAGAGTCATGGTTAATATGTGCAATCGATATTTACAGGAGTTGACTCAGTGGTGTTTCATGTGATGAAATTTGATAGTTCTTCTTCCTCCAAACCAAGGGTGCTCACACATGACAAACAAAAGGATTTCATTTCGTGTAGCCGCACGAAATTTGAGTTTGAGGGGATTCTATGCAGGCATATGTTAGCTTTTTTTTCGCATCAACCAAGTGTTTTATTTGTCTGATAAATATATACTCAAAAGATGGACACGAGATGCAAAAATTGGAGCAATATATGCTTTGGGAGAGTAAAATGTCATCAATGATCCAGATCCAAAAAAGTTGTTAATATCGAGACACACGATGTTATCTTATAAAGTTTCAGTATTAGTTGATGATGCATCTTTGACTGATACGGGGACAACCTTCTTGGATGACCAATTTGATTGTATCTATAAGAAACTTCAAGAGATGAACATTAGTAGAACATGTAGTGAAAAAAGTCAAAGGAGGAAATCCATGGATGAGGGCCTTGGTACTCTTGATCCTTCTTCGGTCGGAACAAAAGGATGTGGGAAGAGATTAAAATCATCGAAGGAGAAATCAATATCAAATTCTAGGTTATGTCATGGATGTGGACATCGAGAAGTATCACATGACAAATGCAATTATCCTAATTTGCAACAACGGTATGTGTGCAATAAGAATTCATATCTATTATAAGTTTACTTGCATATACAAACTTATTTGATTATATTTTGTAAATATGTTAATGTGTTAATTATCAGATCAATTGAAGAGAATAATTATAACAGTGTTGACAAATATGAACCAGATTTGACATCTGTAGCAGGTATTGTCATAGTTTTAATTTATTAAAATATAGTGTTTCATTGAGAAAATACAATCAATAATTGACTTTATTGTTGCAGGTTCTAATAACATGCGCTAGGATCCTTGGATGTTGCAGGTTTTATTTTATCTATAACATGCAGGTTTCATTGATTACATTTCTTGATGTCTATTGTAGTTACAACATGCTCTAGATGAAGTTCTGTTTGATGTAGCAGTCTGATTTGAAGTCTCTGTTGAAGTTCTGTTTGATGTTGCAGTTCTCATTCAGTACTTTTGCAATCTGTAATGATTTGAAGTCTGATTTCTGATGTTGCAATATGTTGAAATCTGTTGAAGTCTCATTCAGTACATTACATTTCTTGATTTGAAGTCTCATTCAGTACATTTACATTTCTGATGTTGCAATCTATTGAAGTCTGATTTGAAGTCTCTATAATCTATTTGCAATCTGTTTAATGCAGTTCTCATTCAGTACATTTGCTACCTGTAATGATTCACACATTTGCAATCTGTACTCATTCAGTGTTTTGCTTCAATAATGTAGTGCTTCAATGATGTAATGTCAGTTTTGCTTCAATAATGTAGTGTTTGTACTCATTAAGTTTTGCTTATGGTGCCTTCCATGACTTTGATGCCTTCAATTTTGGTTTGTCCATTCAGTTTCTATCTAATTATTTCTATCTATTTATGGTGCCTTCAATGACTTTCGACCTTGTTGTCCGCTTAGGTTTTTCTTCAGCGCAACAGGTTTATTCTTTTGTGATTCCATCTTGTTGTCCTTTGATGAAAGCTCACTTTGGGGAGGTGTAACTTGGATGCTTTTAGGTTTTGAGCATTCCTCTCCAAACTTTTCGACCATTGGACATGTGGAAAACTGGTCATCTTTCGCAGCATTACTATGTATATTTGCATTAACCAATGTATTTGCTCCATTTAAAGCTTCATTACCCATCCGTCTCCTAGCCCTTCTTCTTCGCCTTCCAGAAATGACTAAATGGAAGCTATTACTGAGGTCATCCTGCATGATGCAATCAGCTCTTTCAGTACCACTACAAGCATCAAGGGCGGCAGCATTTGACAGACATGCGATATTGCTATGGCAATCCTTTGATATTTCTGAAACACTCAATCCAGAATTCATCCTTGACCGGCAACTGCATTACGATATCATCACTAGTGTTCTCACTGATGACACTAGTGTTCTCACTGATGACACTGTCCCACTGTCGAGAAGTTTTATCCTTTGGAATGCTCAAGGAATTATCATCCTGGTTATTGTTTTCTTTAAAATCCTCTCCTCTAACTATTGCTCCCATAAAAAGCAAATGAAACAATTCCAACATTGTTAATACTGCCAGAACTGATAGTGTAACTCATCGCCAGAAAATTTTTCAGATGAAAGTGTTGTTTTGAAATCATCAATATCATCGCTGAATGATGTTGACAAGAATGAATTTTGACAGTCTAAAAACTCATTAGTATTCGTGCTGTCATCCTTGTCCAACAAACTAACTGATTCTACCTTATCAGAGGAAATATTATCTGAGAGATGTTTGTCTGAAGAGCAAAGTGAACCGGCGCTATTAATCTTTCCATTGCACTGAGCATCTGCCTCGTTGGAATCCTTTCTAGAACTGACTCGTTTAATGAGTTGACACAGCAAATTCAATCAGGATTCATTCGTATAAATATAGAATAATACATATCAATTCAATTAAAAAACTGACATAGCACTAAACTTAGAAGTTTAGCTTGTTCTAAATTTAGAATAATACATATCAATTCAGATTATTTTGATCAAACATTTCATAGAACAACTAACAGTTCAGATAATACATGTCTCAACCAACATTTCAGATAATACATCATTGTTTCAGATAATACATGTCTCAACCAATAATACATGTCTCAACCAATTCAGATAATACATGTCTCAACCAACATTTGAATAATACATCATTATTTCAGATAATAAATGTCTCAATCAATTCAGATAATACATGTCTCAACCAACATTTCAGATAACATCATTGTTTCAAGTTGAACTTAATAAAACAAGTGTTTCAAGTTGAACTTAGATAAAACAACCTAACATGCCTAATCACTATCACTAATTGTTAAAAAATCCAAAAGATGTACTATCTATTTCATTGTATCCTTAAACTTAGCTTTTTTTCGGACTTTGAAAGCCTGCTATCAGAATTTGGATTTGATCTCGAAGTTGAACTTGAAGTTGTATAGGATGAAATAGAAGCTGGTGCACATTTTATATCCAAGTACGCTTGATAAGCTTTTTCTGCCTCCTCTCTATTTTGATAAGATTTATGTATGCTGCCACTAAACCCATCAACTTGACGTGATACTTCCATCCACGAATCATAAATGCCCGGGTTATATCCGACAAATACAACATAAGTTTTTCACTACATTAAAAACAACATTCATAATTTTGTAAAACTAAAATATGAGAACTTAAAATGAACAATGTACCATTGTTTTATAAAAGAAACGCTACCTTGCAAATTTCCCGAAAAAAAAAAAACAAACGCTGCTTATAACCTAAAATAGCAATAAAAATTAATAGCAATAAAATAGACGCTGCCTCCCAATGAGGCACTTCTGGTCATCCAAAACTAAAAGGTCATCCAAAACTGAAAGAGTTAAGCTTAATTTATCAAACTACACCTTAAAAATTTTGAAAGAAATTTTTGGACTTGCCACACAGGGAAACTACAAGAAGGAACCTCGAACATCTCGGGATCCTCCTCGATCATCTCGGGATCTTCCTCGAACATCTCGGGTCCTCCTCGAACATCTCGGGATCTTCCTCAGAGTCCCCCAGATCCTCCGGAAACTCATGGCGAAGAAGTTGCTTACATAACTCCGTATATGAGATCCGGCATTCATGCTGCCCCCAAATCAGATAAGCAACTTCTCTCGCACGCTTGGGCAATGAACGAAGCAGTGCTCCAATTCTATGGTCATCCATGATTGGAAACTCTTCCTGCTCGAGTTTCCAAAATAGTCGGTCCAATTTTCCCATATTGCCTTGGATCCCAAGGACCGGACTATACTCCACCTCTTCTATTTGCTCCATCAGCTCATGACTCCGCCCATGGCAACGACTCGTGGTGCCGATCTCATGCAACATCTGGAATTGAAAAAAAATAACACAGTCAGTACACAACTGACAAAATCAGTACAAAACTAGTTTTTTTTTTCAATTCACAAATATATACAGAGAGACACACACAAGATCAAATCGGTTTCCTTTACTTAATAGTCACAATTTTTTTTTATTCCTACCCGCATATCAAATGCTAAAGTACTTGATTTCATAAGAATAAGGTAAAGTATCGTTCATATTACTCACCTGTGGTATAATGGCTTTCAAGTTGTTTGTCATGATATAAGTTGTTGGCACACCATATTGAGAAATCTATGGTTAGGGCTTTTGAAGGTTTCGGCCAAGCATATTTTGGGGCTAAAAAAGATGTTAAAAACCCCCTCTTATGTTTCCTAATGTTTACTCATGATAAGTTAAGCATAAAAGTATGATTTGGGGAATTTTGTAGCACCCTAAAACCCCTTTAGGGTTTCGGCCATCACCCATGTCCCATGGTTAGGTTTAAATTCAAACCTCCAAGCATGTTACTAAGAACCCTATGACATAATGAATGTTAATGAGTAGTTTCAAATCTGGAAGAAGAAATTGTACTACTAGTACTGTTTCAGCATCCACTATTCTCATGTTAGACTATGAAATCCCTCATTTGATCTAGAATACATAAAAATCGAATAAGTGGAAAGAAATGTTTCGTTGTTTTATTTAATTGCTAATAGAAGTGTGCATACCAATTGAAATGATAGACCCCTCTTTCAGCTGAGCACATCACAAGGGAGACTGTAGTTCATCTCATCAATCAGCAGGAGATGCAGGAGGTAAACATAAGATTCAATGAAATGGTTGTTGAGGCAAACAGAGGAAGTATGCATAAGATTCAATGACTACCAGGGTTGTGCAAGCCAAGCCTAACTACATTCCTGGGTCCTTTAGTTTACAATATTAGCTCCTGCATCTGTCACTAAATTATCCACTACATTGTTGAAGCACTACAGATCCTCATGCAAGAACAAGCTAAATTTAGCACAACCACAGTCACAACAAATTTCAGAAACTGACATAGGAATTCAAAAAAAAAAAAAAGTGCATATGTATCCCAACTCTCCACATCATTTATCGTCTAAAGGTAATTTTTAATTGTGCTATCCTATTCTGCAACAACCAACTTCTAACTCAAGTGACTGAAATTGAAATAATCACAAAAGCTGTCTGCTACAACTAGAATCAAGGTTTTATGTTAAATTATCCACTATCCAGAAATTCATCAATTGTAAACTAAAGGACCCAGGAACGTAGTTAGCATTAGTCTGTGCTTCAGTTGATGGGAAAGAAAGGGAAAGGATATGAAATAATCACAAATTATAAACTCAAGTTATAACTCAAGTGACTGAAATTGAAATAATCACAAAAACTGTCTACTACAACTAGAATCAAGGTTTTATGTTAAATTATCCACTATCCAAAATTCATCAATTGAAAACTAAAGGACCCAGGAACGTAGTTAGCATTAGTCTGTGCTTCAGTTGATGGGAAAGAAAGGGAAAGGATATGAAAGGAAATTAATGGAAGAGAAAAGAGGGGGAGGAGATCGATTTCCAGAGAGCTGCAGAATGTAGGAAATGTTAGGGTTAGGGTTAAGGTCATACCTGCTTCGGCGAGGGGGGAGGCGGGCGGCGAGTCGGCGAGAGAGAGAGCTGCGGATCTTCTTCCCCTTCGGCGAGTGTCGAGAGAGAGAGAGGGACATGAGAGAGAGCTACGAATCTTCTTCGGTGAGTGTCACGAGGGTGAGTGTCGCGAGAGAGAAGGGACGCGAAATTGAAGCACAGATCTGCTTCGATGAGTGTCGCGAGAGAGAAGGGACGCAAGAGCTTGCTTCGGCGAGTGTTGCGAGAGAGAAGGGACGCGAGCAGTGTGGCGAGGTCTTACGCGGCTGTATGCCACGGGAGCAAAATGAACTGGTCCACGCACGCACGGTCCACACGGTCCGCACGCACGGTACACACCCATTCATTTCACATAGTTTTTCTGTCAAGAGGGAATAGTTACTATCCTCCCTTTGAAACCAAGTATATTGAGCTATTTAAGAAATGAAAGCACATGAAAGATAACATGGACCTATTCACTGTGAAGATTTAGGGACAATAGAAAAGTAAGAGATTTTAGCAAGGAAAGAATTTCAAGACTTTATTTACTTGGAGAAAAAAGTAGAGGGAAGGATGAGAAGTGTGAAAGTAAAATATCATATTTTCTTGATATTACAAGAACAAAAATTAAGATAGTGGTTTGTTTGTAAATGATCTATCATGTTATGCCACCAAACTCTGTCATGGTAAAGCAAGGCTTTGTGTTGTGTGGGGCAGAGCATTGCATCAACAAATTGGAGAGAAAATAAATTTATGTGCATTTGAAAATTTTGATATTAAAAACACCATTAATAAACCGTAATTGAGATATAACATACAAAAATATTTTACTTACCTATCTTTCCAATACCTCCCATGCCAAAAACGAATTAAATACCAGAATGTTTTTGTTTTCTTCTTCCTACAGTTCGATGGGTAAGCCAAATCATTCTCGACTTATCCTCGTTTCTTCGGCTAAGCTGGAGCATCTCGCTTCTAAGGAAAGTTTGCTACCTGCAAAAATCAGTCATTCTGTGCTTAACTTCCGGTTTCCAACAGCAGTTTCGCAGATCGCAACTCACGAGTCAAGGAGAAAGAAGAGTACCAACGGTTTGTTTTGGATCGTCGCTCAAGGGAGCACGAGGCTTAGATTTGCGTCTATCTGCTCCGGCCTAGGAACGTCAGATCACGTCCATGTCGGTTTGCCGGAAGCTGAGCACTATGCTCGATGGCTGGATCGGCTGTCGCTGGACGTTAATCGACGGCTGCTCGACCGAGGACTATGTTGAGGACGGTTGGAGCGAGAGACAAGTGATAAAGCGAACGGCGGAAAAAAGAAACCTAGCTAGAGCGGCGGCAGAGAGAAAGAGAAAATGAAACCTAGCCAGGTTGGTAAGGGGTAGATGGGGATTTATATAATTTTGTTTTTTTTAATGCTTTGATTTCAATTCAATTTGAAGGGAGTTTTCCAAAAAAATTTATAAACAAAAGAATATTCATATCGTCCATAAATATAAAATTTATCTTAAATTTAAAAAAAATGATAAAAAAATATTTGCATAGCAACCTTATTCATTCCCTAAAAATGAAATCCATTCTTTAAATATTAAATTATTATTTAATTTGAGAGACAAAAATAAAGGAAATAGAGTGGGTAGTGAAAAGTGAATATTATATATAAAAAAAAAATAAAGATGTGATAAATTATAGGAAAGTTAATGAATTGTATAAAGAAAAGTGAATATTGAAATTTAATAAAATATGTCGGTAAGTATCCCAGGTTAATTTTGATGTGGTCAACCGAGTCAAGTTAGATCCTGTGGTGTTTTAATCCCTATGTCTAAGTGTGCAGAAGTTTAGGAGCGCAGGTAGTCGAGTGGAAGACGCAGCGGTCGAGAAGAATGACACGGGAAGTGAGACGACGGGCTTAGTGCAACCGAGGGATGCGGAGGATTGTGGAAAAGTACGCTGGTAGAGCGAGAAGGAGGGGCGTGACGTCCGAGGGACGAGAAGCGGGAGGGGGGAGCATTCTCGAGGAGAAGGCCGGAGAAGGGTTTGGGTGAGCCCAACTCTGGAATGTCCGAAATCACCCAAGAAGATCAGTCGGAAGATTGGTCAGCAAGGTGCTGACCAAACTGGACTTGGGTGCCCGTATGCTTTAGGGCACTCATATACTCGAGCGCCCCTAAGCTCTCGGGCGCCCGAGTACCTGAGCGCTCCAGTTCATACAGGCGCCCTATATATGACAAGTCATCCACAATTAGCCGTTTGTGAACATTGCGAAGTAATAAACTTCCAAGCCACGTGTTACGCGCCCTTATTGTGTTATGTCAGCATTCGAATAAATTCTTCCAGAGCTATAAATAAGTCCCCAGAGCTCAGTTCCAATTATTCATTCACTGTAAACAAAATTCAGTTCTGTTTTCTGAACTTTTTCATTGTGTAAGAGGCTTCTCCGTCCGAAGGAGTTATTCAGGAGAATCAAGCTATATTTTGCCTTGGATTAGCAACCTTCCTGATTGCAAACAAAGTAAATTATCTGGCCTCTTTATTTCCTTTTTCAATATTGCTTCATTTTTATATTATTAATATTGTAAACTAATCAACATCTTTGTTTAAGATAAATAAAAGATAAAGTTTTATTTTTAGGGGTAATTTACCCCACTCTTGCCGACCAACGATCACATTCAATTGGCATCAGAGTGAGGACGCTCTAGAAGGATTAACCGCATCTAAAACAATTAACAAAATGGTTGAACCGGTCTTCTACCCGCTAAAATTCGAGAGGAAGTTTGCGTTTTGGGAACGCAAAATGAAGGTATTTTTCAAAACAAACTTTAGTATTTTACTAACAATAAAATTTGGTTTTGAAGTACCTATTGATAAAACAGAAATGAACTCGAAGAATATCTTTGGACAGAAAAGCAACGCAATGTATTTACGACAAACGGCAAGGCCGAGTTCTATCTTCTAAGTGTACTACCAACTGAGGAAATCGAAAGAATCGGAATATACAATTCTGCTAAAGACCTCTAACATAAAATGTTAGAAATCCATGAAGAATTGAAGGGACAATCCGACTTCTCAATAGACATCGACTCATCTTCAGAAGAGTCTGACACCGAGGAGGTTAACGGACTAACACTAACGGTTGAGTACCTACCAGAAGACAATGAAAGTTCGCCCGAGATGAGCCTCGATGAAGAGGGAGTCCTATCAGAAGATAACAGCGACGAAGAGGGAGCTTCCAGTTTAAAAAGGATATGATAAGTGAAGTATGTCTTTTTTCTCCTAATCAATTATATTTTTGTATTAAGCAAATAATAAAATACATGTGTAAATTAAAAAATAAGAATGTAGATTTAAAAAGGAAATTATATTTTCCATGCTCATTAGAAATATATGATAAATTGATATTTGAAAATGAAAATTTAAAAAACCACCAATCATATTCAAGTTGTTTTCAAAATTTAAAAATTAAATATTTTAGAAAATTCAATTTTATTTTAAATTTCACAGAGGTTAAAATGTAAAAATTCTCAAATCATATATTCCATTTAAGTTTTTGATAAATCCTGTTGGCAAAAATTTATATTGGATCACAAATCTGCCTTAAACTGTTAGATTTTTTTATCGGTCAAGTAGAGATTATTATTTTTTAAATATTTGATCTTGTTTATATTTTTTTAAAGATATTACTTTCAGAAAAATTAGTTTATTATTTTTCGATGATAGAATTTGCTTTATTCTATCTATAGAATTTTTTAGAAATTTTAAATAGATAAACGGATTTATTATGATTTTTTGTTTGAAAATGTCTATTAAATTTTAAAAATACTTAAAAAATGAATTTCATCGAATTCGATTTTTTGGGATCTATTGATCATCCTCTGAGCTTTGAGAAAAAATTTCAAATGTATTTGATGTTGAAATCAAAATTTTAAATTATTTTTCTAAATTATCAACATTAAATTCAAAATTAATTTTCAAAATGTTAGAAAATTATTTTACTTTGACAATTTTTTTTGGAGATAATTCTATGAAAATTCTAACTTAAATAAAATTTTGATAAATTTTTTAATAAAAATAAATTTTTGATTTTCTTTTTTCAAAATTGGACTTTACATTTTAAAAATTAACTTTTGAATAAAATTTGAAAAATTAAATTTTCTGGAAACAAATTATTAAGTGAGAAATATACTCAATAAGTTTCAAAAATTATTTCCGTTAACATATTTTAAGTTTTTGATATGATCAAAGCAGGAGACATTGAATTAAATTAAGGGGTAAACTTAAATTTTTTTAAAAAAATACTTACAATGTCATTTATGTATTCCTTTTATTCTTGTTTTTTTATGTTTGTTTACCCTAACTTAATTCGGGTTGATGTATATCAAAAAGGGAGAGATTGTAAGTATCGCAGGTTGGTTTTAATGTGGTCAACCGAGTCAAGTTAGATCCTGTGATATTTTAATCTATGTGTCTAAGTGTGCAGGAGTTTAGCAGTGCAGGTAGTCGAACGGAAGACGCAGCAGTCGAGAAGGATGACATGGGAATGGAGCCGACGAGCTCGGTGCATCCGAGGGACGCGGAGGTCTGCGGAAGAGTGCGTCGATGGAACGAGAATGACACGCACGATGTCCGAGGGACAAGAAACCAGGGGAAACACGCTCGAGGAGAAGGTCGGAGGAGGGTTCGGGTGAGCCCAATTCTAGAAGGCCCGAAATCACCCAAGAAGACCCCGTCGGAAGATTGGTCAGCAAGGTGCTGACCAAACTGGACTCGGGCGCCTGTATGCTTTAGGGTGCTCGTATACTCAGACACCCCTAAGCTCTCGGGTGCCCAAGTACTGTTGGTATCTCCCGGCACCAAAATACAAAAACGCAGCGGAAACAAGATCCCTCGAGCGATCCATGCGAAAGAAAAACTCGTACAAAGTTGATCTACATCTACTTCTAAAGAAGATATACCTTTGGAGCGTGCCCTTTGCTTATCCCACTTGTCCAAGATGCGCTAGATCTCTTGCACGTTCAAGTGTCCGTGCCTCTATTCGTATCCACACAGACACGATCTCTCAACTCCGGGAAGAATTACCTTAGTTGTGCTAGCAACTTGAGGTAGTTCACAGAACACCAAAAACCCTACAATGGAGTTTCAGCCAAAGGGGAGAAGAGGAAGAAGAGAGGAAGGGAAGAAGGGAAAGACAATCACTTGTCATTCAAAATGACTAGACTAGCTTTTATATTCATCCTATGAATATGAAGAGTCTTTTGTCTCTTTGACTTCACTTCATTAAAGCCAATAAAGAGCACATCTTTCCATGTGACTTTTCACCTTCTCTTCATCCAATGAAGAGAGACCATTCTCTTTCCTTCATTAAACACTTCAATGAATTTCCCCATGCAATTCCGATCGGGCCTCTCGAGCTTCCGACCAGGTCTCCCGACCCAGTCTGCCGAGCGCCGAGCTCCCGACCCAATCTGCCGAGCTCTCGACCCAGTCTGCCGAGCGCCGACTCGGGCTCCCGACCTAGTCTCCCGAGTTCCCAACTCGAGCTCCCGACCAAGTCCCTGAGCTCCTGACCCAGTCTGCCGACCCGAGTCTCTCGAGCTCCTGTCCCGAGCTCCCGAGCACCCGAACTAGTCTCCCGAGTTCCTAACTCGAGCTCCCGATCAGATCTCCCGAGTTCCAAACTCGGGCTCCCACTCAGATTTCCGAAGCATCATGTCCTTAGTGTGTGACCCAATAGGTTCTCGTGACGTTGGCAATGCGCCTAAACACCTTAAACACATAAGCAATGAGCGACATCTAGCAATGCATCATTGCTACCCAAGTAACAAGAAAAGTCGAGATCCGACTAAACCTCCGTGACTATGATAATGTATGACCTTGTCCTTCTATCCTTGATATCTAGATTGACCAATGAGGCATAGACCGTGTCATTCTCGATCAATCTATGTGTTTCTTGATCCCCGAGTAGACTCACTTAAACAAATGAGCTCAATATCTCATATTTACTCATTTGAGCATGACCATGCGTTTCAGTAGTCCTACTCGATCAAGGGGCCCACAGATATCACTCCCGTCATATGGAAGGGATAGATCTCATTTACATCACTCACATCCCTCCGCACAATTCATTACATACCCAGTGATCGCCTTTATAGTCCACCCTGTTACGGGTGACGTTTGACGATACCAAAGTACATAACTCCTTATGTAGAGAACCGTAGTGACTTCAGGTCTAAGGACTATTCATACCAATAGTCACATAAAAAGTTTATAACACTCATATGACAATCTATGAAACTTTCTCATGGCATGTCAATTCAGTATACATTCTCTAATGTATACCCATGTGTCAACTTGATATCACATATCCATGACTTGTGAGCTCAAGTCATCAATTGACCTACATGTTAGTCTCTATGCATTAATATTGTCCCTAAATATTAATGGTTGACTAGGAATAATTTAGTGTAATGTTCTCTACATTATCTCACTATCGATTCAACCAATCGATATAATGTAGATATGAACCTACTACACAAGGACATTTAGCTATTTGACACAAAAATACAGTAAGTATAATAACCAAGCATGCCTTTAATAATGATAGAATATGATACAAAATGTTCCTAGTCAATTATCACATAATTGGCCCTAGGACTCTTACTAACAGTACTCGGGCGCCCCAGTTCATACAGGCGCCCTATATATGAAAAGTTATCCGCAGCTAGTCGTTTGCGGACGTTCCGAAGTGATAAATTTCCTGGCCACATGTCAGACGCCTCAAGTACTTGGGCGCCCCTATTCTGCCACGTCAACATTCGGATTAATGACTATTAAAATAAAGCCAATTGCAACATCTCATTAGTTTTATGACCTCTAAAGCACAAAATAGATTTATCAATTAACCCATTCATTTTTAGTTCTTTAGAGTTCCACTTTTGCTAATGTGTATCTTCTTTGATCTTGTAATCCTCTAAGGTTACGTTTGGTAAGGGGTAATCAGTCTTGTAATGTAATCAGGATTACATTACAAGTTTGATTACTTTGTTTGGTACAGTTTTAAAACTGTAATGTAATGTAATCTACATTACAAAAGCTATTAAAAGTGTTGTAATCTGGATTACAAGGCCAATAACATGTAATTTAGATTACATTACAGGTTCAATTATATTATAAACTGGATTACATTACCCCTAACCAAACGCAACCTAAGAATAATGTTTAAGTGCAGCACTAGTTATGCTGTTTTTGTCTGATTCTAATTTAAACTTTGAATTGGCATTGTCGACGTTAAAGAGACTATATCCTAATTGGACTATAATGATGGTGTCTTTCTAGGCGATCCTATAACTAAACTGTGTGCAAATCTTGCAGGGTCTCCTGAAACACAACTCTCAATGGCTGACTATCTTGGGGAGCTTGTTTTGAGCAATGATGTGAAAGTCTTTGTTGCCCAGACAGCTGGTTCAATACTTGTTGAAGTCATGAGAAGCAGGAGCAAACAAGCGAGGGAAGCTGCCCTCAAGGCTCTAAACCAGATATCATCTTATGAGACTAGTGCAAAGATACTTATCCATACTGGCATCCTTCCACCACTTGTGAAAGACCTTTTCACTGTAGGCATGGATGAAGGAGCCTTAAGGATAGCCTTCTTGAAGGTGACCAGCATCAGACAAGGCATAACTCGCGGTGGCCGTTTTGTGTGGGCGGTTGAGAGGATCTTGAGGAAAGAAGAGATAGCTTATGGGATTTCAGGGGAACAAAATGTTGGCACTGCATTGGTTGAAGCATTCTGGCATGGGGACTCTAGGACGAGGCAGATCGCAGAGCGGGTACTGAAGCATGTTGACAAGCAAGCTACCAAACTTTTCCAGCATTTTCACTAAGATGGGGAAATAAGATGTCGAAAGATAAAAGGTTTGTATGAGGAACATGTAAACAAATCGTTGACCAAAAAACATGGGAGGTTGCTTGCTCCATTAGATTCTATTTGCAACTCTGATATTGATCTATTTATTCTCAGTTCTTAAAGCAAAGTGCCGGAATGTTTATGATAGTAGATTCATGCTCGCAACAAGTTCCACTGATCAAGATCATTTCAAACACAATATTTCCATTGAATGTGCCAAAATCATGAAGAAAACCAGTGTGTGCATTTCTAAATCTTATATACATGAATAGACATGGATAAGGGTTCTTGTTCCAGGATCATACCAACTTAGGAATGCAACTGGAGCTGAATGTTTACTAATGTCCATCAGGGTTCATGTTCCAGGATAAATATGAAGGATCTCCAAGAGTCCTGGAAGAACATAATGCACATTAACACGAATGAGTTCCTGTTAGTGTGATACTACAACTCAACAGGTTGATCACTTTCAATTCAAACCTTTGTTAACTTAAATTTTTGCCCATTGATAAAACTTACCGGGGTTTGAGCAGATAAAGAACTATGAAGGCCAGCGCAAGAAATAGGCAAAGGCTGCCTACTGTGAGATAGGCAACACCAAGAAAATCATTCTTCCCACCTATCCAGGAGGTAGTTGAAAGCACTAACTTTTTCTCCCCGTCGAAGCTATAGGTGTTATAGTTGTTCTCTATTGTCACCGAGATTTGCTCGTTAGCTGCAAGATCTGTCTCGATTCGCCCATATAGTTTTCTGAACTGTGGGAGGGCAGCTGTTCTCATCCAAACAATGAGATCTTCTTGCTCACTTAACTGCGAGTTTTATTACAACTATCACTACGGCATTCAATAAACAAAACAAAAGGAAATTGAGGAAAGAATTGCACTTACGGGTATGCTTTCGTTGAGCTTGGCACCTCCTATGAGAGCTCCCTGCTGGAAGTTCTTGGGATAAACATCACTTCCAAATTTGTTATTTTTGTCACTTTGCCAGGCTATGTTTTTCTTGTTCACCTCAATGACTTTGTTTTGTATTGCAAATGAGTATGTGTCATTGAATAAGCTCCAAGCAATGAGGCCACAAGGAACAATGGGAGACCCATCGGCAGTTGTGGCTTCAGGTGCGCAATTAGTAGTTTCTTGTTCATATGCCATACTTCTTAGTTGCTTACCGTTTCGGCTTTTAACATACCTATATCACATTTGAATAAGCAATAAGGAAGAAAAAAACAGAGACGGCATTGTAGGTTGAAGAGAGATTCTAAAGTGCTGGAATATATACTTTAGGCATATGCAACATGCAAATCAAAAGTGAGAGTACGAGATGAATAGCTAATATGATCGCATATAAACTGAGTTTTATGAATTTCGGCAACTATTTTTAAAGTGATTGGCAGGCAGACGACTGATGAGAGCTTCATGCTTATGAAAATAAACAAAATTCGCTTCATATACAACAAATACAACAACTTTTAATTGATGATGCTAAGCCCCCGGGGCTATAGTGCAGCGGTAAGGTAACTAGTCGTTAACCCAGGCATCCACGGTTCGATCCCTAGCTACGACGCATTTTGCAGGAATTTTTCCTCCAAATGGGACGCGAACTCTGGGACGCTGGGCTTCTAGACTGCCCACCGCGAGCGCTTCCCGATTTACCCAAGTGACCGGTGGGAAACTTCCGTGGGGCCGGGCTGGTCATCCCAGGTTCAATTTGTGTGTTGCGTTCATCATTTTTTTTTTTAATTGATGATGCTAAATTTGAAAATGTAGATGATAACATGGAAAATATAAGTCAAAACAAGTATAAATATGTACTTACACGTTAGGGGTAGATCGATAGTTAATTAGAAGTTGCAGATACAAATAAAAAAAAAAAGAAAGACAGGAGCAATTAGTCAAAATGCATCCTTGGTCCAAATCATGGACCCCTTTAATTAACCAAAATACGCACATATTAGTCAATACAATGTTGCAGAAAATTCCAATAAATAGAAGCATTAACCTGCGGTGGTTCTGATAGAAGTTGTCGAGCTCATAGTAAATATAAACAGGAGCCTTCATGTTTTTAGGCACCTGAAATATGAATTATTGATCAATTTGTACAAGTTCTTGCACAAAAAAGAGAGAATAAAACTAAATTATATCACAAACCGATCCACTTACCGTCAAAGTAGTTGAGCAAGTTTTGTCAGTCTCACTGCTTTGGATGAATGCAAGTTTGTCATTCTGTGACTGCTGCGGAATGCATTCTGTGTCATATCTATACACAATTTCAACCACCTACATCTCAAACAAGCAAGGTTAACAACAACTCTTTGAGGTCTGAAGTATAACAGACGAGAAAAATTACAATATCCGATGCAGACAAAGAAGCGAGTCCAATTGGGATGAAGAGAATTCCAATGAGAGAAAATGTTGATATTACCTGAAAGAAGGAAAGAGAAAATCTAGATATTCAGAAGCACTTCTCTACCTTTCAATTTAAATTTTGTGAAACCAGCATGCTTACTTACAATAGTTGGAGTTAATAAAGGTTTGCAAGCAGGAAGCTCTTGTTGCGTAAATCTTGAATCTTGAATTTGGAAAACATTCAACGTCAATCAAACATGAAGAGAAGGTATGAAAGAAACGTCGATGTCTAGTTTCAACATATGCGCTCTTAAAATGAACAAATGTGACTAATGTGATTCAACTTTGATATAACTTTAACTTTTCAGGCATGATAAAGCACTTTATCTTAAACATTTTCACACAAAGCACTTTGACATCAATCCAATGCCAAACCACTAGAAAAATTTTCTTACTTGGTGCCAAGGAAACCGTCCCATACCACATAAAATACCTAAATCTCAGAACACAGATAACCAAGATGCATATCCATGATCCAATTCACACTAGAACAACCAGTTTCAATCTTTGACAGACTGAAACAGAACTTAATTATCCAAGTGAAAAATGCAACTTCTTGGAAAGAAATATCTTCCTCGAACCTCGTTGCATAGATTATCACACAATGCAATATCCGATCAACCTACAGAAACAAACAAGGATTACATCAACAAAAGACGTACATTTGGGTTTCTTGGACTTCTTCCTTCGCTCGACCACCCCGGATTCGCCTTCCGGCGCGGAATCCGCCTTGGGACTCATGGGCGCTAGGGGATTGAGATGAAGTGCAATAGGAGATCGAGGAGGATGGAGAAGAAGGAAGGCGAGGAGGAAGGCATCGAAAGAGGCACCCGAAACCGCCGGAACTCGAGCGGACCAAATCCTCCAAACGAGAGAGAGAGAAAGGAGCTTCTTTTGATTTGGGCAAATCCGGAATTCAAAAATAAGTAAAGATCTTAAATGGTATTAATTTCATTTTGACCCCTAAATTAAAGTCGACTGAAGAAATTATAATTTAGAAGGGTATAATTGTAAAGGATTTCATTCTATTATTTGAACTTGTGTGGATTAAAATAACATTTATTTTAGACAAATAAATTATAAAAAATATTTACTCCAACGCAACGAAAATTTTTAGACGTAAAATAGTTGAATAGTTCGTAGTATATTTAAATCATTTATTTTTTTAAAAAAATTATTCATTCAATTTTATTTGACATAATAGTATATAGATTGATTATACTCTCTATGAACTTTTATAAATTAAATATTTTTATATTTGATTATAAAATAAATTAAAAATATGTTATTTCTTTTTAATTTTTTTAGTTGGGTATCTAAACTTTGCGAGACGGTTAATTTTGGGGTTAATAATTTGGCATCACATTCTATTATTCAGTATGTAAATACCTATTGCTGGTTACATGACGCATCTTTAATTAATTCTATCTGATCCTATCACAAAGTGAGATGGACTCTCAAGAATACGCAGTCTCCCGAAGATCACAAACTATTGAGGCTGGCTCCAATCTGCAAAGAAGAGATCGTTAGCAAATCCGCCAGGTAAAGACCCTGATAAAGTACTCTGATGGTCAAGTCAGTCCTCGGTGGTGGAAGAGCAGCGAAAGCAATAGAACAGTAGCGAAAATACTATTGCGCGTACATGGAGGACGAGGAGTGGAGAGACTTTTATAGCCGGGGGAGCTGACAGCTTTTGCCCCATCTGCCACCTGTTTGTCGTATACGAGGACAGGATAAGGCATAACTAGGATGACAGAGTATTGTGTCGCATACCGAAATAAGGAAAGGGGCGCTGTCAACTTATGGCGAGCGCCGTCAGACGCCGCTCGGCCTGACACAGACATAGGTGAGCGCAGTATGAGGTGCCAGGGTATGGAAGGAAGATCATGGTGTCAGCAGGATACTCGCGATTCGGACACGAATGATATCAAGTTTGCGCCGACGCCGTACTCCTTCTGCTAGTCTGGTGTCAGGGAGTGATTGTTCGGATGAGTCACGACAAAACCTCGAATGCTAGTGTTGGTTAACGACTTAGAGTGTTGGTGCTGACTGAGAGCTGGGCATGAACTCGGGCCCAAAGGCCACTATTATCGAGAGTAACTATGCTTCCCAAGTCAGGGTGTGCCCAAGTGACAATACCTCGACTGGGCCCGAAGTGAATCGTTTAGACGATCAATATTCTCCCCGCTCGGGTCTCCATTGCAGGGGAGTTTTAGGATGCCGATCGGGCTTCCTCTGACTCGGGCCCACACTTTTGTGAAACATTGGGGCTTAGTCATCCCATAACTTAAGAAGTATTCCCTGGTCCAGGCCCGGCTCAATCAGCTGTTTTAACTACCCATTTGATGGGCCCTCGAGGGCTTTTGACCCAGACCCCCACTAACGAAACGTCAAGATGACCAGCCTACTCACTCACGAGATGAGCAAGACCCATAAACCTGAGCCGAGATCACTATCCCCTATAATTCATAAAATTAAGACGGAGCATTCGATTAAATCGAACAGGTTAAATGAATAAATTGAAAATCGGACTAACTAAATCCACTCATTTTTTTAAAAATTAAATCAACCGAATTAATATTTTATCGATAAATTTAATTTTCAACCAATTTAATTAATTATATATTTATATAAAAAATAATTAAATTAATATTTTTATTTGATTTAATAGAATTATAAAATTTAAAAACAAATTATTTTAAAATAAAATGAATTTAAAAAAATTGAAAATCAAATTAACCGAATCAACTTTTAAATTCCATCTGCCTATATAAAAAGTTCAATTATGATTTTTTTAAAGACGTTATATAATTGAAATATAAAAGTTATTAAAATAATTCTAAAAAAATGAATTTCCCATTAATTGTCGGATCCACAAGAAATAAATTTTTCGTAAATATAGAGAGAAAAAAATAAATAAATATTATAAATATTATATAGTTTTCATAAATGAATATATCATCATGTTGAGATGGCCGAGTTGGTCTAAGGCGCCAGATTAAGGTTCTGGTCCGAAAGGGCGTGGGTTCAAATCCCACTCTTGAGACATGGTGATCAATAAATAAATTGATGATTTATATATATACATTTTTTAATAAAACATTCAAAATTGGAAAAGTGATCCCTAACTCTTCGGATGGGATCCTCTGGTCCCGTTACCCCTAGTCCGCCCCTGGACCGCAGCTGTGGTATAAAAAGCCAAATCACGTGGTCGACGCGTGCCAAGTCCGAAGGCAGAAACACCAGCGCGAATATTTTTTTTCCACCAAGCCCTAGCTCCCCTCTCATTCTCCCCCGACGACGCTTCTCTCCATCCACAGCCATTCTGTCTTCTCCGCCGATCTCCTCCTTCTCTCCATCCACAGCCCTAGCTCCCCTCTCTACCAGAGGATCCGCGCCGCAGCTCCCATTCTCCCCCGACTCAAGCCGGCCGGACTCAAGCAGGCGGCGACCCCGAGCACGTGCGAAGCCCCCGACGGCCCTTCTCTCCCGACGGCAGACGACCCTTCTCTCCCGACGGCAGCCATCGTCAAGTTTTCGCGAAGCCCCCGACGGCCCTTCTCTCCATCCACAGCCATCGTCGCCTGCGAATCGCCGCCCTAACCAGCAGGCCGTCACTCCTTCTACCGCGCAGGCAGCATCTCAGTGGCGAAGCATCACCGACTCCTCTCTCACGCCCAAGCATCACCGACTCCTTCTCTCTCACGCCTCCATCATCGCCTGCTGCCGGTCATTGCTGCATTTCACCAGAGGTCTGCTCCATTTTAGAAAAAATACAATATTTCCCTTCTCATAGCATTCTTTTTTGATAATTATGATGCTTGTGCGTGAGATTGTGTATATGTTAGCATGAGTTTTCATTTCTTCGTCTAATCTCTGAACAAGTTTTCATTCTGTGATAATTTTGGAAGGAGCACAAACTATTATTCAAACAAGGAATTCGATGATTATGGGGAATTGTTGCTTGTACACAAAATGAAATCAGATACCTAGTGGCACATTATTGTTATATAACGAGTACTTACTGTGAATGATTTAGCTAGGAAATTGGGGCTTGCTGTGAATGTTTTAGCTAGGAAATTGGGAATTGTTAGTAGGATAGCAATTTTTCCATCTTTATGTGTGTAATCCCTTTTTTCATCATAATTTATAATTGTTGTTAAATTTCATTAAAACAATTAAATTTGATTAGTGAATGTCGCTGTTTTACACTAAATTGGTTATTTTTTTACATGATAAAAAGTAATTATTATGGAGATGGACGGTGAATCTACTTTCCATTTCGAAGAAAATGAAGATTGTTGGGACAGGGGCTTTGATGTTATGAATGAAGGTAATAATAGTCACATACGTGAAATCTATTAAGCTTCATTGTATTGAATTTCCCTATTTAGCCATCTTGCTTTGTTTGTTTGATTGTATAGGTTTGAACATTGAAATAGATTTGGATATACCCCAACTGGGGTTGGAATTTGAAACTGAAGAAGATGCATACCAATTTTACTTGACATATGCTAAAAAGGTTGGATTTGGCATAAGGAGAGGTAAAATTCACAAGGATCAATCAGGTAAATTACTTGATAGGGTCTTTTATTGTTGTGCCCAAGGTAAAAGAGGAAAAGACAAACGAGATCTTTATGTCAAAGCAAGTCGTGATGAAACAAGGTTCGGTTGTGAGGCTAAAATGAAGATTTGTAATAGGAAAAAAAACAAATTTACTGTGGTGCAATTTGTTAAAGAGCATAATCATGTTTTCTCAAGTCCAAACAAAACGCACCTCTTTAGAAGTCATAGGAATATATCTTCTTCTGCAGCGAGACAAATTGAGATGGCATGTGATGTGGGAATCCCTCCAAAAGCATCTCATGACCTTATGGCGAGGCAAGTAGGTGGGAGGGAGAATTTAGGATTTATTCCTCAGGATTACAAAAACTATTTGCGATCCAAAAGAACAATGACTATGAGAGTTGGGGATACTGGTGGTGTATTGGAGTATCTACAGAAAATGCAGTTCAATGATCCTAATTTTTTTTATGCTATCCAAGTTGATGAAGATGATTTGATTACTAATATTTTTTGGTCCGATGCTAAAATGAGAGCTGATTATGCTATTTTTGGAGATGTTGTTTGCTTTGACACAACTTACAGAAAGAACAATGAAGGTCGGCCAATTGCATTGTTTGTAGGTGTTAATCATCATAAACAATCTATACTTTTTGGTGCAGCTCTATTATATGATGAAACCAGTTTGACTTTTGAATGGTTATTTGATACATTAACTAGAGCTATGGGTGATAAAAAACCAACTACTATTCTTACCGATCAAGATGCAGCAATGACAAAGGCGTTAGCTTCCAGATGGCCTGAAACACATCATCGTTTGTGCATTTGGCACATTTATCAAAATGCCGCCATACATTTGAGTGGAGTTTTTTCTCAGTTTAGGGATTTTGCTAAAGACTTTGCCTCATGTGTATATGATTTTGATGAAGAGGAAGATTTTGTTTCAGCATGGAATATGATGTTGACCAAGTATGCACTTGAAGACAATGATTGGTTGAGGCGCATGTACAACATAAAGGAAAAATGGGCTTTAGTATATGGACGACAAATGTTTTGTGCGGATATGACTACAACTCAAAGAAGTGAGAGCATGAATAGCATTGTGAAAAAGTATGTCACTTATAAACATAAGTTTTTAGACTTCTTCAATCACTTCCAAAGACTCCTTGATGATCGCCGATATGAGGAATTAAAAGCTGATTTCAAATCAAATACAACTGTTCCATATTTAATGTTTCCAATTGAGATTTTAAAGCATGCTAGTGAAATTTATACTCCTGAGGCATACAAGTGTTTTCAACAAGAGTGGTGCTTATCACATGATTCTAGTCTGGAAATTTGTGACGATGTTGATACATTTACAAAATATAAAGTTACTTCTCTCAAAAAGAGATATCATCATATAGTTACACTTGATAAGAAGTTTGACAAATTTGAGTGTAGCTGTAGAAAATATGAATTTGCTGGAATTTTATGTTCTCATATTCTGAAAATTTTTACATGGAAAAATATCATGAAGATCCCAAGTGATTATGTATTGAAAAGGTGGACAAGAAAAGCAAAAGTTGGATATTTTGGAGTTAATGATTCAATAAACAACAATGCTAGTTTGGATCCAAAACTACTTCAAAACATGCGTTACAAAGAGTTATGTGGGTTGAATGTTTAATTGGTTACCAAGGCAGCAACAAGGGATGACACTTACATGCTTGTTAAAGATGCTATGTTAAGCTTGTGTAAGATGGTGGATGATAAATTACAAGTTAATGAATCAAATATCCAACAATCAAATGTGAGCCAGCAATCTTGTGAATTTGATTATGGTGAAGGTAACTCTAGTGGAGTGAAAGGGATTAAAACAAAGAAGAAGTCGGTCTCAGGTAAGAGGTTGAAAAGTGGTTTAGAGAGGTTTTCAAGGAAAAGAAAAGCAGCGAGGAAAACAAACCAAGCTTCAATGATCGTAATGATTTCTAATCCATAACTTTCAAATATTTGTTTATTTGGTATTATTTGTTGTTAAATTTGAACAACTTATTCTAATTTTTTGTATAACCCAGGGTGTAGATGAAACTATTTCCAGCATGACCAACGTACAATATGACCGAATCAATCATCAAGTTGGTATTTGTTTTACTTTTGTTAATCTAGAATAATTCATGTTATACCGATCTAAGAATGTATTTTGTTTTCTTGTTTTAGTCTATAAATTATGTGCCAACAATTGCTAGCTCTATTGATAGTTTGAGTGTGACTGGGGCTCAATTTCCACCATTATTGACATCACAATTTTCTCAGGTATATATATTTCATACAAGTTTTTATAATTGTTTTCTCCCATCTTTTCATTATAAGTTTTTATTATCTCTTTGGTCTAACAAATCCCTGCTAAAGAAATTAGTGTTAAATATTTGGATTATGTTGCTTCCTGAATAGATGGTAGATCCCATTGAGAACAGATACAAGGATGATGAAGCAAGAGCTTCACTCTTTCATTCGCCGAATGAGATGGTGTAAGTTTCTAGTGTTCTCAAGTTTTAGGGCTTATACATCTCTGCTTATATAATGCCACTCTTTTTTTCAAGTAATAAACGAGTGCAATAAAGCTGAGCAGTTGCCCATGGCTTTGGATTGAAGGTAGAATTTTTTCTATTGTTAACATACCTTTTTTTCATTATTTTTCATGGATTCATAAACCATTTTTAGGATGAGTTCGGAAACTTGTAATTTTGCTGATGTAATTTCTGCATAGGATTTCTGATGTAATTTTTCTTGATATTACTGATGTCCTTGTAGCTTCTAAAACTTGTAGCTTCTGAAAGATGTCCTTGTAGCTTCTCTTGAAGTAGCCACATGTTCTTCTGCAATCATATTGGCAAGGAGAGATTTATTGTTTGTGGAAGAACTTTATTAAGTTGACAGATCAATAACAATCCATAAGAGCTCCAACCCAGAATGAAGCAGTGCAGTGGCAGTTCAGTGTGTAACTCCATTTGATTTGGCAGACTTTCAGAAAGAAAATTCTATTTCTAGTACCATTCTTTTTGATAGGTATTAATAATTCATGCAATTGGAGCTTGATACGTGTTACAAACAAAGAGGTAAAGTTGCTGCAAAGAGCAACATAACAGAGATTTGGGTATTCAAAATAGAAAGTAGAACTGTAGTATCAGATTTTTCATAGTGGAAGTTGTATTTGCTAATGAAAGAGCATACTTAATACCTTAGGTATGGAAACACTGTTGGTGCAATAAATAAGTTTGTCCTCTTAAGTTTTAGCTTAAGGTCTGATGGCTTAATCATATCAAGTATCAAGTATCTCATGGCTTCTGGAACTGCTGTTCATTTATGTTACTGATGAAACTTGTAGCTTCTGAAAGATAATCCTTGTAGCTTCTAAAGCTTTATTTGTTCATTTATATTACTGATGTAATTTTACTTTCAATGTCCTCTTTTCAGATATATAGAGAAGCTTCTGGAACTGCTGCTGCTCGTCGAGCTTGTGCACGTCTCGGACTAGGACTTCATCTTTACTAAGAAGATGCATCATAAAATCTAGATTCTGTTTAGCATCTTTTTACTCATGAATACTACAAGCTTTTGATGGCAAGTATTGTTCCTATGATGCAAACAATATCTGTTCTCCGATAGTAGTGGACTGTTCTTAGTTTGTACTCATGATGCAAACAATTTCTCTAGAAATTGCAATTGCAATTGCTGCCTGATTTCATGTGAATTATGAATGCTATTAAGAACAAATCCAAATTGTAAATGTGCTTAGGGGAGTTATCCTAATGAGGTTGGAATATGCTGGAAAGATCCAGTCTGCATCCTTGATCTCTGCGCCCCCAGAAAATGTTGGCGATGACAACTGAAGTAAATTATTTCATTCCAGCTCGACTCTGCAGCACAATTGTGTTCTGTTGGCAGGAGTAGCCATTTTTGTAGTTGGAGATTTGTGACCAGCTGAATGTATTCAGCTCGATTTACCTACCTATGGTATAACATTGTGATGTATGTAATATATTCCATTCATGGTAGACTTACTCTGAGCCTTGAGAATTAATGACTTTTCCATCAAAATATTGTTTATGCTAATAGTTTTAGTGTACTGCCTGTATGTCTGCTTGATGGTTATAATCGCCTCTTGCAAGCAGTTGGAAATATTATCTGGAACTGATCTTTAAAATGTATGTTGTAAAGCATCGGTGAGCTTACTCACGATTCCACTATGGTTACCTTTTTATTGTACTTGAATAATTTACAAGGTTATTGTTTCTGTTAAATTATTAATCTGGATTTTGTTAGATAATACTATACTTTATAATATTAAGAGCTATGTATCTGTATAAGAAAATTGTATATTGAAGATACATAACTGAAGAAAGTAGTGTAACAATATCTGAAGATACATATTAAAGATACAAGCTTTTGATGGCAAGTATTGTTCCTGTGATGCAAACATCATCAGTTTACATCATCAGTTTCAGAATGAACAAGATTCATTGGTAACAACAAGATTCATTGTCTAAGAACATAAAATTACATCACAGTATGAAATTTCATTAGAATACAAATCTTGTTGTATGAAGTTACATCACAGTATTACATCACATAGAGTTGCATCACATAGAGAAATCACCATAGCATAAAAAAAGTTTCAAGTAGGATCAAGTTAAATCACTTAGAGTTACATCACATAGAGTTACATCACAAAAAAATTACAACAACCTCATTCCCATCATCACAATCCAACTACATACAACTACAACGATAGCAATTCTAAATTTACTATTCAACGAACATATTTCATCTCTCAACTGCATAGTCACATGATTGTTGTTTTCATTATCCAGAATATTGTTGTATTCAACTGTGCCTTCGTAACTAGTACATTTCTTCAATTCACTAATCTCCAACTTTAATTTTTTGTTAATCCTCTTCAACTCATTAATAATTGTCTTACTTCTCTCTGATAGTTCTGGATCATGCCATAAGAAGAAGCCGCATCCCCTTTCCTGATTTTCAAATAAATTTAATCAAAACTCAATAATTAAAAAAACCGTGTTGTTATAAAAAAAAGCTTACTCTAAATTTTGGACATGAAAAAAATCGCCTTCCTGGATTTGATTCTGTCCATGATGTCTGGATAGTAACTCGTAATCCACAGTAACAAAATATGTGGGGAGCTTCACATTGCTCTTCGTTCATGCGCCGTTGAGTGAAAGATGATGCTGATGAAGAACTGCCTGCCATGATTTTTCTTTCTTTCTTTATACCTAAACAACACGATTTTACGCAAAAGACATAAATTTGATTAAAGTATGTAAAATTCGAAAGACAAATTTGATTAAAGCTTATAAATTTGATTAAAGCATGACAAATTAATTAAGGCATGGTAAAGATGATAAGCGTGTCATGGATTAGCAAAGTATGAAATTGGAACATAGTGCATTATGAGAATAAATAAACTTTCACCAATCGGATCAAAGTCAATTAATCTATCACATTATTTTGATCTGTCCATTTATGAAAATATACATGTTGATAAACAAAACTCATATTTCACATGGTCAAAGACAACTATACGAAACAACATTAACAAAAAGTTATGCAAGATCAGGAAATTTTGTGCCCACTGATATACAAGATCATCAAATTTCACATGCTGTTAAATTCTCATATTTCACATGTTAATGATATTTTAACTTCTCATAGCAAAATTTTGTGCCGGAAGAAATTGAAAAATTAGTTTCACATGAGAATCAATTGGATGCAAGAATGCTATAAAACGCAAAGAATGCTGAAACATTCTCCACTGATATACACGTCGGGGGAGAAGGGCCGTCTGCCGTCGGGAGAGAAGGGTCGTCGGGGGCTTCGCACGTGCTCGGGGTCGCCGCCTGCTTGAGTCGGGGGAGAATCGGAGCTGTGGCGCGGATCCTATGGTAGAGAGGGGAGCAAGGGCGAAGAACTCGGCGATGGCTGTGGATGGAGAGAAGCGTCGTCGGGGGAGAATGAGAGGGGATGAGAGGGGAGCTAGGGCTGTGGATGGAGAGAAGGAGGAGATCGGCGGAGAAGACAGAATGGCTGTGGATGGGGAATTGTTGCTTGTACACAAAAAATCTAGGTAGGTTGTATAATTGTTGTAACACTCATGAGTGGTTGAAGTGGGTTGTAGCAGATACAGTAGACGACTATGATTGCTACGTAAATGGTAAGAAAAAATGGATGATTGAGCATGATTATTCATCAAAGAACATGAAAATAGAGAGGAATGAGGAATACAAATTCCTCACCAATGAACTTCAATTTAAACACTATATTATATAGTTTGGTGTTGGTGAATCTGATTTTGTTGGCTATTTTTATACTTGGATTGATGATGTGATTGTTTAGCGGTTGAATTGGAATATTATGGTTCTATCAGTTTGCTTGGAATGCGTGGAATACTATAACTATGTGTATGCATAGGCTAATCATATTTTCAAATTTGTGAAAATTGTTCTATAATATCATATTACTACTAGTTTACAAAATTGACTAAAAATTATCAAAATTATATATTCAATATTTCCTCAAAATTGGAGAATCCAATCGAAGATTTGATATACAATTTTGAGCATATCAACCACGATTAAGTTTTCTGAAAATATGAGGACAACGATTTAATTTTCTGAAAGTATAAAGATTGGAATGTAGTTTTCTGAATGTATAAGGACTGCGATGTAATTTTCTGAAAGTATGAGGATCGGGATGTACTTTCCCCAAATTATAAGAATCGGGTTGTTACAAATTACCGCGATGTAATTTTTTGAAACTATGAGGACCGGGATATATTTTCTCGAAACTATAAGGTACCGGAATGTAATTTTCTCAATTAAAAAAGTATGAGGTGAAGGTCATGGGTCCGAGCATCGTTGGGACCAAATTTTTTTTCCTGCTTGAGTTGGCTCGTATATCAAAATAAAGCATCGGTTGGATTTCGATATTGCCAATGTTAAAATTAATGAAAATATAGATTGTATTGGGTTCAAATCTCACTCTTAACATTTTTTATTATTCTATAATTAAATTAATTATTTAGGTTAGAGTGTTGGTTGTATGCATTGGCCCGCGGATTGAAAAAAAAAATTTCAAAGCATAGCACAGGTTAGGTTGGGTTGGGTTCTAATATTGTCAATATGAGCCGAAGGTCGTAGGTCCGAGCCAAAGGTCATGGGTTGGGTTATTTATGTATATTTTAAAACATTTAAAATTAAAAAAGTGATCCTGTAACTTAGTTGTTTAGAGTGTTCATCTTATGAGTTGAAAGTTGTAGGTCCGAGCCTAACTGAGATTAAAATTTTTTTCCAACTGGAGTTGGCTTGTGTCTCAAAAAAATAATTAACAAAGTTTTTCTAACCTCGGACGACCGATCCAGTCCCGTGAAAGTTTCTCAGGATGTTTGAGATAATAACTAGTTACTCTTTCACTGTACCATAATTCCGAGGACAAAATTTTTTATAAAACATGCTGTAGCACCTGGGTTTCGCTATTGTCGATGTTAATAAAAATAGGGATCGTGTTGGGTTCAAATCTCACTCTTAACTTTTTTTTTATTATTTTATAATTAAATTACTTATTTAGGATAGAGTGTTGGTCATAAGCGTTGAAGGTTGTGGGTCCGAGCCTGTCGAGACTAAATTTTTTTTCTGCTTAAGTTGGCCCATGGATTAAAAAAAAAATTCAAAACATAGCATCGAAAAAAGTGGTCCCGTAGCTCAGTTGATTAGAGCATTGGTTTTATGAAGCGAGGTCCGAGACCCATCGGGACCAAATTTTTTTTTTTTGGCTTGAGTTGGCTCGCATCTCAAGATAGCACCGGTTGGATTCCAATATTGTTGATGCTAATAGATTGTGTTGGGTTAAAATCCCAATCTTAACATTTTTTTTTATTGTTGTATAATTAAATTATCTATCTATCTATCTATCTATCTATCTATCTATTAATATCTATAAAACACAATTTTTGCTACAGTACGCATGCAGACGTGACATTCACAGGGAGCTTACGATTTCCGTCTAAACCAAATAAACTATACCAAATAGGTTTTAGATTTCTTTAATTAGTTTTTTATTTCTCTTTTTTTCCCTCTATTGGCCTCTCTCCCCTAACCCTAAATAATCCCTTTCTCTGCTCTGCCGGCGCCACCTTTGCCGTCGTCTCCTTCGATTCTGTCACCGTCTCCTTCGATCCGGTCGTCTACGTTGTCGCCCTCTCCTGTGCCACCTTCTCCTTCAATTCTACAGAGGTCTCCTTCGATCCGGTCGTCTACGGGTCCGCCCTCTCCTGTGTCGCTATCTCCTTCGATTTTGCAGAGGTTTCCTTCGATCCGGTCGTTTATAGTGTCACCCTCTCCTTTGCCGCCATCTCCTTTGATCCTTCAATGGAGCCGTCTTTTTATCCTCGCCTCAACCCTGGTTAGGATGCCTATATGTACAGGTAGGCTTCCTTAATGTTGCTATCTTTTACACAATAAAAGAAGACTAATTGAAAGGATTGCTACATGTACATTATAGTTTCATAACATCATTTTTTTCCATATTGATGATACGCACAAATCTGAAAAATTCATTTCACATTTCTTTTAATTTTGGTCCAACATTAATTGAGTATAATTGCTTTTAATACTTTAAACCTTGACTTAATATCACATTTAAATTCATGTTAATGATCATGCATCGTTACTTTGATTTTTCATGAGGACTTTAGAAAACTAAACACAACCTCACAGTCAAATCTAATAACTATACAAGGATTCCAGTTGACCGATTCTCTAAAATCAAATGATTTAGGAACTATTTTCGCTGTTGCTTCATGGGAAATACACCATAAATTCAAAAAATTCAAATCAATTAAGTATAATTTGTTTCCATATAGTTTAAGTGCTATGATAGAACTTTCAATTATTATTTCCTTTAACATTCTCCCTCACCTATTATGAGAATAAGATCAAAGGTTTGCTAATAAACAAAGTACAGATTGAAGGACTAGCTACTAGAGTTTGTGAGCTAGAATTCTTTCAAAAAGTGTGTCATTTCTCCTTTATACGGTCTAAATTGAAGGGCTCACAATAGTTTCAACAATTCTCAAATTTTATAACTTTAGTCTTGATTTAACAAATTATAACTTAATTTTGTTTCATCAATTTGGTTCTCGTACATAATCCCATCCTTGTGGTTGCATAATCTATTTTAAGTCTTTGTACATCACATTCTAGGCCTCTTTATTCTACAAAGCAAAGCATTTTTCTCCTTACATGAACCACATACAAATTATGCTTGCATCCACCGAGTGTTGTAGTGGTAGTGCATTAGTGGTTATAAAATAGTAGGACTCTTTATCCATTATCAGATGCTTGCTCAAAGAGAGTTGATCTAAGACCTAGACATCAATGTAATGGTAAACAATATGTTATGATTACCATACCTGCTAGCTTTTATAAATTATGTACTACTATATGAAGATATTTCCTCATATATCAAATATGATAGATTACTACGGACATAACAAGTATCCAAATATAACTTGAACAAATTCATAAAAAAGGTAGAGATTTTTTGCCAACCGAGTGCGAAAAACATGAGCTCCAATCTACGACAACTCTATATTTTATATGTAACTTATTTTTCTTCATACTAAGCAACAAAATTATTGTCAACATTGCAGTACTTGTGATTGTATCAACTTGGTAGATTCCAAACTATATTTTAGATGTCCTAACTGATACATTAAAACTGATACATTTTGGAAACATAATCTACAATTATTTTATGGTTATATTAACTGAGACTCTCGCTAGCTTAAAATAAATTTCTTTTATGAGTATTTACTCATAATCTTTATACTATTGAGCTCTAAATGTTCAGGGAGTTTTTTGTTTGTTTTGCAGGTCTACCATTGTACTTATAGGACGGAAAGTGCATGAAATTTTGGATGGTTTTCCTCTTTGACTTGGTATGTCATTGTCTCTTCATTATATATCAGGTTTTCAAATTTAGTGATGCTGTATGGTTCATTCATTGTGTCTCTGACTTGTGTGTAGTTTTATATTGCTTTTACCATATATGCTACTGTTGCTCTTCTAATATTTTTCAAGGGAAAATCTTTAATGTAAGTGTTAGTATTGTATAAGAAAATTAGATGGCTAATGATCTTTAATGATCTGTTGCCATGAAATTGTTTTTGGAATACAACTCCATGACAGCAAATGAAGCAGAGCTTCTCATCTCACTGATCACCACCACGGAGGCGAAGGACCAGGTGAAGCGTGGATTCCTTTTGGATGTTGTAGTTTGCAAGGGTGCGACCGTCTTCCAGCTGTTTCCTACGAAGATAAGCCTCTGCTCATCCAGTGGAATCCACTCCTTGTCCTGGATTTTAGCTTTGACATTGTCGATTGTATAAGAAATTTATGTTGAGGCAATCTATAGTCCGGAGTGACCATGAGTTTTGATGTTTGGGCAAAGGGTTTAAGTTAGGTTTACCCTTGTGTTCTAATATGTGTATGTGAGTGTACAGGATGCGCAGGTTACACATATTGACTTGGCTGGAGTGCTTCGGTACGATGAAGGGTGGCATGGAGACAAGCTGGAGGTTTGTGTGCACCCGAGGGACCTTGGTATAGCAGGGATTATGAGCCGAGGGGCGCGGACTTCTAAGCGTACGTGAAGGATGACATGGAGACAAGCTGGAGACTTGTGTGCATCCGAGGGACGAGAGCCGAAGACGAAGAGGGCGCGAAGGCAACAGTTAAGGCTGCTGGTGAAGAGTTAGCTAGGTCATGAAGGGACAAGAGCCGAGGGAGGAGGACTCCAAGGGCAAGCCGGGAAGCGGACTTCAAGGGCACACGTGAAGGGTGGCACGGAGGCAAGCCAAGGGAAGGCTTGTGTGCGTATCCGAGGGATGATAGCCGGTGGAAGAAGACTTCAAGGGGCAAGCCAAGGGAGTGTACCTGAAGGCGCGTGTGGAGGAGGGTTGTTGAAGTGAGGAAGAGTGTGTTTGTAAGCTGGGCAGTCGACTGGGGATATAACAGTCGACTGCCAACGAACACAGAAACTCACAGAAGGTTTCTGACCCTGGACCAGTCGACTGCTCTCGGAGCAGTCGACCGGTGAATAGCCAGAATTCGAACGTTGGGCTGTGAACGGTCGAATCTGAGTGGGGGCAGTCGACTGCCCTGGGAGCAGTCGATTGCCAGCGTGAGTTACAACCCTGAGTTCTATTTAAAAGAACTTGGTTTGGGCTGGGAGATCTTGACGAAATGAGCTTGGTTAGAACTCATTAGTAGCCTTAGTGCTCAGAAAGTGAACTGGAGTTTGTGGCGAGATTTCTCCACCCACAAGGAGCTACACGAGCTAGCCGGAGGGCATCCGGGGAGTAATCCGTCGAAGGATCAAGGGATCGTTCACCTCACGGACTGTCGTGGAGTAGGAGTCTTCATCTCCGAACCACGTAAATATGTTTGTTAGCGTTTGTTTGTGTTTATTGTTATTATTTCCGCTTGCGCAATAACACTTGTAGGAAGAACAAACCGAAAATTGTTATTCACCCCCACTCTAGCAAGGCGTATCGATTTAACAATTTAGATGGCTAATGATCTGTTGTCATTGAGGGGACAGACAACATATTTAGATTATTCTTCAGAATATGATAGATCATGTAAATTCAAGTTTCTTTTTGATAAAGATTCGCTACTCGCAGCTTACAAGTATGCAACTTTTAAAATTTTCTTTCAGCGAAACCAGTTTCACCTATCTATGGGATGCCTAATTTATTCTTTTAGCTCATGTTTGTTTTTCTTTCCAATAACTCTTTAAATAGTTTCCTCTATATCAAATTTTAAAATTTCAAGATGTGCTGATGGCATGGCTGAAATAGTTAGGCATAATATTTTGTATTGTTGACACAAGTCAAATGTTGCTAACTTGCTTATGTTGAACGTGTTGATGCAGTCTGGCCCTGATTGTTGTTTTGGTGTTGACACCGATTTAAGTTTAGGTGGATGCTTATTGATTATGATAAAGTCCTGATCGGGGATCAGACATGGTATGAGAAATCCTAACCTGGAGCGTTAGGTGTTGAAAATCCTAGCTTGGAGGGCTAGGTGTGTGCAAAATCCTAATTCGGAAGAGGTGGGTGAAAAGTCCTAACTTGGAGGGCTAGGTGAAAAGTCCTTACTTGGAGGGTTAGGTGCAAATTCCCATCTTGGAGAATTAGGTGAAAAAGTCCTGGCTTGGAGGGTCAGGTCCTAGCTTGGAGGGCTAGGTTTGGAAAGACCTAATCCGGAAAAGTTGGGTGAAAAGTCCTAGCTTGGAGGGCTAGGGAAAAGTCCTAACTTGGAGGGTTAGGTGCAAATTACCATCTTGGAGGATTAGGTGAGAAATCCTTAGCTTGGAGGGCTAAGGTGGATGAAACCCTAGCTTGGAGGGCTGGGTTGGAGCCCCTGGATCGGTCTGGTGACCGATCAGGGAGTTGTCACGGTGCTCCTTCATGGATCGGTCTGGTGACTGATCCAGCGATGACTGATCGGTCTGGTGATCGATCAGGGAGTATGCGTTTCACCCACTGTATGGCTCCTGATCGGTTTGGTGACCGATCAGGGAGCAAACAGTGAGGTTAAGTTCTCTTGCTGAACTGCTCCTGATCGGTCTGGTGACCGATCAGGATCACTGTGCAGATCGTTCTGGAGAACGATCCAGCATCGCAGGTTCCTCTCTATGATCGATCAGGACGGAGCCTGATCGGTCTGGTGACCGATCAGGAGGTTACCTGATCGATCCGGTGATCGATCAGGGGGTCTGGACTGTGAAACTCAGAAATCGCCCGATAAAGGGGTGGATCGGTCGGGTGATCGACCCACAACCTGGGATCGGTCTGGTGATCGGTCCAGGAGAATCCCAAAGAAGTCGTGATTTCTGATTGAGCGTTGGGGATCGATCAGGACGGAGCCTGATCGGTCTGGACCTAGACTGATCGATCTGGTGACCGATCAGGAGGCTCTCTGATCGGTCCGGTGACCGATCACTTTAATTCAAATTACACTGTCAAACGCTCTGATCGGCCCTGACCATATCCGATTCTCTGCTTCTTATATCTGATACTTGATTTACTGTGTGATATGCTGCTCTAACACTCTGATTAAGCTGCAGGTGACAGGGGAGGATTCAAACACTCAAGGAGAAGTCAATGGAGGCTTTCCTTGGAGTAGGTTTGTCCGTTTTCCATCTCAGGTTGCAACGACTGGAGCTGCAGACTGGAGCTGCTGACTGGAGCTTGGCTGAGGAGATCTCAGGAAGTCCAGGGAGGGCTCAGTGGTAGCTGGCGTTGGTAGTGAGGCAGTTGGAGGCTACAGGAGATGTAGTCACCTGATGCTGAGTGGAGAAACAAAAAGGGTGGAAGAAGGCTTCGTGGAAGCAGAGTTCGAATACTGGTTTTCTTGCCGCGCCTTGTGTTCTCCACAACTTGCTTGCTGTGTTCCTGAAGTTGTCATCACCTTGAGCAAGCGATTGCATTTTTGAAGCAACCATCCATTACTTGAGAGCTTGAAGGAGAGAACAAGAGGCTTGGAGTCCGATAGCGGGAAGACATGAAGAAGGGTTTCTTGTGTGAGATCGCCGCTGGGTGAAGCTTAGGAAAGCTTGCTGTGTTCTTGTCTTTGCTGAGTGCTTGAGTAAGATCTTTCTTGTTGTTTCATTGAGCTTAAACATTTATCTGTGATTGAAACGCTGTGGAGAGGTTTCTCCACCGAGAAGGAGGTTATCTTCTATCCGGTGCTAACCGGGGCTTGATCTGCCGACGATCAAGGGATCGCCCACCTTAAGGGCACGCCAAGGAGTAGGGGCAAGTTATCCCCGAACCTTGTAAACCCTCCTTATTAGCGATCTTGCTAGTTGTAGTTCTTTCCCTTCATTTTCTGTTTCTGCACTTTCTGTTTTCATACTTCCGCTGTGCTACTGACAAAGTGAAGTGCAGAAATTCGATTTGTGTCTAAGTCCAAGTGATTGGCTATATTCACCCCCCTTCTCTAGCCATCCGATTTCCAACAGAACGTACTGGACAGAATTCATATTGTCTCCTATTTTATCATTTGATGATTGAATAAACTTGCTTTTCATTTTATTTTTTCATTCAATAATAAAAGTTGACATATATTTATTATCATTAAACATTTTGTTTTGATTGTGTAATATTCTCGTGCATCGCACGGGTAATATATCAAAATCTTACAAATAATAGATCAATTCATACAGTTTCTTACTCAGAAGAATACTATTTATCATTACAAGCCAAGCAAAGCAAACTTTAGATCGCATCCACATTCACCATCCTTATAAAACTTATGATCACTAATAATATCTTATATTATAAAAAATAATACTATATCTTATATTCACATGAATCCATGATGGAATAATATTACTTTTCATTTTAATTTTTTATTTAATAATAAAAATTATCATATATATATTATCACTAAACATGTTATTTAAATTGTGTAAGATTCTTATGCATCGCACAGGTATTACACTAGTTTAGTTTAGAGTGTTGGTTTGAGAAGGTCGTGGTTTCAAACCTTGTGAGGATTAATTTTTTTTCAGCTTAAGTTGGCCCGCGACGTGAAAAAAAAATCTCAAAACATAGCATGGGTTGAGTTAGGTTGGGTTAGGTTCTGATATTGTTGATATGAGCCGAAGGTCGCGGGTCTGAGCCCCACGGAGACCAAATTTTTTTCGTCTTGAGTTGGCTTGCATCTCAAAATATAGCACCGGTTGGTTCCGATATTGTTGATGCTATCGATATTGTCAATACTAAAGTTAGGTTAGTTTCAAATCCCACTCATAATATTTTTTATTGCACTATAATTAAATTAATTATTTATATAAATTTTAAAATATTCAAAATTAAAAAAGTGGTCTCGTAGCTCAGTTGGTTAGAGCGTTGGTCTTATGAGCCGAAGGTCGCGAGTCCGAGCCTCGCCGGGACCAAGAATTTTTTCCGCCGATATTGTCGATGCTAAAGTTAATGAAAATATGGATTGTGTGGAGTTCAAATCTCACTCTTAACATTTTTTATTGTTTTATAATTAAATTATTTATTTAGGTTAGAGATCGAAGGATCAGAAAAAAATCGGCCCGGATGTATTGCGGGAATGATTTGGAAGATCCAAACCGAAAAACAACGGTATTTGCTAACAACAACATAACAGAGGCAGTCAATCAATATAGATTGATCCGAAATCTGATTCAAATCTATGGGTACATAAGAAATGTATCTAATCGATTCTTTTTAATGAATAGATCCGATCATAACTTCGAATATGGAATTCAAAGGGATCAAATAGGAAATGAACCGAGAGATCCATGAATCGGGATCCTGATGTATATAGATACAAATGGTCCAATGGGAGCAAAAATTTCCAGGAACATTTCCTTTCTGAACAGAAGAACCATTTTCAAGTAGTGTTCGATCGGTTACGTATTAATCAATATTCAAGTTTGTGGCTTCGAGTCCCGTTGAGACTAATTTTTTTTCCGGCTTAAGTTGGTCCATGGATTGAAATTTTTTTTTTCAAAATATAGCGCAAAAAAAAATGGTCTCGCAGCTAAGTTGGTTAGAGAATTGGTCTTATGGGCAAAGGTCATGAGTCCGAGCCTCACCAGGATCAAATTTTTTTCCGGCTTGAGTTGGCTCGCGTCTCAAAATATAATATCGGTTGGGTTACAATATTATCGATGCTAATGTTATTGAAAATGTGGATTGTTTTGGGTTCAAATCCTACTCTTAATATTTTTTTATTGTTCTATAATTAGATTAATTATTTAGGTTATAGGTTTGGTCTTATGAGCTGAAGGTCGTGGGTCCTAGCCTCGTCGGGACTAAATTTTTTTCCGGCTTAAGTTGGCCCGCGGATTGAAAAAAATAATCTCAAAACATAGGACAAGTTGGGTTGGGTTAGGTTCCGATATTGTGGATATGAGCCGAAGGTCATGAGTTCGAGCCTTACCGAGACCAAATTTTTCTCCGGCTTGAGTTGGCTCACATCTCAAAATATAGCACCGGTTCGATTTTGATATTCTCGATACTAAAGTTAGGTTAGATTCAAATCCCACTCTCAATATTTTTTATTGCTCTATAATTAAATTAATTAATTATATATATTTTAAAACATTCAAAATTAAAAAAGTGATCTCGTAGCTCAATTGGTTAGAGCGTTGGTCCTATGTGGCAAAGGTCGCGGGCATCCAAGCCTTGTTCGGACCAAATGTTTTTTCCTGCTTGAGTTAACTCGCATCTCAAAATATAGATCTACTTGGGTTCTGATATTGTCAATACTAAAGTTAATGAAAATATAGATTGTGTTACGTTCAAATCTCACTCTTATCATTTTTTATTATTTTATAAATTAATTAATTATTTAGGTTAGAGTATTGATCTTATGAGCTAAACGTTGTAGGTTTGAGCCCCGTCGAGACTAAATTTTTTTTGGCTTACGAATGAACTTAATGTGAATGAAATGAATGCCTCTTCTCATTGAATGATTTTAATCTGAATGAAATGGAATCTCTCCTTTATGAGTTATGAATGAACTTAATATGAATGAATTGACGTCTCTTCTTTTTGAATAATTTTAATATGAATGAAATGGAGTTTCTCCTCTAATGAGTTATGAATGAATTTAGTGGGAATGAAATGAACGTCTCTTCTCTTTAATAATTTTAATGTGAATGAAATGGAGTCTCTCCTCTTATGAGTTATGCATGAAGTTAATGTGAATAAAATAGATGCTTCTTCTATTTGAATGATTTTAAATGTGAATGAAATGGAATATCTTCTCTTCTGAGTTATAAATGAACTTAATGTAAATGAAATGGACGTCTCTTATTATTTTAGTGTAAATGAAATGAAGTCTCTCTTCTTATGAATGAACTGAATGTGAATGAAATGGACACATCTTTTCTTTTGAATGATTTTAATGTGAATAAAATGGAATCTCTCCTCTTATGAGTTATGAATAAATTTAATGTGAATGAAATGGACGTCTCTTCTCTTTAAATGATTTTAATGTGAATGAAATATGGTCTCTCCTCTTATGAGTTATAAATGAACTTAATGTGAATGAAATTGACACCTCTTCTTTGTGAATGATTTTAATGTGAATGAAATGGAGTCTCTACTCTTATGAGTTATGAATAAACATAATGTGGCTCCAGGGTTATGGTGCAGTGGTAGGACGACTAATCGCTATCCTAGTCATTCGCGATTCGATCCCCAGCTATGGCGTATTTGTATGAATTTTTCTTCCAAATGGGGCGCGAACCCTGGGACGTTGGTCTTCTAGACCGCCCACCGCGAGCGCTTCCCGATTGGCCCCAGGGCTATGGTGCAGTGGTAGGGCGACTAGTCGCTATCCTAGTCATTCGCGATTCGATCCCCACCTATGGCGTATTTGTATGAATTTTTCTTCCAAATGGGGCGCGAACCCTGGGACGTTGGTCTTCTAGACCGCCCACCGCGAGCGCTTCCTGATTTACCATAGTGACTGATGAGAAACTTCCATGGGGCTGGACCGGTTAACCCAGGTTCGTCTGCTACCTGGTCCAACATGAATGAACTTAATGTGAATGAAATGGACGTCTCTTCTCTTTGAATGATTTTAATGTAAATAAAATAGAGTCTCTCCACTTATGAGTTATGAATGATCTTATTGTGAATGAAATGGGCGCCTTTCTCTTTGAATGATTTTAATGTGAATGAAATGGAGTCTCTCCTCTTATGAGTTATAAATGAACTTAGTGTGAATGAAATGGACGTCTCTTCTCTTTGAATGATTTTAAATGTGAATGGAATGAAGTCTCTCCTCTTATGAGTTATGAATGCATTTAATATGAATGAAATGGATGCCTCTTCTCTTTGAATGATTTTAGTGTGAATGAAATGGAGTCTCTCCTCTTATGAGTTATGAATAACATAATGTGTCCCTACGGGATGGACTGATAGTTAGTACGTGGGTGTTGGCATCTTGAGGTTTGAGGTCAAAAGTTGGCAAAGTCAATGTACCCGCCCTCCCGTCGCACTAGCCACAACATCCAGACTAGTAGCCCTCGTGATTTACCTCTTCCGTGTTGACTCTGGGATGGATTGGTAGGGGCGCTGGGGACAAGTGAATCGCCTTTTGCCATCTTGAATGAACTTAGTGTGAATGAAATAGACGTCTCTTCTCTTTGAATGATTTTAAATCTGAATGAAATGGAGTCCTCTTATGAGTTATGAATGAATTTAATGTGAATGAAATGGATGTCTCTTCTCCTTGAATGATTATAGTGTGAATGAAATGGAGTCTCTCCTCTTATGAGTTATGAATAATTTAATGTGTCTCCACGAGATGGACTAATGGTTAGTGCATATGTGTTAGCATCTTAAGGTCTGGGGGTCAAAACCTGCCAAAGCTAGTGTGTCCGCCCTCCTCTTGCACTAGCCACAGTATCCGGGCTAGTAGCACCCATGATTTACCTCCTCTGTGTTGTCTCTGAGACGGGCTGATGAGGGCGCTGGGGGAGCAAATCACCTTTGTTGAGGCAATCAACCCTTAAATGATTGGAAGATCATGGTTTTGATGTGTGTGTGTGTATGTTTAAGGTTAGAATGTAATGTTGTATTTGATGTGTGTGATTGAGTTCACAGGACTTGGAGAATCACACATGGTGGACATATCCGAGGGACGAGAGCTGAGGGAGGAGAGCTCCAAGGGCAAGCCGGGAAGTGGAGTTCAAGGACACACGTGAAGGGTGGCATGGAGGCAAGTCAAGGGAAGGCTTGCGTGCGCATCCGAGGGACGATAGCCAGAGGAAGAGGACCTCAAGAGGTAAGCCAAGGGAGCAGACCTGAAGGCATACGTGAAGGAGAAGGTTCGAAGTGGCTAGGACTAAGCTGAGAGGTAGGGCAGTCGACTACCCTAGGGGTAGTCGACTGCCAAAACTCACAGAGAGTTTTCGGCCTCGGACCAGTCGACTGCCCTTGGGACAGTCGACTGGTATACCCCGAAAACTAGCCGTTGGCTAGCAATTAATGACTAGGCCAGTCGACTGCCCCAGGGGCAGTCGACTGGTGCGGGGCTGGACAGACTGCGAGTTTGTCCTGTTCACCTATAAAAGGAGCACCTTTTTGCACGTGAGCGATACAGTTCCGTACAGTGTCGAAGTGCTGCTCGTCTGAAGAGTGTCTTCTACTTCCTCTCTCATATTACTGCATTCTGTAAAGAGGAAGATCACCACTGTAAAGGTTTCTCCACCTGAAGGAGATTTTTCGATAGTGGAAGTGGTGCGCGGCGTGGATTCTTGGATTAGTCACTCATCTGGGTGGATACCAAGTAACTCTTGTTGTTAGCATTGTACTCATTTTCTTTTACATATTATTGTTTCCGCTGCGCTAACAACGTTGTAGAGAAAAGAACGACAAAGTGCTATTCACCCCCCCCCCTCTAGCATGCCAAAGCGATCCATCAGTTGATATCAGAGCAGGTTCGTTTCGGAAGAACTAACCGTCAATCGGAGAAAGTGTAATGGCGTTTCAAAAGGGATACTCCACCGCACGACCACCCTTCTTCGACGGGAACGACTTCGCTTACTGGAAAGGTAGGATGCAATACTATCTTATGAACGATATTGAGAACTGGATTAGTATTGCAGATGGTTTCGAGGCACCTGTCGATGAAAGAGGAGAACTGACACCGATGAGATCCTGGTCGAAGGAGATAATGAAGAGGGCGCAGTCCAATGCCAAGGCCACCACCACACTGCAGTGCGGGCTCTCAAAGGAGCAACTGAACAAGGTGGGGTCGTTCAAGAGCGCCAAGGAACTGTGGGACAAATTGGTGAAATTGAACGAGGGGTCAAACGAGTCCAGAAAAGCCAAGAAGGGCTTGCTTGTGGCCCAACTCCAATCCCAATCTATGAAGAGCAACGAGACTATCAACCAGCTACATGGAAGGGTGAAGGAAGTAATCAATGAGCTCCACGTGATTGGAGAAAAGATCGAGAACCGAGATCTTGTCAGGTACGTCCTACAAGCCTTCCCATGAACCACCTTATGGGCATCGATGGTGGATGCCTACAAAGTATCAAGGGATTTATCTATAATTAAATTAGACAACTTATTTTGTGAATTCGAACTGCACGAACAAGCTAACGCTTCGACCAAAGAGAAGGGTATTGCTTTTATTGCAGAAAAGGAGAAAAAGAAGAGGAAGGAGAAGAAGAAGGTGGTCTACTCCTCCTCATCCGACTCAGAGGAGTCCATCGCCTCCTTGGATAGCGATCAAGAGGCTTTCATGGTAAGAAAATTTCGTAGAGCTTTCAAAAGTTTTTCTAACAAATCCTATGCTAGGAAAGGGTCCAAAGGTAAGGGTAAGACCAAGGACATCATCTGCTACAACTGCCACCAAGAGGGATACATGAAGAACGAGTGCCCTCAACTCAAGAGAAGAGATGGCAAGAAGGAGGAGAAGAAGAAATGTGACAAGAAGAAGTCAAAGGGAAAGGAGAAGGATGTCACCAACCTCAAGGCAACCTGGGATGATCCATCATCCTCAGAGGAAAAAGAAGAGCAAGTCTCCCATTTTGTTCTTATGACACAAGATCACTCAGATTCATCAGATGATGAAAGAAACTCAAGTAGTGAAGATGAGAGCACCTCCTCTTAATCATCCGAGTCAGAAGCTTCAATAAGTGAGGTATACCACTTACCCTCCTCTACTTTAGTAAAGATCATTTCTAGCACTAACATGGGCTTAGCTAAGGCTAGAAGTAAGATTAAGGATCTAAAAGAACAGATTGTCATGCTTAGAGTAGAATCTACCAAACTTGAAGAATTGCATGCTAGTTCTACTGCTTCACATCTTGAAACTGAAAATAGGGAACTAAGGAAAAAGGTAGATGACCTCACAAAGACTCTTAGGAAATTCCAAGTAGGATCTAGCAACCTAGATATGATAATCAACAGTCAAAGGGCCATTTACAACAAGGCCGGTCTGGGGTATAGGCCAAAGACAAAGGAAGTGGCCTTTGTATCACTCACGGGTAGGATTGGTGCATCTAGGAGACTAGGGGCTAAGGGAAACACCAAGAGGGCATGGGTACCTAAAAGATTTCTAAATGATGCTTATGAATCAAAGATTTAGGTACCAAAAGAGTTTGTTTTTCATGTTGTATAGGTAAAGATGAAGGAGGCCTCAACTATGTAGATAGTAGATAGTGGATGCTCAAGACACATGACCGGGGATGTGAGCAAGTTCACTACTATTAGCTACTTGAGAGAAGGGACGGTCTCCTTTGAAAATAGTGAAAAATTGAGAATTATTGGTAGGGGCTGTTAGTAATATGAGAGAAGTGTCCTAAGGCAATCGCCTTATGATTGTAATCATTTACTTTAATAAATGAAAATTCACTATTTGAGTATACATGTTTGTGTATTTGATTGGGATCTTAAACTCATTTACTGAATGTCCGCAATACAATTCACAGCATGAGAGAATTTGTGATGGAATCACAACTAGTGATTATCTCTACTTGTGCAATTGTGAAGTATTGAAAATATCCCTAGTCGATGAATTGATAAATACGGACACTGTCAATTCTGTTGAGACTAGCATGGGTTATTCTCTAATCAGCTGATTCTCACTGGCTGGTGACATTGGGATGCCCGGAGATAAACATGAATGCTAGTTAAGGGAACTAGTTCATTGGAGTGACTGGCTGTAAAACTTCATATGGTAATCTATATATAGACATGTCAGTGAAGTTCTTACTGCAGCTTAAGTGCGATGTTCCTTTAACTTGCGGTGTTCAAGTCATCTTGGTCATGGAGACTTATACTTTAACATCTTAAGCAAGCATCTCTAAGGAGGTGTGGACCCAGGATGGTTGGGTATAAGACGAAGTGCCCGAAGATGTTTGAACAACCTACAAAGGATTCACCACTCCTTGCGAGGAGATGTATACCCAAGGCCTATCGTCGGATTGTTACTCAAAGCCTCTGGCCAGAGCATGACATATTTAGAGTATGAGTCTCTTAAAAACATGAGAGTAATTAGAAATCCAAAGGACGAGAGAACGTTACTTGGGCTAGGTTTGACGTAGTCAGCCTAGTGGGGACTGACACACACAAACCATGTCCTGAACCAAGTGGGTATAAGATGGTGAAGGGAATGAGGCACGATTCATTAGAGCTGCTGAAGGGTTTCAGAATTATTTCTGAGGTCAACCGTTGATCTTTCGATTAATTGGGGGTCATGATGTACTACTAGGTGTCACTCATGATCGTTCTATAATTGGTTGATTATATACGGCCAACATAAATCGAAAGCCTATTTAGTCACACGCACTACGAGCAATCCGAGGGATTTAAAACGAGTTGAAAATTGGATTTTCCAATCAAGAGAAATAAGTCGAATCTGAATTTATCAGAGGCGCATAGGAAGCTTAAAATGGCTAAGTCTTTTGAAGGCTTATTAGACGAATTAAATGAGTTTAATTTGCGAGGAGTTGGCTTGGTATAGCCGGCTGATAAGTGTCATTTTGTTGATCATTTTATATGTTTAAATCCGTGTTTGACCTATATTTTACTCGTGTAATTGTGGATTTGGCCTAGGTTTTAGGATTTACACCCTTTTTGGACCTAATTGTAAATCTTGCTATATTTGGGTTGTTTTGTCACTAAATTTTTGATCTACTTTTGTAGGCTTGGAAGGATTATGGACCTAGGTCATGTTGGGTCAAAGTCGAGTCAAAAGTGGACTAGATCAAGTAATCAAGCTCCAATTCATTTGGACCGTCCGATGCAAGAACGGTTAGATCTAGACCATCTGAGAACTTTTGATCAATCCGAGCTGGGGTTAAGTCTAATCAAGTGATCAAATCAAGATCTGAGAGTTTCAACTCAATCGGAGATCATCTAGCCGTTGGATCACATTCATAGAGATCTAGACCACCCATTTAAATATCAGTTTGATCTGAGCCATCCGTTGGAGATCTGGCAGATCCGAGCTACCACGAGGTTGATCTTGACCTCTGATCGAGATCTGGAAATTTTGAATCAAATTGGACAAAGATCCACCGTTGGATGAAGCGGGATTAATCTCAGCCGTCCAAATTAAATGGTTTAAGTTTAAATGGGAATTCCCTCGGCAGATCTCGGCGTCGCGACCTCACTGTCTTCAGCTCGTTCTTCTTCCTTCCTTCATCGTTTTCCTTCAAATTTCTTCCATCAGAGGCGTGGCCAACTCGATCAGCACCTTGGAACAAGATCTGGATCCTCGGAGGAGGTTTCTATGGAGATTTAACCACTGATTTGTAGCTGTGCGCGAATCTGTGATCAGATCTGAAATTGGAGCTAATTCCCAGCGATTTGCGAGTTTAAGGGTTCTTGGCTTGCCCTTGCGTGACGAACAAGGTGGTTTTGAGACAAGGAATGATCGAGGATTAGTTTTAATGAAATTTCTGTTGTTTTTTCAGCTGTAGTTTTAGTTCTGCAAACTGTTCTGTTTTTCTGTTTTCATATCAGATGTTTTAGAGAGCTTATTTGAATCGATTATGCCTTAATTAGGTTTCGTATCTGCATTTCAATTAGACAATTTACTTTACAGTTAAAGGTTCCATTTAATCTCAGTTTATTCCAATTTCATTTCTGCGTATCACTGCCAATTCTGCAATTTCAGTTTTATTTCTGAATTTTCTTCTCAGATCATTTCAGAACTTAGTTTAAGTCTAGGTTTAATTCTAGGGATTGAGTAAACATTCAGTGTAGTAATGCATTTAGATTAGCTTACTTAGTTTCTTAATCGTTTCTAGAATCAATTCCATTTTCTCCATTCTTGTTCCACTGTAGCGTATCAGATTTCAGCTTGCAATTCCATTTTGTTGCTGTAATCTCTACTGATAGCTATTCTGAATTTGGCCACAAAGAGCTTGGTTTGATTCTGAATTTAATTCAATGCATATCAGCACCCTGTTCTTGAATTGTTGCTTCATGTTTCATTCATTTCTGCACTTTCGAATTTAGTCTTTCCTTTAGATGTTTCTGAATTGGTCAGTTTTGTTTATGAAATTTTCAGTTTATCATTTTTGTAGTTGGCTTTGAGCATTTGTTTCCATTTGTCTTGTTTGGTTTTTCTTCCAATTCATTGCTGAAATTCTGCATATGGTCTCTGCACATCAGAAATCCATTTCTGAATTAAGATTGTTGTAGTTTTGATCAGTTTCAGATTTTCATTTGCTCATTCATTCTTGCAAATAAATCCAGTGATAGGTTAGCTTTCAAAGCTGAATTAATCAGCTAAAATTTCTGCAACAGTTCAGTACTTTTTAAACACATTAGCTTCTTCCATTTTTTTTTGTTTCAAGTTAGTTACCATTCTTCACTTGTATCAAGTCTTTATTTCTGAAATGTTGATTACAATTCTGCATTAGCTCAATTCGAGAATGTCAGCATCATTTGATTCTTTTGCTTAACATTGTTTTGCAAATCGAAATCAGATTGGTTCCCAAATTCGTTAAGTCATAAGTTGGTTAATTTTCTCACTAGTTGAATCTTTAGATACATTTATTTGCTTAAATTCGCTTGGTTAATTTTTCCTTCCTTTCCATTGCATTTTCTTGTCTATTCGAAACCAAAACCCAATTTTCATTTGAAACCCAAAAATATTGACGACACATAAATGCAAGCTTGAATCACACAACTTGAATTAGCCCTTGGAAAAATACGACCTGTGGCCCCTTTACTACGCTTTTGTTCTTCGATTGCAAAAAGGGTTTCCAGCACTTTATAAATTTCTAAATTTGAGACCCAGTTTCGTGACAGTCATTTTGGGTCCATCAAATTTTTGGCGCCGTTGCCGGGGAACACACTAGTTGAGTTGTTTGATTTTTGCTTGTGTACTCATTTCATATTTTTCTTAATCCATTTTTCTTGCATTTACTGCTATATCTTGTGAGTTGATTTTATTTGTTTCATCTTTCTATATACTTGTACTGCGATTTGTTCTTGTTTTTATGACCAGGTCTACAGGTGGTGACCTAGAGGATTTTGACCCTGAGATTGAGAGGACCTTCAGAGCTAGGAGGAGCCAGCTCAGTGTTTCAGAGGCTTTTGGCATTATTCCTACTCAGTCTATTTCCACTTATTTAGTTGATCAGATGGCAGACCACCAGAAGACCATGAAAGAACTAGCAGCGCCAGATGCTTCTTTTCAGTACTCCAGCATTGCCTACCCAGAGCTGGGTGGAGATTTTGAGCTCAGATCTGGACTTATACATCTTTTGCCAAAGTTTCAAGGTTTATCCGGAGAGGATCCAAACAGACACTTGCATGAGTTTCATGTTGTTTGCTCCACTATGAAGTCTCAGGGTATTTCAGAGGAAGACATCAAACTGAGGGCTTTTCCATTTTCTTTGACTGGAGCAGCTAAGGACTGGTTTTATTACTTACCTACGGGGCATGTGTCTAGTTGGATTTCCATGAAGAAGGCTTTCTTAGAAAAATATTTTCCAGCCTCCAGAACAGCAATTATCAGAAAAAGTATCTGTGGCATTCAGCAGATAGTGGGAGAGACACTCTATGACTATTGGGAGAGATTCAACAAGTTGTGCTCCAGTTGCCCCCAGCATCAGATTAGTGAGCAGCTCCTCATCCAGTACTTTTATGAGGGATTATTACAGATGGATAGGATTTTGATTGATGCAGCAGCTGGAGGGGCTTTAGTTAACAAAACACCACATCAAGCTAGGGAGCTTATTTCAAATATGGCAGAAAATTCTCAGCAATTTGGAAGCAGGGCATTATCTACTAGAGGAGTTAGTGAAGTTCAAGGGGTTCCTAATGATCAAAAGGAGATTAGTAGTGCATTGTTAGAACTCACATCAGCTGTTAAGCAAATGGGTCTTCAGATTTCGAGTAAAAATTCAACTTCTTCAGCACCTCCACAATCAAATCAAATGGTGATGAGTGTATGTGGTATTTGTTCTAGCAAGGAACACACTTCAGATTTATGTCCCAACCTTCAACAAGATGAGTCAGTAGCAGCTTTGGTTAGGGGACAATTTCAAGCTAGGAACAACCCATATTCTCCTACTTACAACCCTGGGTGGAGGGATCATCCAAACTTGAATTATGGGAATTCTTTTTGCCAACAAGGCCCACCACAACAACAATCACAGCAACCCCAACAAATGTTTCAGCAGGGGCAGCAACAACCACAACAATCACAGCCACAACATCAACAATTTCAGCCCCTAAATCAGCAATTTCAGCCTCCAAATCAACCAATTCAGCAGCCATTTCAAGGGTTTCAACAAGGTTTTCAAGGGAATTTGAGTTATTCACAGCCATATCAACCTCCACAGCAACAAGTTCAACAATTACAACCTACTACCTCCTCATTTCAAGGTCAATCAAGGAATTATTCTGACCAAGGAGGCTATGGAAGCTCAAGTGGAGGAAATTTGTCCCAACAGAGGGTTGAGGATATGTTTCAACAGATGATGCAGCAACAACAAACTCAACAACAGCAGATACAACAAATGCTCTAACAACAACAACAACAACAACACACTCAATATCTTGAGAAACAAATTAGGCAAATGGCTAGTAACATAAATCAAAGCAAAGCTCAAGGATCAAGTCTACTACCTTCCCAAGCTGTTACTAACCCTAAGGGGAATGTTAGTGCAATTTATTTGAGAAGTGGGAAGGTTGCATCAACTCAAAATGACCCAAGAGCAGATTTTTCTGAAAACAGGGCAGCATCTTCATTTCCAGCCCAAATCAGTGCCGAAACCACTCCAAATTCAGTGGATACCACCCCTAGCTCGTGCCCAACTTCTTCATCTAGCAATCCTCCAATTTTGGTGGAAAACGAAGCACAAAACAGTGGCGAGACAGATCCTACAGCAACTATGGAAAACAGGGCAGCAACAAAAAAATCAGCCCCACCCATTTTGGTTCATGAGGAGGAAGTTCCTATTCCTTTGCCTTTTCCAAATGGGAGAACCCCAACCAGAAGACAAGGGGAAGAGGAGAAAGCAAAAGAGTACAATGAATTGGTAAAACTTTTTAGTAAAGTTGAAATTAATGTACCCTTGCTGACAATGATCAAACAGGTTCCTAAATATGCGAAATTTCTGAAAGATCTTTGTGTTAACAAGAGGAAGCTTAAGGAAAATGAAATGGTCAGCATGGGGAAGAATGTGTCATCACTCATCCATGCCATACCTCAGAAGTGCGAAGACCCTGGCATGTTTACTGTGTCTTGTGAGATAGGAAGCACCATGCTACATGATGCCATGCTTGATTTAGGAGCTTCTATTAATGTCATGCCCAGGACAGTCTTCCAGATGCTTGGCATTGGACCTCTACAGCCCACTGGAATTATGATTCAGTTAGCAGACCGGAGTCAAACCCGCCCGGCAGGAGTCATTGAAGATGTGTTGGTTAAAGTGAAAGAGCTGATTTTCCCTGCGGACTTCTACATTCTAGACATGGAGGGAGAGTACCTTGCACGTAGATCCCCACTTATCCTCGGAAGACCTTTTCTGAAGACTGCAAGAACCAAAATTGATGTATATGCTGGCACCCTTTCGATGGAGGTGGGAGATACAGTAGTCCAGTTTAGCATTTTCAACGCCATGAAGGACCCTAAGGGAAATCGTTCTATTCTGAGCATAGACACTGCAGATGAAATTGTTGAGGCACCTAGCGTTGCTGATGATGGTATTTTTGATATAGTGAGAGGAGAGTTATTTTCAGAGGAGGTTTCACCTGATTTTTCTTGTTTTGTATTTTGTGATGATATTGTTTTTGATAGCCCTAATCTTTTTAATGAGGTTGTTGCAGAGATTACTCAGGAGGCATGCACAGAAGATTATTCTACAGGTGTAGGGGATTGCACAGAGCCCCAGGGACCACCACCATTTCCAGAAAGTGTAGGGACTTGCATGATTGGAGCAAGTACCCAAGGATCACCTATTCTAGTTGATTGTTCACCAGATTTTGAGCCAGAGTTGGAGGTATTTATTGTAGACCCAGTAGACACTTTTCATCATGAACAGGTAAGTATTTCTTCTTTTCCTTTAGAAAATTTCAGGGAGATGTCTAGATTTGCATGTGAGGAATTTCCTGATACATCATTTTTGAAAAATAATTGTGAAAATTCTTTAGTGGCTCCCAGATTTGATTTTATGCATTGCTATGATATTCTTGAGACAGATTATGCTAGAATTGATTGTGAGGAATTTTTAGAGCCTGAAATTGAAGTTGTTTACTGTGAAGAATCTCTTGTTATTTCTTATGCTGAAATTGAATGTGAAAAACTTCTAGAGGTACCTGAGATTGATATTATGGATTGTGAGACTTTTCTTGATATACCTCAAGTAGAATATGCTTGTGAAAAATTCATTGAGGTACCCAAAATTGACTTTATTGGATGTGATGCATTTTTAGATACATGTTATGTAGAGATTGATGATATTGCATTTTTATCTTACCCTGCACGCTTGAGGAAGGTTTTGCATGGTTTTGCAGGGTCTCAGAGATTTCTTGAGTGGGTACTACATCTAGACAGTCTTCAACCACCTGGAAGATTTTCCAAAAAGAATAAAGAGGGAGGAGATGATCTTGCTTTGACTTATAGCACTCCACCTCTGAAGTGGCTATTGTACTTAAATCACCTTCGGCCACCTAGACAGTTTACAATGAAGAATAAGTGTGGGGGAGTGAAGCAAAATAAAATTGAGCAAATAAAGGAAATTATTTTAGCTACTCCTATTCCTCCCCTACCAAGATGGAGATTATTCCTTGATAGACTCCGACCGCCAGAAATAAAAGGGAGTTTACCTTTTCTTGCATTTTCTTTCATTGCCATTTTCATCTTTATGCTTGCTAGAAGTAAAATTTTCTTTTGAAATGAATTCTTGCTAATAAATGCATGAGTAGAGTAGAATTAATAAATAGGCATTAAAAATGCTATTTTATGTCTTTTGGCACTTTTCCTTGATTAATAGGAATAAATGTATCCCTTTAGGTTATTTTCATAGCATTTTAGAGTCTTTTGAAAACAAATTAAATTTGATTGTTAAAACTTAGGATTTGAGCTTATGGATGAAATCTTGGATGCTTGAGTACTACTTGGCCATGGATGCTTGATTGAGGACTTGAGATGAATAATCTTTACCTAGTGAGGGTTAGCCTTATTTTTGTGGAACATACATGTGATTGTACTCTAGAACTTGCTTAGGTTCTTTCAAAGTCATATTTCAATGTTTAGATCACTTCTATAGAGGCTAATAAATTTGTTTACCTTTCCATGTCAATTATTGGCAAAAATCATGTTCATCCTATTTTCTTTCCTTATTTCCTATTCCTAACCATACTTTCTAAGGACTTGTTTGTTTGGAGATGTTCTTTGATGTTATTTTGCCCGAGACGGACAAAAGATTAAGTGTGGGGGAGTGGATAGTGTGATGGAAACATTTGAAAAAAAAAATCATTTCATTGTTGAGTTGAAGCCAAAAATTGCCAATTGGAGTGGAGTTTGGTATCAAGATGAATGGAGATTCAGTTGTGAATTGGAGGTGGATTGGACCTAAAGAAATCTCAATTAGAAAGAAATGGCACACGGAAAAAAAAACAGAAAAAAAAACAGGAAAAAAAAGACAGAAAAATTGTGCCATGGAAGAGTTTGAAAGCAATGGAGTTTGTAGCACTTGGGAAGTAGGAATTATGGAAGTTTTAAATTGGCAACACTTTGCTGAGGTTTGGAATGAGTTGTAAAGTTTGACTTGAGGCAGGAAATGGTGTGCAGAAATCCGAACAAGGTGGAAACAAGTGAAGAGAAAAAAAATCTGTGTAAGGAAAAAATCAAGGATTTTGTGCCAAAATGGAAGAAATGCTATGAATTGTGTCGGCCACTCTTCTAGTAGCTGAATTGCAGCTATATATATTTCTGAAATCAGTGCAATGGTTGCTAGAATTTAAAAAAAAAAAAAAGAAAGAAACAAAACAGTTGGTATCAATTTGAAAGTGAGTGTGCCATGGATGGGATTTGAAATCAGTGCAATGGTTGCTAGATACATTTATTTGC
>JAGFNQ010003290.1:113945-138070 GCA_024364735.1 Boesenbergia rotunda
GGTGATTTAGAGGATTTTGACCCTGAGATTGAGAGGACCTTCAGAGCTAGGAGGAGTCAGCTCAGTGTTTCAGAGGGATTTGATATTATTCCTTCTCAGTCTATTCCTACTTATTCAGTTGATCAGATGGCAGACCACCAAAAGACTATGAAAGAATTGGCAGCACCAGATGCTTCATTCCAGTATTCTAGCATTGCCTATCCAGAGCTGGGTGGAGATTTTGAGCTCAGATATGGACTTATTCATCTTTTGCCTAAGTTTCAAGGTTTATCTGGAGAAGATCCAAACAGACACTTGCATGAGTTTCATGTTGTTTGCTCTACTATGAAGCCTCAGGGCATTTCAGAGGAAGACATCAAACTGAGGGCTTTTCCGTTTTCTTTGACTGGAGCAGCTAAGGACTGGTTTTATTACTTACCTACGGGGCATGTGTCTAGTTGGATTTCCATGAAGAAGGCTTTCTTAGAAAAATATTTTCCAGTCTCCAGAACAGCAATTATCAAAAAAATTATCTGTGGCATTCAGCAGATAGTGGGAGAGACACTCTATGACTACTGGGAGAGGTTCAATAAGCTTTGCTCCAGTTGCCCCCAGCATCAGATTAGTGAGAAGCTCCTCATCCAGTACTTTTATGAGGGATTATTACAGATGGATAGGATTTTGATTGATGTAGCAGCTGGAGGGGCCTTAGTCAACAAAACCCCATATCAAGCCAGGGAGCTTATTTCAAACATGACAGAAAATTCTAAGCAATTTGGAAGCAGAGCTTTATCTACTAGAGGGGTTAATGAAGTTCAAGGGGTTCCTAATGATCAAAAGGAGATTAGTAGTGCATTGTTAGAACTCACATCAGCTGTTAAGCAAATGGATGTTCAGATTTCAAGTAAAAATTCAACTCCTTCAGCACCTCCACAATCAAATCAAATGGTGATGAGTGTATGTGGAATTTGTTCTAGCAAGGAACACACTTCAGATTTATGTCCCAACCTACAACAAGATGAGTCAGTAGCAGCTTTGGTTAGGGGACAATTTCAAGCTAGGAACAACCCATATTCTCCTACTTACAACCCTGGGTGGAGGGATCATCCAAACTTGAATTATGGGGATTCTTTTTGCCAACAAGGCCCACCACAACAACAATCACAGCAACCCCAACAAATGTTTCAGCAGGGGCAGCAACAACCACAACAATCACAGCCACAACATCAACAATTTCAGCCCCTAAATCAGCAATTTCAGCTTCCAAATCAACCAATTCAGCAGCCATTTCAAGGGTTTCAACAAGGTTTTCAAGGGAATTTGAGTTATTCACAGCCATATCAACCTCCACAGCAACAAGTTCAACAATTACAACCTACTACCTCCTCATTTCAAGGTCAATCAAGGAATTATTCTAACCAAGGAGGCTATGGAAGCTCAAGTGGAGGAAATTTGTCCCAATAGAGGGTTGAGGATATGTTTCAACAGATGATGCAGCAACAACAAACTCAACAACAGCAGATACAACAAATGCTCCAACAACAACAACAGCAACAACAACACACTCAATATCTTGAGAAACAAATTGGGCAAATGGCTAGTAACATAAATCAAAGCAAAGCTCAAGGATCAAGTCTACTACCTTCCCAAGCTGTTACTAACCCTAAGGGGAATGTTAGCGCAATTTATTTGAGAAGTGGGAAGGTTGCATCAACTCAAAATGACCCAAGAGCAGATTTTTCTGAAAACAGGGCAGCATCTTCATTTCCAGCCCAAATCAGTGCTGAAACCACTCCAATTTCAGTGGATACCACCCCTAGCTTGTGCCCAACTTCTTCATCTAGCAATCCTCTAATTTTGGTGGAAAACGAAGCACAAAACAGAGGCGAGACAGATCCTACAGCAACTACGGAAAACAGGGCAGCAACAAAAAAATCAGCCCCACCCATTTTGGTTCATGAGGAGGAAGTTCCTATTCCTTTGCCTTTTCCAAATGGGAGAACTCCAACCAGAAGACAAGGGGAAGAGGAGAAAGCAAAAGAGTACAATGAATTGGTAAAACTTTTTAGTAAAGTTGAAATTAATGTACCCTTGCTGACAATGATTAAACAGGTTCCGAAATATGCAAAATTTTTGAAAGATCTTTGTGTTAACAAGAGGAAGCTTAAGGAAAATGAAATGGTCAGCATGGGGAAGAATGTTTCATCACTCATCCATGCCATACCTCAGAAGTGTGAAGACCCTGGCATGTTCACTGTATCTTGTGAGATAGGGAGCACCACGCTGCATGATGCCATGCTTGACATAGGAGCTTCTATTAATGTCATGCCCAGGACAGACTTCCAGATGCTTGGCATTGGACCTCTACAGAGCACTGGAGTTGTGATTCAGTTAGCAGACCGGAGTCAGACCCGCCCGGCAGGAGTTATTGAAGATGTGTTAGTTAAAGTGAAAGAGTTGATTTTTCCTGTGGATTTCTACATTCTAGACATCGAGGGAGAGTACCTTGCACGTAGATCCCCACTTATCCTTGGAAGGCCTTTCCTGAAGACTGCTAGGACCAAAATTGATGTATATGCTGGCACCCTTTCGATGGAGGTGGGAGATACAGTAGTCCAGTTTAGCATTTTCGACGCCATGAAAGATCTTAAGGGAAAGCATTCTATTCTGAGCATAGACACCGTAGATGAGACTGCTGAGGCACAGACCATTGATGATACTGGTACATTGGACATAGTGAGAGGAGAGCTAGTTTCAGAGGAGGATTTACCTGATTTTTCTTGTTTTGTATTTTGTGATGATATTGTTTTTGATAGCCCTATTCTTTTTAATGATGTTGTTGCAGAGATTACTCAGGAGGCATGCACAGGAGATTATTCTATAGGTGTAGGGGATTGCACAGAGCCCCAGGGACCACCACCACCTTCAGAAAGTGTAGGGACTTGTATGATTGGAGCAAGTACCCAAGGATCACCTATTCTAGTTGATTGTTCACCAGATTTTGAGCCCGAGATGGAGGTATTTCTTGTAGATCCAATAGACATTTCTCATCCAGATCAGGTAAGTATTTCTTCTTTTCCTTTAGAGAATTTTAGGGAGATGTCTAGATTTGCATGTGAAGAATATCTTGATTCATCATTTGTGAAAAATAATTGTGAAAATTCTTTAGAGGTACCCAGGCTTGATTTTATGCATTGTTATGATATTCATGAGACAGATTATGCTAAAATTGATTTTGAAAAATTTTTAGAGCCTGAAATTGAAATTGTTTATTGTGTATTCATTTCATATTTTTCTTGATCTATTTTTCTTGCACATACTGCTATATCATCTGATTTGATTCTAGTTGTTTCATCTTTCTATATACTTGTACTGCGATTGGTTTTTGTTTTTATGACCAGGTCTACAGGTGGTGATTTAGAGGATTTTGACCCTGAGATTGAGAGGACCTTCAGAGCTAGGAGGAGCCAGCTCAGTGATTCAGAGGGATTTGATATTATTCCTTCTCAGTCTATTCCTACTTATTCAGTTGATCAGATGGCAGACCACCAAAAGACTATGAAAGAATTGGCAGCACCAGATGCTTCATTCCAGTATTCTAGCATTGCCTATCCAGAGCTGGGTGGAGATTTTGAGCTCAGATCTGGACTTATTCATCTTTTGCCTAAGTTTCAAGGTTTATCTGGAGAAGATCCAAACAGACACTTGCATGAGTTTCATGTTGTTTGCTCTACTATGAAGCCTCAGGGCATTTCAGAGGAAGACATCAAACTGAGGGCTTTTCCATTTTCTTTGACTGGAGCAGCTAAGGACTAGTTTTATTAATTACCTACGGGGCATGTGTCTAGTTGGATTTCCATGAAGAAGGCTTTCTTAGAAAAATATTTTCCAGCCTCCAGAACAGCAATTATCAGAAAAAGTATCTGTGGCATTCAGCAGATAGTGGGAGAGACACTCTATGACTACTGGGAGAGATTCAATATGCTTTGCTTCAGTTGCCCCCAGCATCAGATTAGTGAGCAGCTCCTCATCCAGTACTTTTATGAGGGATTATTACAGATGGATAGGATTTTGATTGATGCAGCAGCTGGAGGGGCCTTAGTCAACAAAACCCCATATCAAGCCAGGGAGCTTATTTCAAACATGGCAGAAAATTCTCAGTAATTTGGAAGCAGAGCATTATCTACTAGAGGGGTTAATGAAGTTCAAGGGGTTCCTAATGATCAAAAGGAGATTAGTAGTGCATTGTTAGAACTCACATCAGCTGTTAAGCAAATGGGTCTTCAGATTTCAAGTAAAAATTCAACTCCTTCAGCACCTCCACAATCAAATCAAATGGTGATGAGTGTATGTGGAATTTGTTCTAGCAAGGAACACACTTCAGATTTATGTCCCAACCTACAACAAGATGAGTCAGTAGCAGCTTTGGTTAGGGGACAATTTCAAGCTAGGAACAACCCATATTCTCCTACATACAACCCAGGGTGGAGGGATCATCCAAACTTGAATTATGGGAATTCTTTTTGCCAACAAGGCCCACTACAACAACAATCACAGCAACCCCAACAAATGTTTCAGCAGGGGCAGCAACAACCACAACAATCACAGCCACAACATCAACAATTTCAGCCCCTAAATCAGCAATTTCAGCTTCCAAATCAACCAATTCAGCAGCCATTTCAAGGGTTTCAACAAGGTTTTCAAGTGAATTTGAGTTATTCACAGCCATATCAACCTCCACAGCAACAAGTTCAATAATTACAACCTACTACCTCCTCATTTCAAGGTCAATCAAGGAATTATTCTAACCAAGGAGGCTATGGAAGCTCAAGTGGAGGAAATTTGTCTCAACAGAGGGTTGAGGATATGTTTCAACAGATGATGCAGCAACAACAAACTCAACAACAGCAGATACAACAAATGCTCCAACAACAACAACAGCAACAACAACACACTCAATATCTTGAGAAACAAATTGGGCAAATGGCTAGTAACATAAATCAAAGCAAAGCTCAAGGATCAAGTCTACTACCTTCCCAAGCTGTTAATAACCCTAAGGGGAATGTTAGCACAATTTATTTGAGAAGTGGGAAGGTTGCATCAACTCAAAATGACCCAAGAGCAGATTTTTCTGAAAACAGGGCAGCATCTTCATTTCCAGCCCAAATCAGTGCCGAAACCACTCCAATTTCAGTGGATACCACCCCTAGCTTGTGCCCAACTTCTTCATCTAGCAATCCTCCAATTTTGGTGGAAAACGAAGCACAAAACAGTGGCGAGACAGATCCTACAGCAACTACGGAAAACAGGGCAGCAACAAAAAAATCAGCCCCACCCATTTTGGTTCATGAGGAGGAAGTTCCTATTCCTTTGCCTTTTCCAAATGGGAGAACTCCAACCAGAAGACAAGGGGAAGAGGTGAAAGCAAATGAGTACAATGAATTGGTAAAACTTTTTAGTAAAGTTGAAATTAATGTACCCTTGCTGACAATGATTAAACAGGTTCCGAAATATGCAAAATTTTTGAAAGATCTTTGTGTTAACAAGAGGAAGCTTAAGGAAAATGAAATGGTCAGCATGGGGAAGAATGTTTCATCACTCATCCATGCCATACCTCAGAAGTGTGAAGACCCTGGCATGTTCACTGTATCTTGTGAGATAGGGAGCACCACGCTACATGATGCCATGCTTGACTTAGGAGCTTCTATTAATGTCATGCCCAGGACAGTCTTCCAGATGCTTGGCATTGGACCTCTACAGAGCACTGGAGTTGTGATTCAGTTAGCAGACCGGAGTCAGACCCGCCCGGCAGGAGTTATTGAAGATGTGTTAGTTAAAGTGAAAGAGTTGATTTTCCCTGCGGATTTCTACATTCTAGACATGGAGGGAGAGTACCTTGCACGTAGATTCCCACTTATCCTTGGAAGGCCTTTCCTGAAGACTTCTAGGACCAAAATTGATGTATATGCTGGCACCCTTTCGATGGAGGTGGGAGATACAGTAGTCCAGTTTATCATTTTCGACGCCATGAAGGATCTTAAGGGAAATCATTCTATTCTGAGCATAGACACCGTAGATGAGACTGCTGAGGCACAGACCATTGATGATACTGGTACATTAGACATAGTGAGAGGAGAGCTGGTTTCAGAGGAGCATTTACCTGATTTTTCTTGTTTTGTATTTTGTGATGATATTGTTTTTGATAGCCATATTCTTTTTAATGATGTTGTTGCAGAGATTACTCAGGAGGCATGCACAGGAGATTATTCTATAGGTGTAGGGGATTGCACAGAGCCCCAGGGACCACCACCACCTTCAGAAAGTGTAGGGACTTGTATGATTGGAGCAAGTACCCAAGGATCACCTATTCTAGTTGATTGTTCACCAGATTTTGAGCCCGAGATGGAGGTATTTCTTGTAGATCCAATAGACATTTCTCATCCAGATCAGGTAAGTATTTCTTCTTTTCCTTTAGAGAATTTTAGGGAGATGTCTAGATTTGCATGTGAAGAATATCTTGATTCATCATTTGTGAAAAATAATTGTGAAAATTCTTTAGAGGTACCCAGGCTTGATTTTATGCATTGTTATGATATTCATGAGACAGATTATGCTAAAATTGATTTTGAAAAATTTTTAGAGCCTGAAATTGAAATTGTTTATTGTGAAGAATCTCTGGCTATCTCTTATGCTGAAATTGAATGTGAAAAACTTCTAGAGGTACCTGAGATTGATTTTATGGATTGTGAAACTTTTCTTGATATACCTCAAGTAGAATATGCTTGTGAAAAATTCATTGAGGTACCCAAAATTGACTTTATTGGATGTGATGCATTTTTAGATATATGTTATGTAGAGATTGATGATATTGCATTTTTATCTTACCCTGCACGTTTGAGAAAGGTTTTACATGGTTTTGCAGGGTCCCAGAGATTTCTTGAGTGGGTTCTCCATCTAGACAGTCTTCAACCACCTGGAAGATTTTTCAGAAAGAATAAAGAGGGAGGAGATGATCTTGCTTTAACTTATAGCACTCCACCTCAGAAGTGGCTATTGTATTTAAATCACCTTCGGCCACCTGGACAGTCTACTGTAAAGAATAAGTGTGGGGGAGTGGTGCAAAATAAAATTGAGCAAATGAAGGAAATTGTTTTAGCTACTCCTACTCCTCCACTACCAAGATGGAGATTATTCCTTGATAGACTCCGACCGCCAGAAATAAAAGGGAGTTTACTTTTTCTTGCATTTTCTTTCATTGCCATTTTCCTCTTTATGCTTGATTGAAGTAGAATTTTCTTTTGAAATGAATTCTTGCTAATAAATGCATGAATAGAGTAGAAGAATAAATAATCGACATTGTATATACCATTTTAGGTATTTTGGCACTTTTCCTTGATTAATAGGAATAAATGTAGCCCTTTAGGTTGTCTTCATAACATTTTAGAGTCTTTTGAAAACAAATTAAATTTGGTTGTTAAAACTTAGGGTTTGAGCTCGTGGATGAAATCTTGGATGCTTGAGTACTACTTGGCCATGGATTCTTGATTGAGGACTTGAGATGAATTATTTTTACCTAGTGAGGTTTAGCCTTATTTTTGTGACACATACATGTGATTGTACTCTAGAACTTGCTAAGGTTCTTTCAAAGTCATATTTCAATGATTGGATCACATCTATAGAGGCTAATAAATTTGTTTACCTTTCTATATCAATTCTTGATACTAATCATGTTCATTCTATTTTCTTTCCTTATCTTCCACTCTTAACTTCATTTTTCTAGGGACTTGTTTGTTTGGAGATGTTCTTTGATGTTATTTTGCCTGAGACGGACAAAAGATTAAGTGTGGGGGAGTGGATAGTGTGATGGAAACATTTGAAAAAAAAAATTCATTTCATTGTTGAGTTGAAGCCAAAAATTGCCAATTGGAGTGGAGTTTGGTATCAAGATTAATGGGAATTTGGTTGTGAATTTGAGGTGAAGTGGATCTTAAAAAAATCTGCAATGGGAAGAATGGTACACGAAAAATCTGCAATGGGAAGAATGGTACACGAAAAAAAAACAGGAAAAAAAACAGAAAAAATTGTGCCATGGAAGAGAGTTTGAAAGCAATGGAGTTTGTAGCACTTGGGAAGTAGGAATTATGGAAGTTTTAATTGTCAACATTTTGCTAAAGTCTGAATTGAAGATGTAAGCTTGAATTGTAGAAGAAAATCTGTGTGGAATAGAGGAACCAAGTGGAAACAAGTGAAGAAGAAAAAAATCTGTGTAAAGGGAAAAATCAGAAATTTTGTGCCAAAGAGAAAAGTTTGCTATGAAATTGTTTCGTCCACTCTTCTAGGAGCCGAATTGCAGTCAATGGTTGCTGAATTCAGTGAAGAAGAAGAAAACTGAGGCCAATGTGGAAAAGAAATGAACAGAAAAAAAAGAAAAAAAATACACACACAATGAAGCATGATGTATCAAATTTGCCATAGAGTGTGTTTCGGCCATTGTACTAGAGGATGAATGGCAACTGTGATAATCTGAAAATTTCAAGGATGAAGAGTTTGAAAGGTCGGAAATCTGAAATGAATTGCTTAGGAGTTAGAATTTGAGAAAAAAATGTAAGTGGAAGAACTTGTGCCAACTTGAAGTGATGGGTATCAAAGCAAAGGCTACATGTGGAGCAGCAAAATTCTGTCTCTGAATGCTATCTAATGTCACGAATTTCCTAATAGGAATGCTGATCCGAAGGAGTTCATTAGCAGATTGGAAAAAAAATAGAAGAAAACAGTTTGAAGAAAAAAATACACAAAGGAAACAACAAAGAGTTAAGTTGGCACATTGAGTTTTGGCACCATGAAGTAGTGAAGATATTCTCATCCGAATCAGAGTTTTGTTCCATATCATTCTGATTTCAGTAGAGGAAAGAAAGAAAGGAAAAAATTCAGAAAAGAAAAGAGAAGAGCAAAATTGGCACGGAAGATGGAAAGTTGGCACAAAGGAGTTGTTGAGGCTTTTTCATCAAATTTTGGAAGAGCAATGCTTAAGCTCACTTCATCACACTTTGACTTCATTATATGGACTGAAAGGAGGGCAAAAATCACTAGTGGAAAAAAGGCTTTTAACACCGATTATTTTCGACTTTTAACACCGGTTCCAGAACCGGTGTTGATCCAGCCGGCATTGTAAGTATAGACTTTTAACACCGGTTAACAAACCGGTGTAATATATAGATTTAACACCGGTTAATAACCGTTGTTAAAAGTTCAATTATGAGGCGGGAAAGCCATTTAAGACACCGATTATTTTAAATAACTGGCGTTCAAACATCATTTTTAACACCAGTTCTGGAAACAACCGGTGTTAAAACATCATTTTTAACACCGGTTCTGGAAACAACCGGTGTTAAAACATCATTTTTAACACCGGTTCTGGAAACAACCGGTGTTAAAAATGATGTTTTAACACCGGTTCTAGAAACAACCGGTGTCAAAAATCTTAATTTTTTATATAAATTTCATATTTATTTTTATTTATAATTTTTCTAGTCATATAAAAGACTTTAATTTTTAATTTATATATATAAGAATAACAATTATATATATAAGAATAACAATTTTTCTAGAAACAACCGGTATATATTTTTAATTTATATATATAAGAATAACAATTATATTAAAAAAAGATTTTAATTATATTAAAAGTAAAACAAGTTCTAAAATAATAGTTAAATATCAATGTTACAAATAAACGGAATAAAAAAAAATGTAGTAGAAATACATGTATGCTCCCATATCGATACTTGATACTAGCCTTCCATTCTTCATGGTAGACTTGGAAACTGGACCACCAGCAATCTCTCTTGTAAAATCTGAAGATTCTGAAGGCAACAAAGTAGGATAGAAATCAAATAGAGTTGGGGTTTGGGTTTTTAAGAGACAAGAAGTCTGAAAAAATACCTTCAATCACTTTAGATGGCTTTAAACGCTCAAGTACAATTGTCAAAGCAGGTCCCTTCAAATCCTTCATACATTTGGTAATCTGCAAATTAGAAAGGAAAAAGGTGATGAGATTCGAAGTCATCATTGTCATAAGGAGAAGAAAACAAAGGTTTTTTATAAAGGTTCACATACTGCCTCTTGTCCACAGACTCTAAGAACTTCAACAATACAAGACTCAGCAGCCTTGCGAACATCAACTGATTTATCCTGAACAAAGAAATGTATTCGCTGAGTATTTCTATCCAAAGAAAATGCACCTTATGCAACTTTTATTCAGACTTACAGTCATAGCAGTAGCAATTGGCTTAAAAAGTTGTGAAGCATCAGGTAAATCATTTGCCTCTGACAAATGTCTTGTTAACCAATCAAAAAGATCCTTTCGTCCCTCAGCGCCAAGTTTTGCATCAGATAAAGTGATTGTAATATACGGAATCTAGAAAAAATGCATTGGATAAAATATATTACCAACCAATAAGTGGAGAAACCAAAGGAGATTGCCATAGATCCAAAGGTACCATTTTATCAAGGTGAACTGCAAAGACCCATGAATCTAAAGTATTTAATGTGCATTCTCTCATGTGCTTCTTGTTATCACCTAGACACTACAATACATCTGACAGTATCCCCTGTACAAGAAGCAATAACAATGGTAGGCTTAAAGTAACTTGGAAAAATTAAAAACTGTTTGTTCAATTGGGCTACCTACCTTACTAGATTTCTCAACAGGAAGGCCCATTGCTGATGCAAGACCACCAATAGTAACCAAAGTCGACATTATCAAGTTTTTGTTACAATCATATAAGCGGCTCCTAAGAGCACCAAACAATTCCACTAGCATTTGACATTCAACATAGGCGAAGTGAATTCACAAATCATGAGACCAAGCAACAAAGAAAATATGTTGAAACACACACCAGTTCCAGCAGGTTGGATACGCTTATGTGCTTCATCCAGAATTTTATTAACAGACTCAATGGATTCCAAACGAACCTATACATTGAGAGAAGCAAATTCAGTTTTCATTAACACAGAAACGCTAGTGATTATAAAAGATTGGATAATGAGTCTGAATCTTATACTTTCCAATCAGAATTTCCAAAATCCTTCAACAAATTAGGTGTTATCTTTGCACTAATATCTTCGCGAGGAAGTCCATCTGATCTAGATGCAGGAGTAGGCAATTCAGAATCCAAAACTTTTACCAATTTCTTGGGAGTTGCTGCAACACCCTGTCAATTATCAAATAAGTAGCCATAGTGATGGATTAAATAAATCCAACAACAAGATCATGTCTCATCATTCATATTTTACCTCATATGGGTTCTTTTCACACTCAGCATCCAAAGCACTCAAAAGAGCAGGCTTGACATCAGTCAGAAAACCTTTAATGTCCGAGAAAGCAAAATTTAAGATTCTCATGGTCATAATTACACAACATAGACAAAATAAAAATACACAACATAGACAAAATAAAAATACACCCCGACATAATAAAAGTAAACAAAAATAGATAAAGTAAAAGTTCAATAATTTACAACTCAGGACAAAATAGAATTTCAACTCATACAAAGTTGAGTTAAAATGAGATTCACGGCCAAAAAACTAATTACCAGAAGCCATGCATCCCAAAAAATCTAATTGCCAGAAGCCAAAGAACTAATTGCTTCAAGAATAAGGAATAAATTACTCAAATAACTTACATGGAAACATTACTGTATTTAAATATGCAAAATTGTAACTCAAAAAGTTATCGAATTCAATAAATATTTCACTAAAAATCAATACCTAACAATTATTTCTTCAAGAAATAAAACGAACAGAAAGATTAAAGAAAAAAAGGAACAGAAAGATTAAAGAGGAAAAAAAGAAATAATTTCTTTCAAAAATAGGGAAAAAACAACTAAGCATGGTATTGAATCAATTCTGCACTCTAAGGAAAAATTAGAGATTAAGGAGAGAAAAAAAAAGAGACATCTTATATTTTTCGTGGAAAACCTACCGTCGACGGTGGCTTAGGGGGTGGTTGCAATGAGGAGAAGAAGAGGAAAAGTCGGCTTGTACTCGCTGTGATTGAGAGCAAGAGGAGGGCTTCGCGTGTGTTGCTAGAGCTCGGAGACGGCGCTCCTGTGGCTTGCTCCGCGTTCTCGAAGAGGGCGGCGTCGGGCGGAGCTCAGCGGCGTCGGGCGAGAGGGAGAGAAGGAAAGGACGGGGAAAAGAGGAGGGGTCGGGTTTAGGGTTCGGCGGAAGGTTAGTTTATATATTACCTAATTTAAAATTTTCTCTTATTTATATATATAAATATATTTCAAAAATCAAATATTTTCTTAAATAATTCATAATAGATAGCGATCAATTTTCTCTATAAATATTTTCAAAAATTTAGAAAAATTATTTTAAAATCTTTCATATGACTGTTTCTAATTTTTAACCTCCTATTTATGATAATTATACATAAATTTATATATATATTCCTATATATATATTTATATATATTATTTTATTCTATACATTTATTTACTATTATTATTATTTTATTTTTATTTTAATTTTTTATGACCGACCAAAAGTTAGACTATTATAATTGACATGTATGACTTAATTAAGAACAAAGCATGCGCGCGAAAAATATATGACCACGGTTATTTACAAAACCATAGTCAAATATATTTTTAACACCGGTTGTTAAAAGAACCGGTGTTAAAAGTATTTTAAAGTTCAAATAATTATAACATATGACCCCGGTTATTTATAAAACCGTAGTTAAATATATTTTTAACACCGGTTGTTAAAAGAACCGGTGTTAAAAGTATTTTAAAATTCAAATAATTACAAAAATGCCACCGCCTTTTTTTTTAACACCGGTTTTAATACAACCGGTGTTAAAAGCCGTTGTTAAAGGTCTTTTTTGTACTAGTGAATGCATCAAGAATATCCTTGAACATCCAAGTCTTCCATTTCATTCAAATTAGCTATTTACTTTGCTTTTATTCCATTTCTACCATTTCCTATTTCTTTCACTTTTGAATAAACTTTCATAGATGATTGATTCTAATCTTGAATAATGGTAGAGAGTAGATAATAAGCAAGCCTATGGTAGTGCAAGAAGCATGTGTGTAAGAGTGAGCTCCATTTTCATCATGTATTTAGAATTTAGGAGAGAGCCACCAAAAGTTTCCCTTGAGAGGTTTAGTGAGTGAAATTCATCTCAATGAATCATGAAGGTTGAAATTGTAAGTTGTTGATTTAAGGACAAGGTACTAATCTATAGAGCTTAGATTTTTGAGAATTAACAACCCTAGGTAATTTCTTTTCAATTGCTTCTACTTATGTTTGGAAATAAACTAGGGGATACATGTTTAGTACTTTTCGAGAGACGCTCAAGCTTAAGTGTGGGGGAGTTGATAAGTGTCATTTTGTTGATCATATTATATGTTTAAATCCGTGTTTTACCTATATGTTACTTGTGTAATTGTGGATTTGGCCTAGGTTTTAGGATTTATACCCTTTTTGGACCTAATTGTAAATCTTGTTATATTTGGGTTGTTTTGTCATTAAATATTTGATCTACTTTTGTAGGCTTGGAAGGATGATGGACCTAGGTCATGGTGGGTTAAAGTTGAGTCAAAGTGGACCAGGTCAAAGGAATCAAGCGTCGACTAATTTGGACCGTCCGATGCAAGAGATGGTTAGATCTAGACCATTTAAGAACTTCTGATCAATCCGAGCTGGGGTTAAGTCTAATCAAGTGTTCAGATCATGATCTAAGAGTTTCAGCTAAATCGGAGATTATCTAGCCGTTGGATCATGATCAGAGTGATCTAGACCATCCATACAATGATCAAGGTGATCTGAACCATCCGTTATAGATCTGGCAGATCCGAGCTACCACGATGATGATCTTGACCACTGATCGAGATCTGGAAAATTTAAATCGAATCGGACAACGATCCACCGTTGGATGAAGTGCAATCAATCTCAGCCGTCCGCTTCTTTAACTACTTAAACGACTCCCTGTTTCAGATCTCGACATCGCGTCTTCTTCGTCAGCTCGTAGCTGCTTCTTTCTTCTTCACTTTGTCTTCGATTTTCTGCAAGTTTTCTGAATCAGAGGGCGTGATCACATCGTTTTCGATCCTTGATCCAGAACCAGATAGTTGGGAAGATCTTTTCGTGAGAAATCCAGCTCAGATTCGGTCAAAAACAGAGAAGGTTGAGGGTTTTGCCAGATCTGTGAATTGATTTCCTTGGTTTCGTTCTGCGCCAAATCACATCCATCTGAGCTAGTCTGAGGGTTCTCGGCTGAGCTCTGATAATCTCCAAATCATCATTTCCATCCTACACAATCAGATCAAGGAGATCGATTGCTGATTTCAGCTTTGAGCAGAGTTTGGTTGGATCACTTCGCAGAGCTTGATTCCCAGCAATTTGTGGAGCTTAGGGGTTCGAAGCTCAGTCTTGTGTGACGACGAGATGATCTGGAGCTAAGGAGAGAGATCGATGTTTAGTTTCTTATTGCATTTCCTTTATGTTGTAGCTGTAATTTTAATCTGCAGTTCATTTCGTTTCAGATTCTATATCAGATGCTTACGTTTCATTTTCTGAATTGTTTCAGCAGTACTCAGGTTCTATTCTGCAATTAGTTAGCTAGTGAATTTGCTCAGTGAACCATTGTATTCAATTCTAGTGTATTACTTGTTTGTGATTAGCGTATCAGCTGAATTCTGTTTGTGCCAATTCGGTTTCTGCAAAGTAGGTCTTGCTTCAGTTTCTTAAGTTTGAGTCAATGCAAGTTTTAGATTTCTTTCTGAATTCACATTGCAGTAGCTTTATTTCCATAGCAATTAAGGTCTAGTTCTGCATTCAGTTTTAGTAATTGCTTACCATCTTTAATTTCTGCAATTTAGTAGCTTGCTGTTTCAATTTCATTATGGCTGTTTCAATTTCAGTTTATGAGTGCTGAGGTTTGTATCAAGTATACATAATTTTTCTCAACCAATTCTGCTCTATTGTATTGAATTAGGTGTTTGCCTTCACTTCTTCATTTCTCTTGTCAGAATCTGAATTCCTGTTTGCATTACTGAATTTCTGAACTGTTTTCTGCATCCCTTCATTTTACTTCTGCATTGAGTTTACTGAATTGATCAAACTCTTAATCTGGAATTCTTCATTCACTCTCGCACAGATCTTATTTGTTAGCTTTGCTTTTCAACTTCACTGATTAGATTCATTCTGCTGTTAATTCTTGCTTTCGGCACATGAGTTCTTTTGTTTGTATCAAGTTGTTTCATTTTCTTCACTTTGTATCAAGAAAGGTTTTGGCAGTGATGGATACCAAGTTAAGTGCAATTTTCAGTGTGATAGTGAGCTAGAAGTCAGTTTGTTTCATGTATGGCTGTGTTTGAATGTTAATTTTCATTTTAGCATCAGAATTGAGTTTCAAGTTTGCAAATAGGTTCTAAATGTTTGGCATTAGTTTCAGCTGCAAATTTCAGCATTGATTTGATTCACTTGCTTAGTTTTTCGCTGCCATTCAATTCAAAGATAGTTTTTCAATTTCAGATAAGTCGTTTTGGTTAGTAGATTTCCTATAGGGAAAATTCTTACTCGCTATTACCTTGTCTAGTTCACTTAGTTAATTTTGTCCTTACTTTTCATTGCAGTTACATTGCTTTGTCATTTCATTTGCAAACAAAACCCAGATTTAATTTGAAACCCAAAAACATTGACGACGCATAAACGCAAGCTCGAATCATACAACTTGAACTAGTCCTTTGGAAAAAAATATGACCTGTGGCCCCTTTACTACGCTTTTGTCTTTGATTGCAAAAAGGGTTTCCAGCACATTTATAAATATCTAAATTTGAGACCCACATTCGTGACAGTCATTTTGGGTCCGTCAGGACTGCTAGGCAACTGGCGAAGGACTGCAAGTATCCAAGCCCTAGCGAAGGACTGCTAGGCAACTGGCGAAGGACTGCCAGTATCCAAGCCCTAGCGAAGGACTGCTAGCCAACTGGCGAAGGACTGCCAGTATTCAAGCCCTAGCGAGGGAATGCTAGGCACCGAGCGAAGGGCAGCTCGGCATCCAAGACCTGACAAAGGACCGTCAGGCAAAAGTCCAACCAGAGGAACGGTTGGCATCAAGTAAATTCTCCCGAGAGGAGTAGGTGAGGACGCGTTCCCCGTCGAGGGAACAGTAGGCGTTGGTTCGACCTAGGGCTCCATTTTGGAGACCAAAGTCAGAACCAAGACAGCTAAGGCTGTATAATCTAATAACTTAATATTGTTGTGTTTTGGACTAACCCTGGATGCAGGACCGAAGGAACGTGTGTCTGCAACTCAGAAAGCCTCATATGAGAGAGGCAAGGGCTGAGTAGGGCGCCCGGAGTTTCCCGGGCGCCCCCAAGGTGTATACAAAATAAGTAAGGAGAAAAAGGGTTCGAATACATACTGGGCCGGGCACCCCCGTGCTCCCGGGCGCCCCCGTACTCCCGGGCGCCCCCATGCGCAACCTCAAACCAGAACCCCTCGAAGCCAAGGAGATAGAACTTTGACCCGGTCAATGTGGGCGCCCCGAGCGCTCCGGGCGCCCCGGTCAAAGCGGATCCAGAGGATAGACGCTGACTGAGACCTCTGCGGATCAATGTCCACGTGGGGGGCGCCCCCGACATCCCGGGCGCCCCCAAGCCCTATATAATGGGCCCTCGACCAAGGCTTCAAAGCATCAGTTCTCTTAACGCCCCAGAGATCTTCTACGCTCGTGCATTGCTCCGGAAACACTCCAACTCGAGCCGACGACGTCCCGCTGCCCCGAAAGAGTCAATCCACTCCGGACGTCGGTAACGAAGATCGAATTTTTTTATTATTATTGTTAGTGCACTTATTTGTAATAAGTTATTGTAAACAGTTTTGCGTGTATATAGAATTGCCCAAAGTAAACGGTCAACGACCGTGGGCCTTGGAGTAGGAGTCAGCACAGGCTCCGAACCAAGTAAATCGACTGTGTCTTTGTGCTGTGATTGTTTTTATTTTTCCGCTGCGTACGTGCTCTTTACGAAAATCCGAACGATTTCCGATATTCACCCCCCCTCTATTGGTTTTCTCGATCCAACAAGTGGTATCAGAGCGGGGTAGTTCAAACTTGGTGCAACCACCAGTTTGAAAGTTTTTTTTCGGATTTACGAATTTTTTTTATTTCTTTTCTTTTTGTTAATCAACACAACTCAATCTCGTTCACATTTTTATGCCTTTTTCAATTTTGAATTTTCATTTTTTCACCATAAGTCAGAATTTATAAAACGAACAAATTTTGAAAATTTGTCATAAATTTTTTTATTATTATTTTAATATTTTTCTCGAAATTCGTGCTACTTTAATTCGAGCAAATTTTTTCCCAAATATTAAATTCTAACTTTTTAAATATTAATCAGAATTGACAAAATCAATATTTTAAAAAAAAATTTGTCATAAAATATTTTTATTATTTTATTATTATTCTACCTCGAAATTCGTGCAATATTTTTTTTTTGGCTATTTTTTTCCTTCTCCCGCACTACTAATCCAAGACCAAGTCTTGGTACATTTCTGTTGTTTCTTTTGTGTGCAAGAGATCATTCTAAATGGCCAATCAAGAATGGAATAGCATTCGTCCACCGCTCTCTGGCGAAAACTTCAACTTTTGGAGAAGACAAATGGAGTCCCTTCTGAAGGCCCACATGGACTTATGGCGGATCTTCCAAACAGGATTCTCTCTTCCCGTAGAAGATGAGTTATCCATCGAATGGGACAAACTGGATGAACAAACCCTCAACCAAATCGAGACCGATGCAAGGGCAACTTCGATCCTACAATGTGGCCTAACCAAGGAGCAACTTGAACTAGTAGGACCATTCAGATGTGCCAGAGAAATTTGGGAGAAACTAACCAATCTACACGAAGAGAGCTCCGAAATTGAGTTAGCACCTGACTGCGAACTCGAGCCAGAGTCAGAAGACGAATTGACTGAGACAAAAATGGTAACCAATTTCGAATCCTTTTTTGAATCACAATTAGATAATCCAACAGATACTATAATGGTCGAGGAAGGTATAATTGCTAGTGCAGGGAAAGCTCCAAGAGAACCACAAGAGAAGAAGATTCAACCTGTAACCGAGTCCAACTCAGACTCAGAATTTGACGACAAAGAAGGAGACCGACCCAACCCGATCCAATTAGCTCGTGATCATTACAAGAGCATTGGAAAAACGATCGGGGAAGGTAAGTTTTCAATATTTGAAAATTCAATATCTATCTCAAATAACATTATTAATTTGTATAAATTAGTTAAGGTTAGTACATTAGAAAACTTAATTCAAAACCATGCTAATTTTAAAAAACCAAAGTTTTATTTCGATCATGATGTAACTTAGATCAGTTTTTGTTTGCTTTAACTGTATGTTTTTTTAAAATTAGGATTGATTAGTTTAAGGACAAAACAGTTTAACTGAAAGTTGAACAACATAGTATTGGGTGGAGGTGAGATGATAGTACGTTAGGGAAGCCATCTTGGCGGAACTAGCCGAAGCTACCGATCCAAGACCCGAGCTAGTTAGACCAGAATTTTTCAAAAAGTAATTTGGAAAATGAAATTTCACTAAAAGGCTTTGTCTAGGAAAGGGTTGATGATCCAATAAGGCTACGGCCAAAGAAGGCCTAGTGCCTCGCCAAGACCTGGAAGCCAATTTTTGAAATTTAAATTCAATTTACTCCTTGTCAAATTCGAATCTAACACAAATGTTCAGTTAATCTTAGATTCAAATATTCCTTTTTAAAATAAATTTAAAACTAATTATTTTCAAAATTAATCTAACTTTTCAAAATTAACCGTGTTTTCAAAATTAAAATATCTATCTCACAAAAACCCATAAGGTCAACATGTTTGATCACATAGAACTGGGTGAGATATCTAGGACCTAAAAGTATAATTCACTATCCTTTTAAATGAAAAGGATTGCAAAATTATCTCTATTTTTTGTCACTATACCCTACTTTTTCATTTCTAACATTTTTTTTCATGTTAAATATCTCGATAGACTCGTTTTAAAATATAATCTAGGGCTTGTTTTTTTTTTGTCATCGATTGGTCAAAATTGGTCAAAATAGTCAACCCTAGTCAACATAGTCAAACCTGCTCAACACTGAAGCCCTATAAGGAACTTAGATAAAAGTCAGATAATGTCGGATACAGGGGGAGTTTCTTTTAATACTTTTTTTTAAAAAAAAAATTAATTTTTTTTTTTTAAAACCTTATGCTCTTAATCTTATTATCATCTCGATAAGGTTTTCAAAAATTGATTCAAAAACCTTCTTATACTACTATCTGTTTGAAAAATTATCATTATTTCAAAATATTTTTCAAAAACTGTGTTATCATTTCAAGTTATGTTTTCAAAAATTATCTTCTTAAAAACTATCATACTTCAAAGTTATTCTTTTGGTTTTGATAAACCCTAAAGACACAAAGGAGATCTACTTAATAATCTACAAGGACTCCGAGGATGTGTCAAATTTAGGAGGAGTCTAAACCAAAAGAAATTATTTCTAACAAGTATTTTCTTTGGCAATTATTGTTTATTATTCTTTTGATCTGAACTGACCCCTAAGGACTCAGAGGAAGAATACTTGTGGTCAACAAGCTTCCAAGGACTATATCAAGTTTAGGGGGAGGTTAAATTAAAAGAATTTTAAACAATTCAAAATAATATGTTTTAATACACTAAGTTTTCAAAATTCTTTTGAAAATACAAGTAATTTGCCTTTAAAAATATCATTATTTTTCAAAATATTTTTGTGGTTTAGTAAATCATTGTTGAAATACCTTTAGAAATAATATTTTCTTGAATCTTGAGAATTTCCAGGACACTTAGGAAAATGCCCTTGTAGTTAACAAGGGTTCCTAGGATTGTGTCAGATTGGAAAAGAAACCTAGTCAAGTAAAATATTATATTTTCAAAATGTATAATATTTTTTTTTCAAAAGTACTTATATTTTCAAAATGCATAACATTTTTTTCAAAAATACTTATAATTTCAAAAATGCACAACATTTTTTTCAAAAGTACTAATACTTTTCTAAGGCAGCAATATTCTAAGTACGTGAAGTTTTTAAAAGAGTTGCCTACAAATACAAATTTTTTTAATTGCACAATACCTTTCAAAGTGGAGTTTTGTTGATACAATTCAAGCTTATGCTATGATTTTAATAGTTATACTAAGTATTTTTATATTTTCAAAAATCATAGGCTCTGATACGTAATCTCTTCTCAAATCTTCTTTCAAAATATATTTCGTTATTGATATATATCCAGGGGGAGAGTAGAAAAAGTTGTAGGGTTTTTCGGGCCGCGAAAACCGCTTTTTCGCGTCGCGGAAACCCCGAAAGCCCCAATAGAAAGGATCCGAGCGAAGAAAACCATTTCAAAATGTACGAGTGCTCGTTTACATGCTTCAAAAACCGATCTACAACCTAGATCTATTAGAGAAGAGAAAAAACTACCTTCGATGCGTGCCCCGCAATTCCCGCTCGCTCCTCGGTTGGTGTCGGATCTCAAGGATGCAAAGTAGCAACCCTCTAGAAGTATCCACACAAGCAAGAGAGTGGAGACGAGAGCCCAAAAGTGTGCTAGCACTCCTTGGGGTCTTGGCAAGATGAGAGGAGAGGGAGAGGAAAAACCAAACAAAAACCAAGTTAGGAGAGGAATCAATCACACACCCACATATGGACTTAAGTGGCCGGCCACCACCTTAGGTAACCCCTATTTGAATTCAAAATTCAAATGGGGAGGTTACTTAGCCTTGATGATGATGCCAAGTCATCACTTGGTCAAGTCAAGGTGATGTGGCTTGAGTCAAGTCAAACATGCCTCTTATGGACTTTCCATATTTAGCCAAAGTCAAACTTTGACTTCATTATTCTCCCATGATTAGATTCATCCAATACTTGGATCAAACCCGAGTCCAACTCAAGTTGTCTAATTTGAGTCAAGTCAAACTTGCCTTTTATGGACTTTCCATATTTAGCCAAAGTCAAACTTTGACTTCATTATTCTCCCATGATTAGATTCATCCAACACTTGGATCAAACTCGAGTCCAACTCAAGTTGTCTAATTTGAGTCAAGTCAAACTTGCCTTTTATGGACTTTCCATATTTAGCCAAAGTCAAACTTTGACTTCATTACTCTCGGTCCATCATATGGACTTATTCTCCATCTATTGCTCTATGTGTGTGACCCTATAGGTTCTTGTAACGTTGGTAATGCCCTTAAACCTATTTAAGGACATAAGCAATGAGAGGTATCTAGCAACACATCATTGCTACCCAAGTTACAAGAATGTCGAGATCCAACATCACCATTGTGACTAATAATTGTGACCATCACAATATGTGACAACGTCCTTCTATCCTCGATATCTAGATTGATCTTTCATGAGGCATAGACCGTGTCATCCTCAAATCAATCTATATATCTTGATCTCCAAGTAGACTCACTATAATCAAATAAGCTCAATATCTAATATTGCCTTATTTGGGCATGGCCATGCACTTAGTGGTCTTACTCTATCAAGAACGAAGATATCACTCCCGTCATATAGGAGGGATAGATCCCATCTACGTTACTCACATCTCTCCGCATAATTTGTTACAAACCCAGTAATTGCCTTTATAGTCCACCCAGTTACGGGTGACGTTTGACGAAGCCAAAGTACGTAACTCCTTATGTAGGGAACTATGGTAACTTCAGGTCTAGGACTATAGTCATACTAATAGTCACATGAGAAAGTATATGACACTCATATAACGATCCATGATACTTTCTCATGGCGGGCCATTCAGTATACATTCTCTAATGTATACCCATGTGTCAACTTGATATCTCATATCCATGACTTGTGAGATCAAGTCATCATGTTGACCTACATGCTAGTCTCTATGCATTAACATTGTCCTTGAATGTTAATACTTTACTAGGAATAATTAAGAGTAGTGTTCTCTATATCATCTCACTATCGATTCAACTAATCGATTGATATAGATAAGAACCTTCTACTCAAGGACGTTATTATACTAAGTTATTTGGCACCAATACACATAAGTACAATAACCATAAGAAATGTCTTTATATATAAGAAGTATATATACAAGAATATGATACAATGAGTCCAAAAAGTAATCATCATATGATTGGCTCTAGGGCTCTCACTAACAAAAGTGTGATATTAGAAATTAAATTCTTCCTTAAATGTTTTCCTTTTTTTTGAAAGGTTATCTTAGAAATGGTTTAAAACTTAGGAGAAGAACTTCCAAATAAAGGGGAGAGAAAGGAAAGAAGAGAAATTGTTTTAATCTTTATCTCTTTTTCAAAAAGTGCTTCAAAAGTTTCTAAATGTTTCAAATTTTTGTTAAGTGCATGTCTTCTCCTAAGTAATTTTTTTTTCTTTAATAAACAAAATTTGTTTGAACATAAAAAAAACTTGTTTAAAAATTTTGTCAAATATTTCCAAGTAAAGTTTTTTTGTGAAAAACTTGTTTTCCAAAATGCACAGTATTTCCAAACAAATATTTCTAAGTGTGCAAAGATTTTTTGGCAAACAAATTATTTTTGGGAAATTTGAATTCAAAATTTTGCCTAAGTAATTTTTTAGGTTTTAAACAAAATTTAGGCTTGCAAAGCTGTTCAAAATGGAAAATTGTCTAAGTGTAAAATGCTTTTGGTGCAAAGGCTTTTTTTTTTGTTTGTCAAAAACATTGAAAAACTCATAGCTCCCTGTTAGATACCTTGTTCTCCCATGTTTGTTTTTGATATATGTCAAAGGGGGAGGAACGGTCAAAGTTAAGGGTTATAACACAAGTATTCAGGGATTTAGGGGGAGTATAAATTTTTTTTTAATCTACACTTATATTGTTCATACTCCTTCATTTCTAAACTGTATATGATTTTACTTAACTTTGAATTGTGTTGCCATAAATCAAAAAGGGGGAGATTGTTGGTGCAGGAAGCACCATATCGAACCTTATTTTGATATTGGCAAAGGATTCAAAGTTAAGTTTGTTTGTGATCTAACAATGTTACTCAAGTGTGCAGGGACAAAGCCCTAGCGAAGGACTGCTAGGCAACTGGCGAAGGACTGCCAGTATCCAAGCCCTAGCGAAGGACTGCTAGGCAACTGGCGAAGGACTGCCAGTATCCAAGCCCTAGCGAAGGACTGCTAGGCAACTGGCGAAAGACTGCTAGTATTCAAGCCCTAGTGAGGGAATGCTAGGCACCGAGCGAAGGGCAGCTCGACATCCAAGACCTGATAAAGGACCGTCAGGCAAAAGTCCAACCAGAGGAACGGTTGGCATCAGGTAAATTCTCCCGAGAGGAGTAGGTGAGGACTCGTTCCCCGTCGAGGGAACAGTAGGCGTCGGTTCGACCTAGGGCTCCATTTTGGAGACCAAAGTCAGAACCAAGACAGCTAAGGCTGTATAATCTAATAACTTAATATTGTTGTGTTTTGGACTAACCCTGGATGCAGGACCGAAGGAACGTGTGTCTGCAACTCAGAAAGCCTCAAAGGAGAGAGGCAAGGGCTAAGTAGGGCGCCCGGAGTGTCCCGGGCGCCCCCAAGGTGCATACAAAACAAGTAAGGAGAAAAAGGGTTCGAATACATACTGGGCCGGGCACCCCCGCTGCTCCCGGGCACCCCCTGCACTGCGGGCGCCCCCATGCGCAACCTCAAACAAGAACCCCTCGAAGCCAAGGAGATAGAACTTCGACCCGGTCAATGCGGGCACCCCGAGCGGTCCGGGCGCCCCGGTCAAAGCAGATCCAGAGGATAGACGCTGACCGAGACCTCTGCGGATCAAAGGCCACGTGGGGGGCGCCCCCGACATCCCGGGCGCCCCCAGGCCCTATATAAAGGGCCCTTGACCAAGGCTTCAAAGCATCAGTTCTCTTAATGCCCCAAAGATCTTCTACGCTCGTGCATTGCTCCGGAAACACTCCAACTCGAGCCGATGACATCCCGCTGCCCTGAAAGAGTCAATCCACTCCGGATGTCGGTAACCAAGATCGAATTTTTTTATTATTATTGTTAGTGCACTTATTTGTAATAAGTTATTGTAAACTGTTTTGTGCGTATAT
>JAGFNQ010003290.1:155267-241125 GCA_024364735.1 Boesenbergia rotunda
TTCAGATTTGTGTTTCATTAAGAACACATACCTGAATCGTGAGTGATCATCGATAAAGATAATGAAGTAGCTATAACCTCCTTGTGCAAGAGTTGACATTGGTCCACATACATCAGTATGTATTAGACCAAGCAATTCTCCCACTGGTTTACCTTTTCCGAAAAAGGGTAATTTGGTCATCTTGCCTTTTAAGCATGATTCGCATGTATCAAATGAACCGGGTTCAAATGATTCCAGAATTCCACATCGGTGTAATTTGGTCTTGCGTTTCTTACTTACATGGCCAAGACGACAATGCCACGTATAGGAGTCAATTTGATTATCTATTCGAGCACGTTTGTTGCTAACTTCGATATTGAAAACGTCACCGGATAAATCTAACGTGTAGATACCATTGCATAAAGTTCCGGTCCCATAAAGAACACCATTTAAAGTTATGTAACAGCAATTATTACTAAAAGTTAAATGATAACCCTTTTCATTTAAGCATGAAATAGATACAATGTTCTTTATTAACGAAGGAACAAAATAACAATTATCCAATTCTAAGACAAGTCCAGTAGGGAGCTTTAGCAAATATGTTTCGATGGCAACAGCAGCAATCTTTGCTCCATTTCCAACTCGCAAATTCGCTTCTCCCATGACGAGTCAGTTGGATCGAGAAAACCGATAGAGGGGGGGTGAATATCGGAAATCGTTCGAATTTTCGTAAAGAGCACGTACACAGCGGAAAAATAAAAACAATCACAGCAAAAAGACACAGTCGATTTACTTGGTTCGGAGCCTGTGTCGACTCCTACTCCAAGGCCCACGGTCGTTGACCATTTACTTTGGGCAATTCTTACTTATCATGCTTACATATATGCTAAGGAATACTCCATATTCACTCTTATGGGACACACCACTCTTCAAGGGTGCTCATGATCCCGTAGGGACACACCACACAACATAAGGGGTGCTCTTGATCCATACTTATTTGAGTATCCATTTAAGCATTTTAACATATCACATGCAATTTCATAAATGTACCCCATGGGCTATAAGGCATGCTCATACATACATCATATTTCATACATGTTCATATATTCATCATATTTCATACATGTTCATACATGCATCATATGTCATACATGTTCATATATTCATCATACATCATATTTCAACCACTTACCCTACCTTAGACCTGACAAGCTTTGGTCACATAGGTCATACTCATATCGTAGAAAGTGGTAGCATGCTATCAATTAAGATTTCAATCAGACATCTCATTTAAACACCTCATACATAAACATATCAAAGCATGCTAACAATTAAGGTTTCCTTATCAACCGTTTCATTTAACACCACATACATATACATATGATCATCCCCAACCATAAACATATATCATAGGGTAGTTTGACCTTTACAAACCCTAGTCCTAGTGGGTTGGCCGAAACATCAAGAGTAGGGAAATATTAGGACTTTTGGATTAATCATTCACACATACATTTATTCAAACACCTTGTATACTTATCTTAAACATGGATATATTGTAGGATAATTCAACCCTCACTAACCCCTTTTTCTAAGCCTTGGCCGAAACCCATCCAAGTTCAAAACCCTAGGTTTTGCTATCACAAAAATGTGGGGACACAACATATAGGTATACTCTAAATTCCAAGGGGTCTTCACATGCATCAAGGGGTAACCAAGGTCCCTTCTTGGGTGTTGGCCGAAACCTACACAAGGGTGTAACCCTAGGTTTTGTTCACAACATTTTGCATAAACCACACATATACATATATCCTAAGTTCCAAGGGTCTAATTATGTAACAAAAGAGAACAAGGCCTTCCCCTAAGGGGGTGGCTGAATCTTACAAGAACCAAAACCCTAGTTCTTCTTCCCTTTTTGTTCAACTATCATGAAGGAAATCAATATACACATATTCCCTAAGTGTCAAGGGTCTAATCATGTAACAAAAGAAAACAAGGCCTTCCCCTAAGGGGGGGTGGCCGAAACATACAAGAACAAAAACCCTAGGTTTTTGTTTACAACATGTTAAAGGATACTACATTCAAGAACTATTACACTGCAGGCGAGGGGATACTTACATCCTTTCGCTTGATTTCTACTTCTCTAAGATCTTAAGGTGCCCTTGGTTGAAGGAAGGTGAGTATTTCCTTTGTTTGCCTTCTCTTAGCAATCTTGGCCCTAGTAGAAGGCAAGAACCTTAAAGGGTTCTTCTTCCTTCCAATTCCCTAGGGTTAAAACCCTAGGGTTTACTTTTCGAAAATGGAGAGGGAGAAGAAGAGAATTTCGGTGATGAGGGGAGGAAGAAGAAGAGAAAGAGGAAGTTATTCCAACTTCCCTTATTTATACTTTTCTCATGAAAAGACATGTCTCTTCACCTCCCTAGCTTTTAACAAGCATGTTTCTTATTCCCTCTACAAGAAACATGGCTTGGTGCAATGGTTAAGACATTGCTAGTGCAACTAGGAGGTTCAAGGTTCAATCCCTGCTTCCTCCCTTCTATGTTTTCTTTTTATCACATTTTGCACTAATCCAAGCCCATTAAGCCAAGCCTATCATGAAATTTCATAATATTAATTATATTCCATGAATTCATATATTTCATAATATTTCATGATAATATTTCATGAATTCCATAATATTTCATATTTATGAATTCATAATATTTCATAACATTTCATGATAATATTTCATGAATTCCATAATATTTCATATTTATGAATTCATGATATTTCATATGAATTCATGATATTTCATAATATTTCATGATACTATTTCATGAATTCCATAATATTTCATATTTATGAATTCATAATATTTCATAATATTTCATGATACTATTTCATGAATTCCATAATATTTCATATTTATGAATTCATAATATTTCATAATATTTCATGATACTATTTCATGAATTCAATAATATTTCATATTTATGAATTCATAATATTTCATAATATTTCATGATACTATTTCATGAATTCCATAATATTTCATATTTATGAATTCATAATATTTCATAATATTTCATGATACTATTTCATGAATTCCATAATATTTCATATTTATGAATTCATAATATTTCATAATATTTCATGATACTATTTCATGAATTTCACCATATTTCATATTCATGAATTTATATATTTCCTAATATTTCATATGGGAAATTTCGTCCTACTCGCAAGCATAAATCATCTCTATATTATGCAAGCATATATTTCCTAATATTTCATATGGGAAATTTCGGGGCGTTACAAGATATGGCAAATGGATGTGAAAACAGCTTTCCTTAATGGAAACCTGCTTGAGGATGTATACATGATACAACCTGAAGGTTTCACATCGGTTGACAAAACCAAAGTATGCAAGCTTCGACGATCCATATATGGACTGAAGCAAGCATCTAGGAGCTGGAACATCCGTTTTGATGAGACAATCAAAGAGTTTGATTTCTCACAAAATCCTGACGAACCTTGTGTGTACAAGACGGTTAGTGGGAGTGCAGTCATATTCCTAGTATTATATGTCGATGACATATTACTTATAGGAAATGATATATCAGTCTTACAGACAGTTAAAATTTGGTTGTCCAAAACTTTCTCCATGAAAGACCTGGGAGAAGCAACCTATATCCTTGGGATTAGAATCTATAGAGATAGATCAAAACGGTTGCTTGGTCTTTCGCAGTCTACATATATAGACCGAGTGCTAAAAAGGTTTAGCATGTCGAAATCCAAGAAAGGTTACCTTCCCATCAGGCATGGGATCAACCTTTCAAAGTCTATGTGTCCGCGCACAGAAGACGAGAGGATTTGCATGAATAAGATTCCTTATGCATCCGCGATAGGATCTATCATGTATGCTATGTTATGTACAAGGCCCGATGTATCGTATGCTTTGAGCGTCACAAGCAGATACCAGTCGGATCCAGGAATGGATCATTGGGCGGCTGTTAAGACAATCCTTAAGTACTTAAGAAGAACTAAGGATGTGTTCCTAATATATGGAGAAGGAGATATGGTAATACGTGGGTATACAGATGTCAGTTTCCAGACAGATAAGGATGACTCCAAATCTCAGTCTAGATACATATTTACTTTGAATGGAGGCGCAGTAAGTTGGAAAAGTTTCAAACAAGACACCGTAGCGGATTCTACCACGGAAGCAGAATATACCGCAGCTTCAGAAGCAGCAAAGGAAGCAGTCTGGATCAAGAAGTTCGTCTCTGAACTTGGCATGGTTCCAACCATTGATGAAGCAGTGCCGGTTTACTGCGACAACAATGGAGCTATTGCACAAGCAAAGGAACCAAGGTCTCATCAGCGATCCAAACACGTGCTTCGCCGTAATCATCTGATCAGAGAGATTCTAAGTAGGAATGATATACAAATTCAGAAAAATCCCACTGAAAGGAATTTAGCGGATCCTTTAACTAAGGCCTTACCTCAAAACAAGTTTGAGGGTCATGTTAGAGCCTGTGGTATTGGATACCGTAGCGATTGGCATTAGGCCAAGTGGGAGTTTGTTAGTGATATGAGAGAAGTGTCCTAAGGCAATCGCCTTATGATTGTAAATATTTATTTTAATAAATGATAATTCACTATTTGAGTATACATGTTTGTGTATTTGATTGGGATCTTAAACTCATCTACTGAATGTCCGCAATATAATTCACAGCATAAGAGAATTTGTGATGGGATCACAACTAGTGATTATCTCTACATGTGCAATTGTGAAGTATTGAAAGTATCCCTAGTCGATGAATTAATAAAAACGGACACTATCAATTCTGTTGAGACTAGCATGGGTTATTCTCTAATCAGCTGATTCTCACTGGCTGGTGACATTGGGATGTCCGGAGATAAACATGGATGCTAGTTAAGGGAACTAGTTCATTGGCGTGACTAGCTGTAAAACTTCATATGGTTATCTATACAGATATGTCAATGAAGTTCTTACTGCAGCTTAAGTGCGATGTTCCTTTGACTTGCGGTGTTCAAGTCATCTTGGTCATGGAGACTTATACTTTAACATCTTAAGCAAGCATCTCCAAGGAGGTGTGGACCCAGGATGATTGGGTATAAGCCGAAGTGCCCGAAGATGTTTGAACAGCCTACAAAGGATTCACCACTCCTTGCGAGAAGATGTATACCCAGGCCTATCGTCGGATTGTTACTCAAAGCCTCTGGCCAGAGCATATCATGTTTAGAGTGTGAGTCTCTTAAATACATGAGAGTAATTAGAAATCCAAAGGACGAGAAAGACACTACTTGGGCTAGGTGTGACGTAGTCAGTCAAGTGGGGACTGACACAAACAGACCATGTCCTGAACCAAGTGGGTATAAGATGGTGAAGGGAATGGGGCACGATTCATTAGAGCTGCTGAAGAGTTTCAGAATTACTTCTGAGGTCAAACCGTTGATCTTTCGATTAATTGGGGGTCATGATGTACTACTAGGTGCCACTCATGATCGTTCTATAATTAGTTGATTGTAGACGGCCAACATAAATCGAAAGCCTAGTTAGTCACACGCACTACGAGTAATCCGAGGGATTTAAAACGAGTTGAAAATTGGATTTTCCAATCAAGAGAAATAAGTCGAATCTGAGTTAATCAGAGGCGCAACGGAAACTTAAAATGGCTAAGTCTTTTGAAGGCTTATTGGGCGAATCAAATGAGTTTAATTCGCGATCGATTCGGCTCGGTTTGGCCGGCCAAAGAGGGTGCCAACCCCCTTTGGTTTGGCCGGCCACATAAAAGGGGAGAAACCAATTTATTTGGTTTAATTAATAAAATAAATCTAGCGCGATTTGTTTTATAAATTATGGATAAATAAATTTGTGTAAAGAAATTTATATAAATAAATTTATAAAAATTTATTCTTTTATGGAAATTAAAATGATCCATGAAATGGTTTATTTTAATTTTATAAAATCAATTATGAATTGATTTTTCCATAATATGAAAGTTTATAAATTTCTTATAAAATTTATTCTATAATAAAAGGAGAGAAGGTATTTGTTTTATTATAAAGTTAGTTATAATAAAACTTGGCTTAAACGGAATAATTAATAAGAGAATTTATAGGATAAATTTCTTATGAAAAATTTCGTTAAAGAGAGACTTGGTAAGGGAAAGACTACTATATAAAGGAACCAAAGGCAAGCCTTGAATTCCTAACAGAGTGATCAAGAGATCTAGTAGTTCTCTCCCTCTCCCTCTTATTCTCTCCCTCTCTCTTCCCCTTACGGCCGGCGCCCCCCATCCCCTCCTAGGGCCGGCGCCCAACCTACTCCTCCTAGGGCCGGCGCACCCTCATCTCCAAGAAGTTGGCGTGAGCAACATCCACCAAGGAGGAGCCAAACAAGAAGAAGAAGAAGCGGATCGCAACTCCTCTCTTCCCGGAATTTTGATTCCGTTTCTTGTTGGTTAGTTTCCATTCTTTTCTCTTGTTGTTCTAGTTGTGCCTTTAGAGAATCTAGTAGTTCTCGTCGGCATAAAACTCGTGACTTTGTGAAGTCATCCCAAAGAGAACTCGGCGTGGACGCGAATAGAGGCGGAGCTTCCAAGGGACGCTACGGTTGGATCTCGTCCCTTACTTCGAGTTACGCGAGGTACTTAGTAAATTAGTTTACTTTTTCGCAAAGTTTTAATTTATGATCATGTCAACACATCATAAGGTTGCATGCTAGATACGTGGTTAAAGTAATTTGAGAAATTATTTTATGCTAATTCTTCCGCTGCACGTAAAAATTTAAAAATTTACGAACCCGTATCCTTGTCAACATGCACCCGGTCCCAACAGTTGCATCCCCAAGATCTATTATCGAGAAACATTCTCCCAACCAAGTATTAGTAGACTACATTTGGAATGTTATTTCCTATGAAAAGTATATCATCAACATACAACACTAAGAACGTACGTAATCTTGCTCTCATTAACCTTTTTGTAAACGCAAGGTTCTTTTGGATTCTTGACAAAGGAAAAAAAATCTTTAATTGCTTCAAATTGTAGATTCCAACTCTGAGATGCTTGCTTTAGTCCATAAATGGACCTCTTGAGCTTACATAATTTATTAGATTTCTTCGATATTATAAAATCGAGGGGTTATACCATATATACTTTCTTTTGTAACTTTCTATTTAGGAAAATAGTTTTCACATCCATTTACTAAATCTTGTAATCCTTGATAGCTACAATAGCTAGCAAAATTCTAATGGACTTAAACATTACAACAGACGAAAATATTTCATCATAATCAATTCCTTGACGTTGATTCAAACCTTTTGTCACAAACTTTAATTTATAAGTACTTATATTCTCATCCATGTTAATATGTTTCATGATGATCCACTTGCATCCTATGAGTTTTACCACAATTGGCACATCAACTAACTCTCAAACTTGGATGGCGTATAGGAGTCCATTTCGATTTCATGGCTTCTAGCCATTTCTCGGAATCATTTGAAGTAATTGCTTCCTCATAAGTCAACGATTTATCTTCCTTGATAAATAGCACTGCCTCATCTTGGGTTACCAACCAACCATATCTGTTTAGCTCTTGGGGTATTCTGTAGTCTTATGTCGATCTTACGTTTCATGAGCCGCCTCAGATGAAAGAGACACTTATACTTATGATATTATTTCATCATCCAATTATTCATCTTCCAATCTATTTGTAGAGTCTAGAATTTCCACTAGTGGAAAAAAGGCTTTTAACACCGGTTATTTTCGACTTTTAACACCGGTTCCGGAACCGGTGTTGATCCAGCCGGCATTGTAAGTATAGACTTTTAACACCGGTTAACAAACCGGTATAATATATAGATTTAACACCGGTTAATAACCGTTGTTAAAAGTTCAATTATGAGGCGGGAAAGCCATTTTAGACACCGGTTATTTTAAATAACCGGCGTTCAAACATCATTTTTAACACCAGTTCTGGAAACAACCGGTGTTAAAACATCATTTTTAACACCGGTTCTAGAAACAACCGGTGTTAAAACATCATTTTTAACACCGGTTCTGGAAACAACCGGTGTTAAAAATGATGTTTTAACACCGATTCTAGAAACAACCGGTGTCAAAAGTCTTAATTTTTTATATAAATTTCATATTTATTTTTATTTATAATTTTTCTAGACATATAAAGACTTTAATTTTTAATTTATATATATAAGAATAACAATTATATATATAAGAATAACAATTTTTTTAGAAACAACCGGTATATATTTTTAATTTATATATATAAGAATAACAATTATATTAAAAAAAGACTTTAATTATATTAAAAGTAAAACAAGTTCTAAAATAATAGGTAAATATCAATGTTACAAATAAACGGAATAAAAAAAAATGTAGTAGAAATACATGTATGCTCCCATATCGATACTTGATACTAGCCTTCCATTCTTCATGGTAGACTTGGAAACTGGACCACCAGCAATCTCTCTTGTAAAATTTGAAGATTCTGAAGGCAACAAAGTAGGATAGAAATCAAATAGAGTTGGGGTTTGGGTTTTTAAGAGACAAGAAGTCTGAAAAAATACCTTCAATCACTTTAGATGGCTTTAAACGCTCAAGTACAATTGTCAAAGCAGGTCCCTTCAAATCCTTCATACATTTGGTAATCTGCAAATTAGAAGGAAAAAGGTGATGAGATTCGAAGTCATCATTGTCATAAGGAGAAGAAAACAAAGGTTTTTTTATAAAGGTTCACATACTGCCTCTTGTCCACAGACTCTAAGAACTTCAACAATACAAGACTCAGCAGCCTTGCGAACATCAACTGATTTATCCTGAACAAAGAAATGTATTCGCTGAGTATTTCTATCCAAAGAAAATGCACCTTATGCAACTTTTATTCAGACTTATAGTCATAGCAGTAGCAATTGGCTTAAAAAGTTGTGAAGCATCAGGTAAATCATTTGCCTCTGACAAATGTCTTGTTAACCAATCAAAAAGATCCTTTCGTCCCTCAGCGCCAAGTTTTGCATCAGATAAAGTGATTGTAATATACGGAATCTAGAAAAAATGCATTGGATAAAATATATTACCAACCAATAAGTGGAGAAACCAAAGGAGATTGCCATAGATCCAAAGGTACCATTTTATCAAGGTGAACTGCAAAGACCCATGAATCTAAAGTATTTAATGTGCATTCTCTCATGTGCTTCTTGTTATCACCTAGACACTACAATACATCTGACAGTATCCCCTGTACAAGAAGCAATAACAATGGTAGGCTTAAAGTAACTTGGAAAAATTAAAAACTGTTTGTTCAATTGGGCTACCTACCTTACTAGATTTCTCAACAGGAAGGCCCATTGCTGATGCAAGACCACCAATAGTAACCAAAGTCGGCATTATCAAGTTTTTGTTACTATCATATAAGCGGCTCCTAAGAGCACCAAACAACTCCACTAGCATTTGACATTCAACATAGGCGAAGTGAATTCACAAATCATGAGACCAAGCAACAAAGAAAATATGTTGAAACACACACCAGTTCCAGCAGGTTGGATACGCTTATGTGCTTCATCCAGAATTTTATTAACAGACTCAATGGATTCCAAACGAACCTATACATTGAGAGAAGCAAATTCAGTTTTCATTAACACAGAAACGCTAGTGATCATAAAAGATTGGATAATGAGTCTGAATCTTATACTTTCCAATCAGAATTTCCAAAATCCTTCAACAAATTAGGTGTTATCTTTGCACTAATATCTTCGCGAGGAAGTCCATCTGATCCAGATGCAGGAGTAGGCAATTCAGAATCCAAAACTTTTACCAATTTCTTGGGAGTTGCTGCAACACCCTGTCAATTATCAAATAAGTAGCAATAGTGATGGATTAAATAAATCCAACAACAAGATCATGTCTCATCATTCATATTTTACCTCATATGGGTTCTTTTCACACTCAACATCCAAAGCACTCAAAAGAGCAGGCTTGACATCAGTCAGAAAACCTTTCATGTCCGAGAAAGCAAAATTTAAGATTCTCATGGTCATAATTACACAACATAGACAAAATAAAAATACACAACATAGACAAAATAAAAATACACCCCGACATAATAAAAGTAAACAAAAATAGATAAAGTAAAAGTTCAATAATTTACAACTCAGGACAAAATAGAATTTCAACTCATACAAAGTTGAATTAAAATGAGATTCACGGCCAAAAAACTAATTACCAGAAGCCATGCATCCCAAAAAATCTAATTGCCAGAAGCCAAAGAACTAATTGCTTCAAGAATAAGGAATAAATTACTCAAATAACTTACATGGAAACATTACTGTATTTAAATATGCAAAATTGTAACTCAAAAAGTTATCGAATTCAATAAATATTTCACTAAAAATCAATACCTAACAATTATTTCTTCAAGAAATAAAACGAACAGAAAGATTAAAGAAAAAAGGAACAGAAAGATTAAAGGGGAAAAAAAGAAATAATTTCTTTCAAAAATAGGGAAAAAACAACTAAGCATGGTATTGAATCAATTCTGCACTCTAAGGAAAAATTAGAGATTAAGGAGAGAAAAAAAAAGAGACATCTTATATTTTTCGTGGAAAACCTACCGTCGACGGTGGCTTAGGGGGTGGTTGCAACGAGGAGAAGAAGAGGAAAAGTCGGCTTGTACTCGCTGTGATTGAGAGCAAGAGGAGGGCTTCGCGTGTGTTGCTAGAGCTCGGAGACGGCGCTCCTGTGGCTTGCTCCACGTTCTCGAAGAGGGCGGCGTCGGGCGGAGCTCAGCGGCGTCGGGCGAGAGGGAGAGAAGGAAAGGAGGGGGAAAAGAGGAGGGGTCGGGTTTAGGGTTCGGCGGAAGGTTAGTTTATATATTACCTAATTTAAATTTTTCTCTTATTTATATATATAAATATATTTCAAAAATCAAATATTTTCTTAAATAATTCATAATAGATAGCGATCAATTTTCTCTATAAATATTTTCAAAAATTTAGAAAAATTATTTTAAAATCTTTCATATGACTGTTTCTAATTTTTAACCTCCTATTTATGATAATTATACATAAATTTATATATATATTCCTATATATATATTTATATATATTATTTTATTCTATACATTTATTTACTATTATTATTATTTTATTTTTATTTTAATTTTTTATGACCGACCAAAAGTTAGACTATTATAATTGACATGTATGACTTAATTAAGAACAAGGCATGCGCGCGAAAAACATATGACCACGGTTATTTACAAAACCATAGTCAAATATATTTTTAACACCGGTTGTTAAAAGAACCGGTGTTAAAAGTATTTTAAAGTTCAAATAATTATAACATATGACCCCGGTTATTTATAAAACCGTAGTTAAATATATTTTTAACACCGGTTGTTAAAAGAACCGGTGTTAAAAGTATTTTAAAGTTCAAATAATTACAAAAATGCCACCGCCTTTTTTTTAACACCGGTTTTAATACAACCGGTGTTAAAAGTCGTTGTTAAAAGGTCTTTTTTGTACTAGTGTTCTTCAAAATTTTCTTTACTCCCATTGCTCCAATTTCCTTCATCATATTTAGTTGTATTATAGTATGATGCAAATCTATACCATAAATAAGTTTTAAAAAAATCAAGAAAATAGTTCCCATGCAAGCAATTACTAATGAAATAAAACTCCTTTTTGAACTAAGATAGAACGTCGTGAAGAGTGAAAGACATGCACCACATGACAATATACCATTATCAACGAAAACAAATTTTTAACATTTTATTCTTTAACAAATGAAGCCAAATAGTTTGAGCACTTTGTACTTCAAGTCTTGATTACAATTTTTCAAAAAATCTTAATAATTAATAAGATCGTAACCATATATTTAGCATAAATTAAGTCTAAATGAAGGTATCATTCACAATTTCAACATCCATGTCATCTCTAGCCAATGCTGTGCACATTGATAGCCTTCCAAAAGATCAATCATGCAGTGTAGCATGCATTTGAGTGTCGTTCAGAATTTGAAGAGTGTGACCCAGAACACACTAGGAGATGATTTAAGGCAAAGCAAAACGACAGGATCATGATCCAAAGAATATATTAATATATATTGACAACTGATAATTAAGCTAAGTATGTAATCTGTACTAAAATACGAAACGATATATACGATGACACACGCAATGGGCAATATTCTTGTGGAAAAAATAAGCTAATGCCGAACCACTGTGAGAAACCATACTCTAGATTGATCAACGCAGAACCAAAAGCCACCACTCGATTACTATACTAATGCAGTTCGAGGTCAAAGAGTGCTCCCATGTGTTCTGGACGATGGATGAGTTCTGGATTCACATGAGAAGCGATTTGGTAGAACACCTGCCATGTTAATAAACTATCGGAGCCAGATTGATGTCGAGAGCCCACTGCTCGCTCAACTTGGACGCCAGAGGCCACCCGCTCCAATCCTCCATAAAGCCCACGACAATGCTTGCTAAGGTGCTTCACATCGAACACCCTCTCGCCGAAGAAGAAGCGAACAAGGTACAAGAACTCAGGAACGGTCTCTGTTAACTTGCATTCGCGTGTCAGCATCTTCACTAGGAACGCGAAGTCGTAGGCGCCTTGGAAGGTAACCCAGGAGACAGGAGGATTAAATTGTCCAAAGGAAAGCAAGCCGGAGGTGGCCAAGTGCGCAGCGAATCTGCAAGAGTCAATGCCCCATATTTGATTCTTTTGGAAATCGATGCCATTAGCCTTGAGCAGCTCGACTGAGGAAGGGGTGTAACGGTCTCGGTTGATGTCGAAGTCGTGGAAATTAAATTCCCACACGTAACGCACATAAGTGCCGTCGCTGTAGAGGGCACATGGGAGGTTGCCGGCGGCGTCAGAGAGGGTGAGACCAACCTGGACGATGCGGAGGGAGTCTGTTGATTCTAATGCATGAAATTATGAACGAAATTTAAGATATTGAATCTACACTTATAAAAACGGTAAACACTTACAGCGATTCACGCTCCCCCTTCGTTGTTCTTCGCGCTTGTCGTCGGAAGAGCGATCACGGAATCGGAAAGCTCTTCCCCTCTCGGTATCACGAACCAGATCCCTCGGACCCTTTGGATGTTCACTCCTAGAATTCCAAATCCTTTAATCACACTTTCCTTGAATGAACCCCCTACCCCCCTTCTTATATAGGGGAGCAAAGGGGTGTAGAAGGAGTGGAGAGGGAGGGGCATCGAGCCCACTCCCTGCGTGTGCAACAACTGCACACGCTGCAGCGTGTGCAGTTAATAACTGCACACGCTGCCACTCCTTACATCTCCCACTCATACAAGTCAAGTCACATAGACAATATAAGAATCAGGTCACAAAGACCATATCATAACTAGGATACAAATACCAGATAGTCACAAAGACCATATAGTCACATAGACTAACAGAACATCCAATTCATACTTTAGGGAAAATGATTCGTGCGACAGCAAGCATACTGAGCAATCATTGCTAAGAAAGTTGTGACACTTAACTTAGCTGCTCTCTGAGCGATCAATACCAAGAAAGTTATTACACTTTACTTAGTCGCTCTATCACATGAATCAGAGACATCAATCACTTGCTTTTACCCCAGACTAAAACATTTACATCAATATGAACATCTCTAATCCCTCGTAATGACCATTAAGTCAAGAGCATGTTCAATATTTCCATTCAATACAATTATTCACAATCACATCTTAAGTACTCAACAAAAAATGTAATTGGTCGACCAGTGAATAAGTGTCAATGATGTAAATCTCTCTTAGTCTTCCTATTTAGCTTGAATCTATTCATTCTAATCAGTTGCTTTCCTAGTTATGTTCCATAGACCGAATCATCCATAGCCAATAGGATACATGCTAAGGTAGCAGACACTGATTAAAATTTCAAGCAGACAACCAAATAGTCACATAGGGTAAATCTGAGATTAACTTATAATCTCAAGGGTCTCACATAATAGAGAAGCAGGGATCCATTCTCCTACTACCCTTATTGTCGTTATAGCACATGTGGTATGAATCACATGCTACGATGTTTTTCTCTTTAACAAAAAAGTGCATGTTTTATCAAAATTAACATCGTACAGATTTCGATCTAGACATACCCAATGTCTAATCCTGAATTCAACCTATGAACTCCAATCTGGCTACAAGCAGGCTTAGTAAATGGTGGGAACATTTACTTCGATTATTACATTAAATAATCTCATCTTGATACAAAATCAAGGCGACCTCAACTTACGAGTATGTCTCTATTCACAGCTACATAAGCTGTCCCATAAGTAATGGTCTTACCTCTATTTATACTCAACAAATAGAGATGATTGTCCATGTGAGCGGACCAATCCCAACCTGCCAACATGCTTATCGAGACTTTATCTAAATGTAACAAATACATTTACTTTTATCTAAATGTAACAAATACATTTGCTTTTATCCAAATGTAACAAATACATTTACACTGAATAAATCATGGCACTTTCATTTAAAATTGATCGTCATTACAATGTGTTACATTTTTCGAAGTCCCAAAGACTTCACATGTCCAAGAAATGACTCTTTTGTCAATGGCTTAGTAAAAGGATCTGCAAGCATAGCACGTGTAGGGATATACTCAAGAACTACTTTTTTCTTGTCAACAATATCCCTTACATAATTATATTTGATTTCTATATGCTTGCCTTTGCTGTGATACTTGGGATCTTTGGAAAAAGCTATTGCAGCTTGATTGTCACAGTACACTGTAACTGGACTCCCACTATCCTCAGCAATCTTCAAATGTTTCAGGAATCTTCTCAGCCAGACAACTTCTTGTACAGCCGCTGCACAAGCCACATACTCGGCTTCCATTGTCGACAATGCTACACAAGCTTGTTTCTTGCTGTTCCATGAGACGGCGCCACCGTTCAGCAAGAAAGTATACCCAGATGTGGATTTTCTGTCATCAAGATCTCTTGCCCAATCTGCATCTGTATAGCCCTTCAGGCTCAATTTCGATCCTTGGAAGCAGAGACAATAATCCGCTGTTCCTTTTAGATATCTGAATATTCTCTTCACCGCTTTCCAGTGTCTCGATCCTGGATTTGACTGGAAACGGCTAACCAAGCCAACTGCATAGCTGAGGTCGGGACGTGTACACAACATAGTATACATTAAACTACCAATGGCACTGGCATATGGCTTCTTTTTCATGTCGGCTATTTCATCAGGAGTCTTGGGATACATACCTTTGCTCAGAACAGTACCTTTCGCTATAGGAGTTTGTTCAATGTTGCAATTAGACATATTGAAGTGTTGTAACATCTTAGTAATATAAGCCTCTTGAGACAAACCCAAAAGTCTTTTTGAACGATCCCTTATGATCTTCACCCCTAAGATGTACTCAGCTTCACCCATATCTATTATGTCAAACTGCGATGAAAGCCATGATTTGACTTCTATCATAAACCGTGTGTCATTTCCGGCTATTAGCATATCATCAACATATAATGATAAAATGACTATCTTTCCTTTATCCTCCCTGAGGTAAACACAATGATCCTCATTGATCATTTCGAAACCATAAGATAAAATGACTTCATTAAATCTTATGTTCCATTGTCTTGACGCTTGCTTTAGCCCATATATAGACTTTTTAAGTCTACATACTTTATCCTCTTGGCCTTCAGCAATATAACCTTCTGGTTGTGCCATATATATTTCCTCGTCGAGATTACCATTAAGGAAAGCCGTTTTTACATCCATCTGATGTAATTCCAAGTCATAATGTGCTACTATAGCTAAAATGACACGTATTGACACAAACTTCACAACAGGGGAAAATGTCTCTTCAAAATCAATACCCTCCATTTGGGTATATCCTTTTGCAACCAGACGAGCTTTGTATCGATTAATCGATCCATCTGCTTTCCTCTTGATTTTGAGAATCCACTTATTCCCAATAGCCCTTCGGCCCGGAGGAAGATCGACTAAATCCCAAACATGATTCTTTCTCATTGACTCCATTTCCTCATCCATTGTAATTCTCCATTTTTCTCTGACTGAACATCTCAATGCTTCCTCAACCGATCGAGGTTCCTCATTGTCAACAGGGAGTATCATTAATGCCTCATTCTCAATGTCAAACCTTCTCCGAGGAATAATCTTACGACTACTCCTTCGTAAGTCGGACTGTTGAGGAGCTGAAGCTAATTCATTCATTGGCAAATCACTCCCACTGGGTTGACTAGATTCAGGTATCTCTTGTGATACCTGAGTTGTTGATAAAGGAACATTATCCTCTTCCTCTATTGCAAATAAAGGAATCGACTTATCAACTTCACCTCTTGTTGGGAATTCAGTTTCGAGAAAAGTGGCATCTCTTGACTCAATTTCAGAGACGGTTCCATCTTGCTGCTCACCAATGAAAACATAACCCTTAGAAGTATCAGAATACCTTATAAAGATACACTTTTTACCTCTTGGTCCTAGTTTTCCATATTTGTGAGTCTTATCATGAACATAGGCAGCTGACCCCCAGGGTCTCAGATTACTCAAATCTGGTTTTCTGCCTGTCCAACGTTCATATGGAGTAGATGGAACAGACTTGGAAGGCACTCGGTTAAGTATGTAGGTCGCAGCTAATAATGCATCTCCCCAATAGGAAATTGACAAATTAGCTTGAGCCATCATAGACCTAACCATATCTAGAAGAGTTCTATTTCTTCTTTCAGCAACCCCATTTTGCTGTGGAGTTCCAGGGATCGTTAGCTGTCTAATAATCCCTCGGTCATTACAAGTTGTCTTGAACTGATCAGACAAGTATTCACCTCCACGGTCAGTGCGTAAGGTTTTAACCTTACGTTCCAATTGATTCTCAACTTCGTTCAAATAACGTTTGAAACAATCCAATGCTTCATATTTATGAGATATCAAATACACATGACCAAAACGTGTGAAGTCATCAATGAATGTAATGAAATAGGAAGCTCCATGTTTAGCCTTCACATTCATCGGACCACAAATATCCGAATGAATTAATTGCAATGGTGACTCAGCTCTAATAGCCTTACCAAATGGTTTCCTCGTTGCTTTTCCTGCAAGACAATGCTCACATATTGACAAGTTAATCTTAGCACGAGAGCCTAATAGACCCTCCTTTGCTAATCGATTCATTCTCTCTTGTCCTATATGTCCTAGTCTAGCATGCCAAATTTCCTCATTGATATCAGCATCACTAGCAAGAGCAATGTTGGAAAAACAACTATTAATTCCAGAATTAATATCACGTTCCACATCAAGAACCATGAAACCATTCATTATATAACCACATCCAATTAACACAGAGTTAATACGAAGTTCCACACACCGACTGTAAAAGTTTATGCAATATCCCAAATCAAGAAGACATGTAACAAAACCAAATTCCGTCGAATATCAGGAGCATAAAGGACATCATGCAGAAACAAGGTATGTCCACCACGTAGGTTGAGCTTGCAAGTGCCAATGCCTTTGACTTCAATTCTTGCATTGTTTCCTACATATATCCATTTGTTACCAGCTGGTACCCGACGGTACTCCACGTATGTAGCTCGATCACGAGCTACGTGGTTCGTTGCTCCTGAATCTATAATCCACAAAGGATGAGAATCAGCTAACAACACTGAACTAGCAACATTATGCTCATGAAAAGAAGTTAAATATGGAATTACCTTTTTCGGCTCGGTACAATCTCGAGCGAAGTGGCCCTTCTTGCCACAGTTATAGCAAGTCAGCTTGCTTTTTGGTTTCTTTCCATACTTCTTTCCTTTAAACTCCTTCTTGATCGGGCCATGCCCAGCAGCAGCTTCTTTTCCTCTTCCCTTTCCCTTTCCTTTCTTGAACCATATCTTCTTATTCTTGGGTCTAGATCCTTCAGCTACAAAAGCTTGTCCAGATATCCTTGCAGATTCTACTCTCTCCGCCTCCAGTTCAACATGGCGTGAGACATCAATGAAAGTTTTAATGCTTTCACTGTGAGTAAGATTCTGTTTCATCGATTCCCAAGAATCAGGAAGGGAACGGATAACTGCCTGAACCTGTTGTTCATCTGTCAACTCATGACCGGCAGTTTTTAGCTCTCGAATCATATTTCCCATTTCCCTAAGATGTTGGGTCATGGTGACATTCGGGCGTTTCTTGAAGCTGTCAAATTTGATTGTCAGCTGGCGAAGCTTACTTATGCTAACTCCACTATATTTATTTCTCAGGGCAACCCAGACCGCATGAGCTGAAGGCAATGGCTCATACTCATACACTAGGTCATCAACCATTGAACTAATCAAAATGCCCTTTGCTGTGGAGTCCTTTTTCTTCCATGTCTTGTAGGCATCAAGATCACGCTTATGCTGGGCGGTAGCACCGTCTATAGGTTCTACCATAAACTGATTTACAGCTTCTAGAACTTCTTGTTCCTCAAGTACATACTGTATCTTGAGGTGCCATATTTTGTAGTTGTCCCCATTTAGTTTCTCTCCTTTGTTCAGTTCAGCTATAATATTCTTTGTTGCCATGACCTAACATAAATAAACGCATTATTTAGTAATTCAGTGTATGTTATATGCATGTAATCAATAACTAACTCATTGTAAATAGAGTTGGTTTACAAAATCAAGTGACAACTACGTTCCCACTCATCCTTTGTATGTTCCAATCTAATAAACAATGATTAGTTATATCACACACATCCCATCAAATGAACAAATTACCATCAAATGAACTAATCATTTAATTATAATGAACTAATCATCATTAAATGAACTAATCATTTAACAAATTTGTTAACATATAACATTACTTAAACTGTTCGTACATAACGACAATTACACTACATGGATAAATACTGACTGTACATAACGTCAGTAACTAAAGGAAGCTAAGAGAACAAATAGGTTGATATTGCTCCCAATAGAGCGGACAGTAGGATCGTAGCAAAAAATTGACCCGTCTCTCTAGTCTGGACCAGAGTGACCTCAGGTGGAGGAGGAATCTCCTCTGGGGCCTCTTCAGGATCCTCTACTGTCTCTTCAGGATCTTCTTCTTCTTCTAGATCCTGCTCTATCTCCATATTATCCATGTCCGGATCCCAATCAATTTCCTCAGGATCCCCTTGGAATTCTTCAATCAGATCTATCTCTGGATCTTCTTCTTCTGGATCCTCCTCTGGATCCTCCTCCATCTCGGGATCTTCTTCTTCTGGATCCTCCTCTGGATCCTCTTCCATCTCGGGATCTTCTTCTTCTGGATCCTCCTCTGGATCCTCCTCCATCTCGGACTCGGAGTCAGATTCCCCCAAGTCCTCAGGAAACTGTTGGCGCAGCAGCTGATTGCATAGCCCAATGTAGGAGAGGCGAAAGTTGTGATCAGCCCATATCTGATTCGCAACCTTCCCTGCTCTCTTTGGTAGAGCACGCATTAATTCCCCGATTCGGTGATCATCAATCATGGGGAACCCGGCCCGCTCAAGTTTCCAGAAGATCCGATCCAGTCGTCCTATAACGCCCTGGACTCCGAGAAATGGACTATAGAAAACTGTCCTGAATTCCGCCAATAGCTCCTCTAGTCGCTCATTATGACCAGCCATGCCGTCCCTATCGTGCAATATTTAGAATTGAAAAAAATATACATTGTCAGTACAAAACCGACAATCCAGTACAAAACTGGTTCAATTCAATTCATAATTATGCATAAACTCACAAAGTCATAAACAGACAAGAAAAACAAATTTTCTTGGTTTGGGAGCTCTATTGACTGACATCGGACTGATCGATCATATTCTAAGTTTGAATTTATTGTCCTTTTTAGAACTAATCTAATTGGACATGATTATCTTAATCTGTTCTTGTCTAACCTTAGCCCGTTTAATCAGGTTAAACAACGGATAAAATTTGGTCGAACCAACCGATGGTTTAGATTAAATTGGATCAACTTGATCTAGTCAAACCAACTAATGGTTCGAACTAGACATAAACATAGTTGGTTCAAGTTGGTCTGATTAAATTAACTAATAATTTAAATTCCAGTTGAAATGAACCAACTTAATCGGATTTAATTAATTCTAACTAAAATCCAATCCATTTAATCAAAATTTTTTTTCTAGTTCCAATAACCAATAGCTAAATTTTAATACAAATTCAACCATGCAATTAATTAAAGCACAAAGCTAATTAATTTAATAGAGAAAAAAAATATGCAAAAAAAATTTTTTTTCTACTGCCTCGGCCTTAATTAACAAAAAAAAAAATATTCTTGTTTTTTTTTCTACTGCCTCGGCCTTAATATAATACGAAAAAAAAATTTCCATTTTTTTTTTATTTATACTGCCTCGGCCTTAATATTTGCATGCAAATTTTTTTTTTTTTTTTCAGCCGGTTTTTCGAGTTTGCTGCCGCCGCCGGTTTTCCCGGCCGTCCAAAGTTTTCACCGCGACTAACGCGGTTAATCGGTAGTGTGCAACACGACCGAGTGGGATCGTCGGTTCGCAACGCTAACAACTATTTTACCGACTCGAAAAAAATCTGCCGACACAAAGTCGACCGACTCAAAAAAAATCTACCGACACAAAGTCGTGATTTTCCGGCAAATCAATTTCATGCTATTTAAAACGAATCTAAGCTCTGATACCATTGTTGATTCTAATGCATGAAATTATGAACGAAATTTAAGATATTGAATCTACACTTATAAAAACGGTAAACACTTACAGCGATTCACGCTCCCCCTTCGTTGTTCTTCGCACTTGTCGTCGGAAGAGCGATCACGGAATCGGAAAGCTCTTCCCCTCTCGGTATCACGAACCAGATCCCTCGGACCCTTTGGATGTTCACTCCTAGAATTCCAAATCCTTTAATCACACTTTCCTTGAATGAACCCCCTACCCCCCTTCTTATATAGGGGAGCAAAGGGGTGTAGAAGGAGTGGAGAGGGAGGGGCATCGAGCCCACTCCCTGCGTGTGCAACAACTGCACACGCTGCCACTCCTTACAGAGTCGACGTTGGCGCGGATCAAGTCGTAGCAGCGTTGGGGTAGGGTGAGAGTGCAGTAGGGAGCTTTGGAAGTGACGACGACGCCAGGATACTCGGTGTCCAATGCTACGAAGGGGTGGAATGGGAGGGCGGAGCGGATAAAGGCGAACTCCTCGTCGAGGTTATGAGCCCACACGGAGCGAACCTCGACTCTGCTGGCGGCGAAAGAGGAAATTAGCATATCCTTGTTGACAACCGCAACTGCCATGAGGTTGATCGACTATGTGAGAAATATTAATTACGAAAGTGGAAGGAAGGAGAAGAGGAGATGTTAGATTTGGAGTGGAAATTGAAGGGAAATAAAAGGTGTTTAAATAGAGCAGCAAATCTAAGAGAGAAAATCGCCAGATAATAAACAGATTAAACAGAAGTAGCTGTTGCTAAGCGAATTATTAGTAGGATCTATGGAATTATTAATGATGCTAAACGAGCTTAATCAGGTCTTAGATTAAGGATTAATAAAATAATTAATCACTCTTTTTTCATTTTTCATTTATTACATTTCACGTGTAATTTTGTCATTAATTTGCCTTTTTGTTAAATTTCGACTCCATTAATAACACAATGTTTTGACTCATAAAAATTTGTTTTTTTATTTGTTGTAGTTTTAAAAAAAAACAAAAACAAATATTAACCACACCTCTCATTTCTAATAAATTAAAATATATGTAAGAAAAATAAATTAGAAATCAAGTTGATAAATTAATGATTGCGAAATCTGTGAACTAATTGGATGATGAACTCAATGTTAATTATTAAAATCTATTCATTTACTTCTAACTACAATTCTGCCGAGGAGGTTGCGACAATAATACAGTAACAGGAGCCTTTTCAATTTTTAAAATTTATATTCAAGTTTTAGTTTTGCGTGAATTATTGGATAAATTATTTTAATGAGCGACGAATATAAAAATGTTAGATTAATATAATATTTACTGTGAATATTTTCTGATCAATTATCCTGTGGATTAATTAATGTAAATTGGAGCTAATTTAAAAATAAAAAGTAATATCCTGGATCAGGAGGCTAAGGAGGAGATTCATTAATGTTCCGAACAAAACATTCCAGTGAAATTTATTATTTGTTATTACTTATTCGAATGAGAGTTAAATATGCAAGTTGGAAATTAACACTAACTATTGTGCATGTTGAAAAGTTCAAATGAATATGTAAATTATGTAATTAATATTTCTTTAACTTGGTTTAGAATGTCTAATTTCTTATTTATCTGGAGGAGTGGTGCATGAATGACTGAAATAACCCCAGGGGCTAGGAAAGAGAAATAAATTAATGGCCTTGATGGAATTCACGTCCTATAAATTAATAAGAATAATAATAAAATTAAATATATTCTACAATTTGTGTCTGTGCATTGGAATTTTAAAATAATATTCAAGAGAAGGTAACTAAAAAATTCATTATTAACAAAAATCCAATCTACTGTTCGAAATTATCAATCTAAATAATATTCAATCTATCTTCATTACAATTGAACATTACTTTGAAAATAAAAAAAAATATCGACAACAAATTTACATGAAAATAATTAACAAGCTCTACAAAATTAATGGCAACCAAAATATAAATTAGAAATTATCAGTCATAAACATAACTGTTCCGAAAGGAATCGACGTCGACGGTCAGTCATCAAAGTTCAACCCACAATGATGTTGACGAGAGGAAGAGCTCCCACCCTACGAGATTAACACTAATGTTAATGGGAACATGATGAAGATTGTCCGGCGGAGCCCACTCCGACGCTCAAGTCAGTACCAGAGTCTTCTAGATGGAAGGAAATAAGGAGAAGTGTGAGTGAGAATGAGCTTAACCCCCTTACCTGGGGGTTTAGAGTATATTTTATACCTGAGGCGGCAGCCACACGTGTCCCCACGTTCTTCTCCACGTCCCCTCAATTGTCAGTTACTGGATAATCCTTGTAACGGTCCTCACAACCATTAAATCTGAACTGTTGCGATAATTAAGACTTTAATGGTCGCGTATTACGGGTCATGATTATCCCGTAATTATTAGCGATAATTATCCACAGATCCGAAAAAAGGGGACGGTTACTTGAGGTCGGGCTACTAGATACAGTGATCCTTGGACTTTGCTACCCCGAGGTGATCTCAGAGTCTTTGGGTCTGGGGGATCCCGGGCGTTCACCTTCCCGAGGTGATCTTGGTAACCTGACCTCCCGAGGTGATCTCGGTGACCTGACCTCCCGAGGTGATCTCGGGCATATGTCCTTCTAGGGTGATCTCAAGAGTAAGCCTGCCCGAAGTGGTCTCGGGAATCTACCTTTCCGAGGGAGTCTCGGGAGTCAAGGAACGAGAGTCGTCCAACCTTGGTAGATCTTGCCACATAGCTTCTTCAGTCCACGTGTCAGCCACGGGGTGTTCAACCCCATTACAAGTCCCTCCCTTCAAATCTAATCGAAGGAAGTGCGGTTGATTGATTAGACTAGTGGCGTAGCGAAGAAACTATGTTATGGTGGGTCCCTGCACCCATTACTACTTCATTGGCAACGTGCCGGGTCTGAGAAATCAGAACATTCATCCCTAGACCCCAGACAGCTCCTTGAGCCAGTCCAACATCTCTACGAGTTTCAAGACAGCGCCATGATAGATGTCCATGACCCTTTAAAAGTACTAGGGGTCTCTTAATGGCGACAAGGTGGCCCAGTGAATGTATCCTCTATTGAGGCAATCTTTGTTAGGTCAGGGTTGACCTAGATTGACTAGGCTCGGGTGAGCTTATGTCTGGTAAGCTTGGTGAGCTTAAGTTTGGATGTTTCGATGTTTGACAATGATGTTTGAATATCGTGTGAGTCAAGTGGGTCCAGGTTGACTGGAGACTTGACTGGAAAAGTCCTGGTGAGACTAGGTGAAGTCTAGGAGGATCGAGGAGATCGCACGCTGGCACGGGAAGTCTTAGTGGGACTAGGCACACCTAGTGGGACTAGGTGAAGTCTAGGTGGATCGGGGAGATCGCACGCTGGCACGAAAAATGTCCTAGTAGGACTAGGCACACCTAGTGGGACAAGGTGAAGTCCAGGTGTATCGGGGAGATCACACGTTGGCAAGGTGGAAGTCTACAGAGAGACTAGACCTAACTCGAGTGTTAGGTAAACCTGGTTGGAACTAGGTTAAGTCCTAGTTGGGAACTAGGCAAGAAAAAATCCAAGTCGATCAAAGAGATGATCGGACACTTGGTAAGGAAGTCCTAACAGGTCACGGTTGACCGGGGTTAGGTAAAGGAACCCTAGACTTGAGCTAAGCAAGTTAGGGTTGAGCAATCTATTGGGTAATCGGTTGGGTTGTTGTCTCGCAAGAACAGAAAGCGGACCGTAATTAATTGGGTAATTGATTAACGCGGACCGTAATCGATTGGGTAATTGATTAAAACGAACCGTAATCGATTGAGAGAAATACGTTGCGATAACAGAAGCTGGCTATATTGATTGGGTAATCGATTCAACCTTCTCTTAATCGATTGGTCAATCGATTAAAGTGTCTGATAATCGATTGGTCAATCGATTAAGGTGTCTGGTAATCGATTGGGCAATCGATTAGAACAGTTTTGCGCGAGAGCACATAAATGTGTTGAATCAATTCAGCACTTCTTAATCGATTGGCTAATTGATTAAGCTTCAAAAAATAGCCATTGAACGGCTAAGTCTGATGTAGTAATCGATTGGGTAATCGATTAGGGAACCCTAGGCATCAGGTATATAGGGTTTTTAGGCAGGTTTGAAGCTGATCGCTCGCGCAGCTCTTCAACGATTCTCCTCCTCCTTCATCGTCATTTCAAGTGAGGCCTTAGAGCTTAGTGATGTTGCATTTCCAAGGATCAAGAGGTAATTCCAAGCTTGAAGAAAGAAAGAAAAGCAAAGAGAGGTAAGTTGTGTAAATCTTGTAAGATTTCTATTGTATTTGCTTGAGTTTCTTGTTGTATCTTCTCGTAAGCTTGTAAGAGGTTTCTCCACCTCAAGAAGGAGATCTTTCATAGTGTATGAGAGAGTGAGGAGAGCGAATCCTTGGATTAGCCACCTCAAGGAGGTGGATACCAAGTAAAATCAAGGTGTTAACGTTGCTTAAGTCTTCCGCCGCAACAAATCATCAACGAGCAAAGATTGGAGCTAATCACTCCCCCCCCCCTTTAGCTCTCCTACCGGTCCTAACAAGTGGTATCAGAGCAAGGTTGCTCTTCTTTGGACTCATCGCCAAGAGAGTAAGAGCTAGAGGTGTTGGTTTTCAGCGAAGGGATGCCGGGTTGCGCATGGGAAACCACTCCATGTCCACGGATTAAAATTTTAATCCGAATGGAGACCTATTTCCCAAACGACCGTCTCATCGTCGTACTAATTGATTCAAGTTACTACTTGACCAAACTTGTTGTTCAAGCCATGTAACTCGCCTAATCAATTAGTCACAGAATAGACGACGAGCGGATCGCCGATTTTTGTGTTTATCATCGAGGTCCAAGATAATTAATTATCATAATTAATTAATAAATAATTAATCAACAAGATAATTAATAATCAACACATGAAATAATAGAAATCAAAGGAACCAAAGGAGAAGTTATACTTTCCCTTATACCTCGCGATCTTCTATTGTATGATCCTTCCCTCTTGGACGTCGTGTGGGCGGCAATCCACCAAGAACCGAAGTCGGTAAAGCCACCAAGTCAATCCCTTCACCTTGCGCCAACCAAACCCTAACCCTAGGGTTATCGCCGACCACTCCAAGGAAGAAGAAGGTGAAGGAGAAGAAGAGATGAGCTCTTCTCCCTCACAACAACCCTAACTGACCTCCTCTACCTCTTCCTATCGCGCGACACCAAGCACACAAGGAAGACAACCTCTCCTCTCTTCTTCCTTGCCCGCGGCACCGAGCACCACCAAGGAAGAGCTCTCGCTGCTCGTCGGTCTTCCTTCTTCTCCCTTGTTCCCGCATGCCACAAAGGAGGAGTACACTCCTCCTTGTCTAGTGATTGCCGACAACAACCGAAGAAGGAAGAGGAGATGAGAAGGAGAAGAAAAATTGAGTTTTCCTTCACCCTATCGCCAGCGTGACCTAGGAGAGAGAATGGAGAGAGAGAGGAGGAGAGGAGAGACTTAGGGTTGGATGCCTTGGTTTCATGACTCCATGGGTATTTATAGGGCTACAATAGGGACCATGAGGAGGAGTTGGGTCTTGGCCACCTAATGGATCGTGGCCCGATCCATTAATGAATATCCATTCCACTAAAGGATCCTCATTGAACTACCTCACCAACTCTCATATTTAAATATGGGTTCCACCTATTATGAGTATAAGTATCTCCCCGTGTTTAAGATATCGAATGCCCGTTGATTAATTTAAATTATTGACAATTTAATTATTCAACATCTAACTCCTTGATTAATACCACTCATCCTTATCATCATGTCGGACCAAGTCCACCTGTAGGATTTAACATGATGAACTTTATGAGCTCATCAAGGGGGCATCATCAACACGACTCACCAGGACACAGTTTCCATCTATAATCAATGACACACCATGTAAATAATATTTTTTCCCAACTTACTAGACCTATCAATTTAACAGAATAAATCTCGCCCATTGATAAATCAATGAAATAACTATTAAGTATATATGCTCGTTATTATATCGAGATTAAGAGCATGTACTCCATAATAACTGAGGTCTGATTCAATTATAAAGTCAATATAAATTGAATTATCTCTGTGTCGGTCCTGCTCAATACACACAAAGCATAGCATACATGAGACTTCCAACCGTCGAAGCATAAGGAATCACCTTCATCTACTCTATCTCCTTTGATGTTTTAGGACACATCTCCTTAGATACAGGAACTCCATGCCTGAAAGGTAGAAAACCTTTCTTGGAGTTTTCCATGCTAAAACGAGCTAGGACAGTGTCTATGTATGAAGCTTGAGATAAGCACAACGTCCTTTTCTGGCGATCCCTTATAACCTTGATCCAAAGGATGTGTCCCACTTCTCCCAAGTCCTTCATATCAAATTGTTTGGACAACCATACCCTTATGTCTGATAATACTTTAACATTGTTGCCAATGAGCAAAATATCATCTACGTATAGTACAAGAAATACCACTATGTTTCCATCACATCTCTTATATACACAAGACTTATCCGGACTTTGAATAAATCCATATGACTGGATTACCTCATCAAAATGGATGTTCCAAGATTGCGAAGCTTGCTTCAATCCATAAATGGACCGATTAAGCTTACACACAAGATACTCTTTGCCCTTCGTAATGAATCCCTCTGGTTGCTTCATCTAGATGGTCTCCTCAAGACTTCCATTAAGGAAAGCTGTCTTAACATCCATCTGTCATACCTCATAATCCATATGAGCGGCAATATATAAGAGAATCTGGATAGACTTAAGCATAGCTACCGCCGAAAAGGTCTCCTCATAATCGATACCCTCTTTCTGAGTATACCCTTTTGCAACAAGCCTAGCTTTGAAGGTCTCAACCTTCCCATCTGATTCTCTCTTTCTCTTGTAGATCCACTTGCATTCAATGGCTTTTACACCATTGGGTGGTTCTACTAGCTCACAGACATCATTAGAATCCATAGATTCTATCTCAGAATTCATCGCCCTTTGTCAAGATTTTGCATCTTTATCTTGGAGTGCCTCGTCATAGGTCTAGGGATCCGGTTCATGTTCGCCAGGGACCAAGTCCGAAGACTCTCCCAAGAACATGAATCTTTCAGGTTGTCTAACATCCCTCCCACTACGACGAGGTACCACCTATGTATCTTTTGTGACACGCGGTGCAGTCACTTGTCGTGTTCCTCTTGTACTGTTGGTACTATTGGTGCAAGTTGCATCAGTGATGTTCTCCTGTAAGTGTTTTAATGTTTGACAATAGACTTAAGTCAGTGATACATTAAATAAGAGAAGGCAAGTTAAGAGAGAAGTAACAAAATGGACCAAAGTCCTAGTAAACCTAGGCAATAAGTCCTGGCGAAGGGCTGCTGGGCACCTAGCGAAGGGCTGCTAGGCATCGAAGACCTGACGAAGGACTGCTAGGCACCTGACGAAAGACTGCTAGGCATTGAAGACTTGGCGAAGCGCTGCTAGGCATCAAAGACCTGGCAAAGGGCTGCCTGGCGCCTGGCACCTGGCGAAGGGCTACTAGGCATCAAAGACCTGGCGAAGGGCTGCTAGGCACCTGGCGAAGGGTTGCTAGGCATTAAAGACCTAGCGAAGGGCTGCTAGGCACCTGGCGAAGGGCTGCTAGGCAAAAGTCCACCCGAAGGACTGGATGGCAACCGTCTCCTGAAAGGAGTAGGTGAAATGCGCGTTCTCGGGAGTAGGAACTTGCATCGGTTCGACCTAGGGTTTCATGGAAATTCAAAGTCCGAACCAAGTCCTTAAGACTAATATTTTATGTATATGTGCTTTGTGTTTGTGTATCTTGCAGGTGTTGGGAACGAGATGGCTATAGAGGGGGGGGGGTTAATATAGGCAATCACAATTTCTTGGCTCTTTTCGAATCTTCTCTGCACTTAAGTTAGTAGCAGCGGAAACAAAACAACTGCAGAGAAGCAAACTTAACAAAACTGCAGAAACAGAGAATACAAACCAAGGATCGCTAACAAGGATCGTTTACAAGGTTCGGGGATAACTTGCCCCTACTCCTTGGCGTGCCCGTGAGGTGGGCGATCCCTTGATCGTCGGCAGATCAAGCCCCGGTGAACACCGGATATCAAGCGCCTCCTTCTCGGTGGAGTAACCTCTCCACAAGCTGTCTCAGTAGATGAATACAAGATTAAGAACACGAGACACTCGAGAAGGGAAGCTCACAAAGCTCTCACAGGAATGCAACAAGATCGCTCAAGAACAAAGCAACAGAGAGCACGAACACAGCCCAGCAACAACTTCCCAAGTTTTCTATTTGTCTCACCCGTCTCCTCTGCCTCAACTTCATCACTTAAGCTCTGCTCATCATCACAAGCTTCATCAGCATCCACTGAGCCAGCCTGAACCCACTGACCTCCCTGAGCACTCAGTCCACTGAAGACTCCCTCTCCAGCTGAGCCTCCGTCAGTCGCCAGCTGCGTCAGTTGCCCGTTGAAACCTGAGAATGAGAAACAGCCAAACCTGCTTAACGGAAAGCCTCCCATTGACCCTCCTTGAGTGTTTGAATCACCTGCTATCACCTGCACACTCCAACAGAGGCTTAGCAATGCATATCAAAACATATCAGCAAGTAGCAGAGAATCGACAGTGAAAACAGACGCGATCAGAGCTTCTGACAGCGTATTTGAATTAAAGTGATCGGTCACCGGACCGATCAGAGAGCCTCCTGATCGGTCACCAGACCGATCAGGCTGGTTCTAGACCGATCAGGCTCCGTCCTGATCGATCCCCAACGCTCAATCAGAAATCGCGATTTCTTTGAGATTCTCCTGGACGGATCACCAGACCGATCCAAGGTCGTGGATCGTTCACCTGACCGATCCACCCTTATATTGGGCGATTTCTGAGTTTCGCAGGCTAAGCCTTCTGATCGGTCATCTGACCGATCAGGGTGTCACCTGATCGGTCAGCAGTCCAATCAGGTCATCACCTGATCGATCAGGAACCGTCCTGATCGATCTTAGTGAGGAGCCCGCGAAGCTGGATCTTTCACCAGAACGATCTGCACAGTGATCCTGGTCGGTCATCGGACCGATCTGGAGCTGTTCAGCAAGTGAACTCAACCTCACTGCTTGCTCCCTGATCGGTCACCAGACCGATCAGGAGCCAGTCAATGGGTGAAACACATACTCCCTGATCGATCACCAGATCGATCAGGAGCAGCACAGTAGGTTCCCAACCTCACTGTGTGCTCCCTGATCGGTCACCCGACCGATCAGTCATCGCTGGATCGGTCACCAGACCGATCCACGAAGGAGCAGCGTGCCAAAATCCCTGATCGGTCACCAGACCGATCCAGGGACTTAAACTCAGCCCTCCAAGCTAAGTTTCCATCCACCTTAGCCCTCCAAGCTAAGGATTTTCCATCTAACTCTCCAAGTTGGGAATTTGCACCTAACCCTCCAAGTTAGGACTTTTCACCTAGCCCTCTAAGCTAGGACTTTTCGCCCAACCCTTCCGAGTTAGAATATCATCCAACCTAGCCCTCCAAGCTAGGCACCTGACCCTCCCAGCCAGGACTTTTTCACCTAATCCTCCAGGATGGGAATTTGCACCTAACCCTCCAAGTTAGGACTTTTCACCTAGCCCTCCAAGCTAGGACTTTTCACCCAACCCTTCTGAATTAGGACTTTTCCAACACCTAGCCCTACAAGCTAGGATTTTTCACACCTAACCCTCCAGGTTAGGATTTTCCCAACACCTAGCCCTCCAAGCTAGGATTTCTCACACCTAACCCTCCAGGTTAGGATTTTCTGAATATCATGCCTAATCCTCGATCAGGACTTAATCAAAATTCGTTCAACCAAACTTAAATCATTGTCAAACACCAAAACAACAACCGGGCCAGACTGCATCAACAATCTCCCCCTTTTTGTTGTTTGACAACCCGATTTATGTTTAGGTATCAATCAATTGAAGTCCGTTCAATTCTCATAAGGGAATCATGATCCTCCCCCTATAATAACCATAAACTTAATCAGTCATTTTCTTCCCCTTGTCAAACATCGAAAAGGGTATGGTTATTAAGTTTGAACGTACCTCCCCCTCAAACACGGGTCTCTCCCCAAACCCAAAATAATCAAGTTAAGTTTTGAATTGCACATGAAAACATATACAGAATAATATTATGGTCAAACATGTATATGTTTCATATGACAAGTAAGTCAAATGATGATTTTGGAATTGCATATGAGAGGCATATACCATAAATGTATCATGGCAACAATGTATATGCATCATATGACAACAATTATCGCAGTTCCATCAGACTGATGATTGATACAGAAAAATTTTTGATTTATCTATAAACGATCAATTTTCAGAAAAATTTCTGTAATTCTGATTCGTTCAAGATCGGACTGCATTAACACTTGGACTTCCATGTGAAGACATATACAGAAGTATATCATGGTCAAATACGTATATGCTTCATAGGACGAGTAAGGAATGCAACTGTATCTGAAACATAGTCATGATTGGTCTCCACAACCAACCAGGTCTGTTGATTACGTGATACAGAAGTATATCTGATTAGTCTGGGCACGATCAGTTTTCTGAAAAATTTCGAAAACTCTGATACGTTCCTGATCAGACTGCATTAACAATTTGCATTCCATAACAGGGGAGATGACTCTATTAATATTCGTCATTTCAGAAAAATTTCCAAAACACGACATTAAGAACAAGAGTCAAGACTCAAACAAACCCTTTCTTATGAATTTGAACATTCCAATATAGGTTTGTATCAAATCATAATTTAGTACAGGTTTGTATCACTTAAACAAATTTTTGCTCCCTTAGTACCAGGTTTGTACTAATGGATGATCAAATATGTTTCAATTGTAATCGGTTTGTATCAGATTTGTGTGTTGTATGATCATTACACTGATACAATTTGATGAGAAGAGATTGGCTTGAGGAGGTTTTGGATCAATTTAGAACGATCTGGGAGTTCCTTGATCAGAGTTGGTCTGATCGGTCACCGGACCGATCAGAGGGATCCCTGATCGGTCGGTGGACCGATCAGGTTCGGCACAGGATGTTTTCTGAGTTCCAAATTTCAAAAATCGATTTCAGAAACTCTGAAATCAAGTTTGTTTCAGTTCTTAGCCGTTCCCAAACCCTAACTCAATTGGTTTTAATTTGTTTGATTCTAGAGAAGGGTTTCCCTTATTACAAATAAACAACATGGTTTATGTCCCTTAACTAAATCAAGATTCATCAAGGCATGATCAGTTTTTGCTAAAACATGAACTTGAATATCATTCAAGTGGAAAAACAAGCAAGTTATGGAACTTAAAACATCAAAAACTATGTGATCATGCTGTTCTTAACCAAAATTAGGTTTGTGTCAATTTCAATGGATGATTAAAATCCTAAAACATGCTTATGTCACATTATGATTAAAGAATGATCAAATTCCCAAAGCATGCTTGTATCATATTATCATCAAGTTTCCAAAACATGCTTGTATCAACTTATGATCAATTCAAGCTATGTGTTCATATTGTTCTTAATCAAAATGGGCATGTCATAGGTTAATGTTAATCATCCAAACATCAAAGTCATGGCATACTCATGTAGATTCATCTCCAAAATAATAAGACAAGCTTAAAACTAGGCCTTAAACTCATGTTCTTTGTCTAATCATGTATTGTGAGATTTTCATAGTGATTTTCACAAACCATGTGTTCTTCATGTTGGCATAATATATACAAGAAAATCATGACATACTTGATCATGGAAGAACTTAAACACTAAAGTAAGTTATACCATGACTAAGTACTTTAACACATGAATATAATAAAAACCACTAGCCAAGGGATTATATTATCATAAGATCTAAAACAATGGAGCTCAAACAATTTAATTCAAATTTTCCATAACCATCAATGTGAATGACAATTTTGCCTTTGGTCATGGATTTGGAGTACCAATTATCAACAACCAATGTTGATAGATACTCCCCCTTAATTAATGCTCATATAATTCGAAAAATAGAGGTTTTGGGTACCCAAATTTTGGGACCTAATGAATCTTCAATGAATGACTTTGGCACCCATGCCTTAGTCAATTTCTTTTTGACTTTTCGAACCTTAGAATCATTTGATGATCTAAAATAGGTTCTTGACATTAAAGATATGACACTAGGTTCTTTAGGTTGGTAACCCAAACCAACCTTGTTGTACATCGCCCTTTGTGAGTTGAGTATAATATCTAATGTTTTAGAGTTTGTTGAAAACTTCTCAAGAACATTCTTGAGGTTTTCAACTTTGCTCTTCAAGTCCTTATTTTTATTTTCAAGGGTCTTAACATGCAAGTCATCATGAAAATCCTTAGCATCCTCATCCTTAGAGGTTTTCAATTTTTCTACCTCTAATCTCAAGGATTTAATCTTGTTCTTAGACCTTTTGAGCATGTTTGTCAAGCAAGCTATTGCTCTATAGCACTTATCTAGCTCGGGAGAAATTACCTCTTCATCATCCGAAGATGATGAAGGCGCGGTTGAGGAGTCACTTGATTCATCATTGCTCTCATTGAATGATTCTTCTAAGGCTACGAGAGCCACATGACAGTGAGTGTTCTCATCCTTCTTCTCCTTTCTTTTGTTACCTGCCACAAAAGCAAACCCTTTCTCCTTTGGGCTTTGGTTAGAGATCTCATGTAGTTCCATTTCGCAAAATAGATCTTCTAACTTAACACAAGATAAATCCTTGGACACTTTGTAAGCATCCACCATGGATGACCACAAGACGTTCCTAGGAAAAGCTTTGAGAACATACCTCACTAAGTCTCTGTTTTCTACCTTTTCATCAATGGAGTGGAGATCATTCCATACTTCTTTAAATCGACAATGAAGCGTACTTACAGTTTCATTTTCTCCCATTGTCAAGTTCTAGAGTTGGCTGTGAAGGAGATCCTTCTTGGCTGTCCGGGTGTCTTGAGTTCCTTCATGGAGCTCAAGGAGTTTGTTCCACAAGTCTCTGGCAGATGTGAAGGGACTAACCTTGATTAGTTGATCCTTGGTCATCCCGCATTGCAAGGTCACCACAGCTTTCGCATCGGCTTCTCCCTTGCGAACTTGCTCAGCCGACCATTTTGATAAATCCAACTCTTTTCCTTTATTATCCTTTGGAAGAGCAAAACCCTCCTTGATAGCAAAACAAGTGTGGATGTTCATCTTCAAGTAAAACTCCATCTTCGATCTCCAATATGGAAAATCTGTGCCATCGAAGAGTGGAGGTCGGTTTGTGCTAAGTCCTTCTCTCGTTGCCATCCTTGTTGTAAGCTCTCGGATGTTAAGTCGTGTACAGAGCCCCTTGCTCTGATACCACTTGTTGGGAACGAGATGGCTATAGAGGGGGGGTGAATATAGACAATCACAATTTCTTGGCTCTTTTCGAATCTTCTCTGCACTTAAGTTAGTAGCAGCGGAAACAAAACAACTGCAGAGAAGCAAACTTAACAAAACTGCAGAAACAGAGAATACAAACCAAGGATCGCTAACAAGGATCGTTTACAAGGTTTGGGGATAACTTGCCCCTACTCCTTGGTGTGCCCGTGAGGTAGGCGATCCCTTGATCGTCGGCAGATCAAGCCCCGGTGAACACCGGATATCAAGCGCCTCCTTCTCGGTGGAGTAACCTCTCCACAAGCTGTCTCAGTAGATGAATACAAGATTAAGCACACGAGACACTCGAGAAGGGAAGCTCACAAAGCTCTCACAGGAATGCAACAAGATCGCTCAAGAACAAAGCAACAGAGAGCACGAACACAGCCCAGCAACAACTTCCCAAGTTTTCTATTTGTCTCACCCGTCTCCTCTGCCTCAACTTCATCACTTAAGCTCTGCTCATCATCACAAGCTTCATCAGCATCCACTGAGCCAGCCTGAACCCACTGACCTCCCTGAGCACTCAGTCCACTGAAGACTCCCTCTCCAGCTGAGCCTCCGTCAGTCGCCAGCTGCGTCAGTTGCCCGTTGAAACCTGAGAATGAGAAACAGCCAAACCTGCTCAACGGAAAGCCTCCCATTGACCCTCCTTGAGTGTTTGAATCACCTGCTATCACCTGCACACTCCAACAGAGGCTTAGCAATGCATATCAAAACATATCAGCAAGTAGCAGAGAATCGACAGTGAAAACAGACGCGATCAGAGCTTCTGACAGCGTATTTGAATTAAAGTGATCGGTCACCGGACCGATCAGACAGCCTCCTGATCGGTCACCAGACCGATCAGGCTGGTTCTAGACCGATCAGGCTCCGTCCTGATCGATCCCCAACGCTCAATCAGAAATCGCGATTTCTTTGAGATTCTCCTGGACGGATCACCAGACCGATCCAAGGTCGTGGATCGTTCACCTGACCGATCCACCCTTATATTGGGCGATTTCTGAGTTTCGCAGGCTAAGCCTTCTGATCGGTCATCTGACCGATCAGGGTGTCACCTGATCGGTCAGCAGTCCAATCAGGTCATCACCTGATCGATCAGGAACCGTCCTGATCGATCTTAGTGAGGAGCCCGCGAAGCTGGATCTTTCACCAGAACGATCTGCACAGTGATCCTGGTCGGTCATCGGACCGATCTGGAGCTGTTCAGCAAGTGAACTCAACCTCACTGCTTGCTCCCTGATCGGTCACCAGACCGATCAGGAGCCAGTCAATGGGTGAAACACATACTCCCTAATCGGTCACCAGATCGATCAGGAGCAGCACAGTAGGTTCCCAACCTCACTGTGTGCTCCCTGATCGGTCACCCGACCGATCAGTCATCGCTGGATCGGTCACCAGACCGATCCACGAAGGAGCAGCGTGCCAAAATCCCTGATCGGTCACCAGACCGATCCAGGGACTTAAACTCAGCCCTCCAAGCTAAGTTTCCATCCACCTTAGCCATCCAAGCTAAGGATTTTCCATCTAACTCTCCAAGTTGGGAATTTGCACCTAACCCTCCAAGTTAGGACTTTTCACCTAGCCCTCTAAGCTAGGACTTTTCGCCCAACCCTTCCGAGTTAGAATATCATCCAACCTAGCCCTCCAAGCTAGGCACCTGACCCTCCCAGCCAGGACTTTTTCACCTAATCCTCCAGGATGGGAATTTGCACCTAACCCTCCAAGTTAGGACTTTTCACCTAGCCCTCCAAGCTAGGACTTTTCACCCAACCCTTCTGAATTAGGACTTTTTCAACACCTAGCCCTACAAGCTAGGATTTTTCACACCTAACCCTCCAGGTTAGGATTTTCCCAACACCTAGCCCTCCAAGCTAGGATTTCTCACACCTAACCCTCCAGGTTAGGATTTTCCGAATATCATGCCTAATCCTCGATCAGGACTTAATCAAAATTCGCTCAACCAAACTTAAATCATTGTCAAACACCAAAACAACAACTGGGCCAGACTGCATCAACAGCAGGTACCAAGTACTGGAGACATAGCAAGCGAAAGGCTGGAAAGCAGCCAACCCAGGTGCCCCCACTGATGGGGGCGCCCAGATCAAAGGCTAAAACACAGTGTTGGGTTGAAAGCCTTGAAGCTAGGCGTCCAGTATGATGGGGGCGCCCAAGCCAAAGAGGAAAATGGTAGTTTCGTGATGTAAGCAGAATAGGCTTCTAGATAGGCGCCCGGGATGATACGAGCGCCCAAGTTGAAAGCTATATTTGCAGTTTCGGGTTCGAAACAGAGATTAGCTTTGAGTTAGGCGCCTGAGAGGTCCGGGGTGCCCTGGTCAGAGGTTTTATCAGCTGCGGCGAGGTCGATGCAGGGATAAGGTTTGACTAAGTTTGTAGGGGCGCCCCCAGCGTATCAGGCGCCCGTATGAAGCCTATATAAGGGGCTTCGACCCCTCTGCTTCAAATACAACTGCCAAGAGCTATTCCAAGCATTCTGACCAACGACAACGCGCTAAAGACGAGGCTCTACTACTGGGAGGCTCCAGGAGGAAGTGCGCGGCACTTCAGAGGTCCAGATCGGCCGAGCTTCAGACTCTGTTTTGTTCGGTTTGCTTTTATTTAATTCCGCACTTAATTTTCAACATTCGTGCTTGTACTTATCAACTGTAAGACGGGTTTTCTCCGCCTCCGGAAATTCTAGAAAGGAGGGACTCACGCCGAGTACATAGTCCTTGGACGTACTGACCCAGGGGGGTCGGGAACGAAGTAAATAACCCGCGAGTAATCTGTGTTTTATTCTGTTCTTTATTTTTTGTTTTCCGCTGTGCTACTAACGCTCTAAGTATAGAACGATCGAATGTTTACGAGTTTTCCAAAGATTTTTCAACGGTCGATATTCACCCCCCACTATCAACGGCACTGGTCCTACAAGTGGTATCAGAGCAAGGTCGTTCTTCACCGGACTAACCGCCAACGGAGCAAAGACGCCAGGAGTTGAGGGGGAGCCCAGGGGTGAATTAAGTACATTTAATTTTAAAATGTCAAATTTTAAATTCCATGTTATATGCTTCACGTGCAGGCAGAGAGGCACTATAAAAATCAGTGCCCTACTCGTAAGACTCGGTCTACACCACCGACAGCAAAGGAGAAACCAGCGCCAAGAATCCGGAGAGATAAAGGTCACATCAAATGTTTCAAGTGCGAGAAATACGGACACTACAAAAACAAGTGTCCGGCGAAGGTACGTAAGGTGTATGTTCCAAAAATTTTACAAATTCCTGCATTGTCTTATGATAAATTAGTTAATTTTTCTAATAAATTAGATTTGCTGCATAGTAAAATTAATATTTTGCATGTCAAATTAGAAAATGCATATATGACTAAAATATCAGAAATTAATTATTTAATTTAGAACATCAATTCAGTAATTTCTAAAATAAATTATGATAATTTTAATTCTAATAATTTTAATTCTGATAATTTTAATCCTAAGGATAAAACCGAATTCAAATTTGAAAATCCTAAGGATAAATCCGAATTTAAATTTGAAAATTCTTTAGATAATTATGAATTCAAATTTGAAAATCTATTGTATAACTCTGAATTCAAAATTGAAAATCCTAAAGATAATCCAGAAGTTAATTATGAAAATACTATTTCTGAGGATAATTTTAAAGATGAAATTCTCCTAGATAATAACATAATTATAGATAATCTTGAAAATTATTATAAAACTTTAACTAGTGGCCCAAATTACTTCTCCTACTTTGAGAATGAGGAGGATATGGAACTATCTAAGATAAAGACCATAGTAAATAAAGTTCACAAAGGTTCAAACAAATCCGAATTACTAGAAAAACTTGAAAAGAAAAATAATAAAAATTATGAACTTAGACACGCAACTGTTAATTAATCATTTCAACCATAATTATTCAAATTAAATCTTATTTAATTCAATTAAATTCTAATTAATTCAACTTAATTCAATTAAATTCTAATTAATTCAACTTAATTCAATTAAATTCTAATTAATTTAACTTAATTCAATTAAATTCCAATTAATTCAATTTAAATTCAAATTAATTCAAATTAAATCCTAATTAAATTCAAACTTAAATTAATTCAAGCTTAAATTAATTCAATTAAATCTAAATTAATTCAAACTTAAATTAATTCAATTAAATCTAAATTAATTCAAACTTAAATTAATTCAAACTTAAATTCAAAATCAATTATATCTAAATTAATTCAAACGTAAATTAATTCAATTAAATCTAAATTAATTCAAACTTAAATTAATTCAATTAAATCAAATTCAAATTAATTAATTCCTAATTAATTCAACCTCAATCAATTTCTAATTAATTCAACTTCAATTAATTCTTAATTAACTTGAATCCAACCAAACCTTAAATAACTCAAACTCGAACTAAAATCTTACCAAAACCACAATAATTAATTTAATAAAATTAAATATGTCAAAGTGGGTTGACATATTCGCGGGTTCACACGACATGTATCAAATCGGAAATTTGATACATCTTTAGAAACTTAATTAAATATTTTGACTTGTTTGACTCATGCATAATTGTCATGACATGCATCTGCTATGCTTTAATATATGACATGTCATTCATATTTAAATTTTATGCATAATTTAGAATGGCTATAGGAAAAAGAATAATTGAAACTTGATCAACCTAGTATTGGGAGGAGGTGAGATGATAGTACGTTAGGGAAGCCTTTTCTAATAAGGTCAAGTATACTCTACTTAGTCTCTTTAGACTGGTGAAACTAGCCGAAGCTACCGATCCAAGACTCAAACTAGTTAGACCAAAATCTTTCAAGAAGTAACTTGAAGATGAATTTTCTATAAAAGGCTTTGTCAAGGAAAGGGTTGATGATCCAGTAAGGCTACGGCCAAAGAAGGCCTAGTGTCTCGCCAAGACCTGGAAGCCAATTACTGAAAATCAAATTCACTTTACTATTGCTAGATTTGAATCTAACACAAGTTTCAATTAAATCTTAGAATTAATAATAAATTAAGAAAAATAATTCAAGCATCTCACAATGCACCCATAAGGCAACCATGCTTGTTGTATTGATACATCTAAAATGGGTGAGATGTTAAGGACCAATGAATTGAAAAATAGTTTTCAAAATAATTTTTCAAAATTTCTAGAATATTTTTCTAAAAATATATTTTCAAAATAGTGCTTCAACATAATAATGTTTTTATGGATTTCATGTTTGTCTGATTGCCAATATAGTATATGTTTTCGAAAATTATATACCTTTGAAAATTATTTGACTCACACAAATAGACACAAGCCTCTTAGGACAACACTAACGTTCCTTAGGGCACTTAGATAGAGTCAAACGGTATCGGGTACTGGGAGAGTTTTTCTTGTTTTTTTTACTTTTCGAAAATTGTGCTTTAAATCAGTATAAATTGTGTTTTCGAAAAAGGCTTATGTTGTAAAAAGCATATGTTCAAAAATTTATCTGTTTTTCATAAACCATAAAGACACAGAGGAAGGTCCACTTCATAATTTACAAGGACTCCTAGGATGTGTCAGATTTAGGGGGAGTCTGAGTCAAACTTCTGAAAAAGTTTTTTGTGTAATTAATTGTTTTGAAATTACTAGATAATTCCTTTGTTTTGAATCAAACCTTAAGACTCAGAGGAAGAGTACTTGTGGTCAACAAGCTTCCTAGGACTGAGTCAAGTTTAGGGGGAGATCAAATAAAAGAATTCATGCGCGGTATTGTCAAATCCTTTTTATCCTTTCAAAGACTATCATCTTAATAATTTTTCTTTAAATACTATTATTTTAAGAAATTCATCTGGTTTTAATCAATTTGAAATAATGTTTTTCTTGAGTTTGAAAAATCTTCCAAGACACTTAGGAAAATATCCTTGTAGTCAACAAGGTTTCCTATGATTGTGTCAGACTGGAAGATAAACCAAGTCAAGTAAAATATTATGTCTTCAAAAATTCATGCATTTTCAAAATATACTTACATGTATTTTCAAAAATACTATCATTTCTTTTCCTATCAAAATTCTGTTCAGAAATAGAACCTACTTGAATTTGGAGAATTTTCCAGGACACTTCGGAAAATGTCCTTGTAGTCAACAAGGTTTCCTAGGATTGTGTCAGATTGGAAAAAAACCTAGTCAAGTAAAATATTATATTTTCAAAAGATACTTATATTTTTCAAAGCCTAATCTTTTTCAAAAAGTACTTAATTTCACAAAAACTCAATATATCTCAAAAGCATTTGCATTCTTGAAATCTCTTTTCTAAATTTTTTTAAAAGAAAATTTTCTCAGATCAAACATGTTTCTTACGATACAAAATAGTTTTCAGAAGTGCACAATACTTTTTCAAAATGGATATGTTCTGGAAATTTAAGTACTTAGTTTACTATGCTTTCAAAAATTTTGTACTAAGTATTTTAAAAAGAACAAAATGTTGTAATTGTTGGTGCAAGAATTCTTGATTTTTTTTTGATGTATGACAAAGGGGGAGAGATACAGCCTTAAGTTAGAATTTTTTTTTTCTTTTCTCTTACCAAAGGATCAATTAATCAAAATGGTTTCAAAAAGAGGAGAGTGAAAGTTAGAATTTTTTTCTAGAGGATCAAAAATGGATTTTCAAAACTTAGATCATTTTTTATTTTGATCACAAGGATAGTAAGTTAGCCCCTGCAACCAATCTAACTTAAGATATTGTCAAACATCAAAAAGGAGGAAATTTTTGGTGCAAGTTGCATTAGTGATGTCCTCCTCTAAGTGTTTTAATGTTTGACAATAGACTTAAGTCAGTGATACATTAAATAAAAGAAGGGGAGTTAAGAGAGAAGTAACAAAATGGACCAAAGTCCTAGTAAACCTTGGCAATAAGTCCTGGCGAAGGGCTGCTGGGCACCTAGCGAAGAGCTGCTAGGCATCGAAGATCTGCGCGAAGGGCTGCTAGGCACCTGGTGAAGGGCTGCTAGGCATTGAAGACCTGGCGAAGGGCTGCTAGGCACCTGGCGAAGGGCTGCCAGGCATCAAAGACCTGGCAAAGGGCTGCTAGGCACCTGGAGAAGGGCTGCTAGGCATTAAAGACCTGGGAAGGGCTGCTAGACACCTGGCAAAGGGTTTCTAGGCAAAAGTCCACCCGAAGGACTAGGTGGCAACCATCTCCTGAAAGGAGTAGGTGAAAGGCGCGTTCTCGGGGGTGGAAACTTACGTCGGTTTGACCTAGGATTTCATGGAAATCCAAAGTCCGAACCAAGTCCTTAAGACTAATATTGTATGTATATGTGCTTTGTGTTTGTGTATCTTGCAGGTACCAAGAACCGGAGACAAAGCAGGCGAAAGGCTGGAAAGCATCCAACCCAGGCACCCCCACTGATGGGGGCGCCCAGATCAAAGGCTAAAACCTAGTGTTGGGTTGAAAGCCTTGAAGCCAGGCGCCCAGTATGATGGGGGCGCCTAAGCCAAAAAGGAAAATGGCAGATTCGTGAAGTAAGCAGAATAGGCTTCCAGATAGGCGCCCGAGATGATACAGGCGCCCAAGTTGAAAGTTATATTTGCTATTTCGGGTTCCAAATAGAGATTAGCTTTGAGTTAGGTGCCTGAAGGTCCGGGGTGCCCTGGTCAGAGGTTTTATCAGCTGCGGCGAGGTCGACACAGGGATAAGGTTTGACCAAGTTTGTAGGGGCGCCCCCAGCNGAAGGGCATCAAGTGTCGAGCCTTCTTGACAACTCTCTCCGGCACAACCCAGAGATGGTTCGACCGACTCCCTGATGGGTCGGTCACGAGCTTTGAGGAGCTCAAGAGAGTTTTTCTTCAGCACTTCGCTAGCAGCAGGAGGCATCACAAAACGAGCCTCAATCTGTTCGCTCTGATGCAGAGCCGGAAGGAAACCCTTCGGGCCTACATCAAGAGTTTCAACGCTGTGGCACTAGATGTGCCGAATGCCACACCTGAGGTCCTGGTCAGTGCCTTCTCCCAGAGTTTGCAAGAGGGGACTTCTTTTGCTCGATGATCAGGAAGCCCCCAAAAGACTTCGACATCCTTCTCGGCAAGGCTATCAAATACATCAATATGGAAGAAGCACAGACCGCTCATAAGAATGAGTCGGTCACCCCAACACCTCCTAATCCCGTCCAGAGAACCAGGTCCCCGGGCGGACCTATCCACAGCCCCCGCGGACCCGTTGACCGAGTGGGGGCGAAAGGTGACACGTGCAGTAGGTGGACCAAGGGTGCCACCCGATTCAATGGAGACCATACTGCACGTTCCACCAGAGCCACGCCCACGCCACCGAAGAATGCCGACAAGCTGGACGAGGTCGGGCTCTGAATCCCCGTGGACGAGGGCGACACGCACGTCCCCGGGGCGCGACTTAGGCCGAGGAGGTAGGGCCATAGACCCCATCGCCGAAGAGCTCCGAGGGAATCCCCCAGTCGCCCGCAATCTATTCCCTCAAGGGAACCGGGCTGAGGCCAAAGAAGTGGAGGAGATCAAGCCAACCAGCAGAACGTCGTCCGAGGGGCGTAAATGCCATCTCGGGCGGACCAACCGAAGGAGATTCCAACCTAGCCTGAAAGGCGCAGGTACACTGGTTGGAAATCCATCAGTAAGCACCATCTTGGCGCAGGCCGCAGGGCCAGATCAGTTTCGGGCCCTAAGATTTATAGGGACTAGAGGTCCACACGATGACGTGCTGGTCATTACGACCGTCATCGCCAACTACCAAGTCCACCGCACCATCGTAGACACCAGAAGCTCGGTCAATATACTATACAAGAAGGCATTTGACCAGTTCTAGATAGAGATGTCCCAGCTGGACTTGGTGGCGACCCGTTGTTCGGATTCACGGGGAATCAAGTGCAGCCAATCGGCCAGATCCGGTTGGCCATTTCCTTAGGCAAGGAGCCACTGAAGAGGACCAGATGGTCCACTTTCTTGGTGGTTGATGCTCCCTCAGCCTACAACGTCATCCTGAGCCGACCGACTGACAAGCCCAAACTATGTGTCACGAATGTGGGCCTCAAATTTAGATGTATATGAATGAATAACTGGAAACCCTTTTACAATCAAAAGTATGAAAATGTAATATAGGGGCCACAGGTCGTATTTTTCTCGGGGCTAGTTGACGTTGTGTGATTCTCGCTTGTATTTAGATGTCGTTTGTGAATTTGGGTTTCAATCGTGAATCTGGGTTTTTGGTTGCAATCAAGAATGAAATAACAATGAAAGGGATAAAATCTTAACCATGAAACTTAACCAAGGTAATGGCAATTGAAGATTCAACCAATTGGATCACTTATTCATCTAAGCCCTTAAGCGATTTGTTTAAAACTGATTTCTGATTTCAAAAGCAAATCAAGATGCCAAGAAATGAAATAAAGGCAGTGATTGAGTTTTCGGAAACAAATCAGCTTGATACAATGAAAAGCATGCAAAAATTAAGAATTTGAACAAGTACCAACTTCAATTCAATTTAGCTACAAGTTTTGGTGGTCAACAAGTGAAACGGATGAATGCAGTACCAGTCGATTTCAGATCATATAGCACTCCAAAAACACCCTATAACTTGGTGCCAATCACTGCTTAAACATGAACTTGATACAAAATGGAAAAAGTGAACAACCTTGATACTCAAGAGAAGAAAGCTCTTGTGCCAAAACTGATATGGAGTACCAAAATTAATACCAACAACTCTGAAATGAAAACAATCGAATAGGCTTGAAAACCTTGCTATTAGTGAAAATCTTTGAAGAATTGAATGGACAAAATTCGACCACAGATGGATAACTTCAGAAATAGAGCTTCACAGCAGGAATTCAGACATGGATTTCAGAAATTCATCCACAGATGACATGCACAAATCGAGCAGAACAAACTCAAATTCAAAGCAACATCTAATGTTTCAGAAACAAGGCTAAGAACTAATATTCATTGACACATGATTCAGAAACTTATCAACTCCCAATCGCAGAAATAACTAGACTGTGCAGAAATGGAAATTGATGTGCCGACACTGAGCATGAATGCAAATCTATAAATTGTACAAGATAATTGATGCAAAGTAAATGTAACGATGCAACATTCAATCACAGATGGATGCAGAAACTAAGGAATTCGAAACCAATTTCAGAAATGAACATGTAGTAAACTGAATGGAGTGCAGTAATTCGAAAGCTGAAAACAGGGGATTGATACTCATGGTAATTAAATGGCACGCAACTAAAGTAAACCAAAGTAAACTGAAATTTAACTCACTCTATTACTAAACAAGTTCCTAAACTACTAAACTTGAAGGATTAAAGCTAGATTAAGCAGAAACAAGTATGAAACGAGATTAACCAAATCTGAAATTCGAAAACAGTAAGAACTACAGCAGTAATTGGAATTACAGCTAAACAAACGAATTTAACCAAGGAAATCTAAACTCAATCACTCCCTAAGCTCAAATTCTTCTTGGTTGTCAATCAAGAGCTGGCTTCGAACCCCTAGGCTCAGCAAATCAGTGGAAACAGCTTCAATTGATTGATTTCAGCTCACTCTGCACTAAGCTGGGAAAATCCAATCCGAACTCCTCGATCTTGGTTTAATGGATTGCGGAGGTGATTTGGAAATGCTCTGAGCTCACCTGAGAACCCCTACAGATGGCTCAGATGATCGGAGATGGCTTGTGAGTGAGATTCGAGTGATCGGACCACAAAGCTGTCGAAACCCTCAAACAACCTTGTCCGGTGCGAAACTGAGCTGAATTCTCCTAGGAAGCTTCATCCAATGATCCAAAACTTGATCCGAGGTCGAGATTGAGTGGTCGCGCCCCTTGAATTGAAGAAAATCTACTGGAAAACTGAAGAAGAAGAAGAAACCTATTGTAGTGGTGGAGACGCGATGAAGGTTAGCTGCGGCAAATTTCTGATTAAATAGGAAACAATGGACGGTCCAGATTGATCGGAGGAGATCCAACGGTAGATCTTGGTCTGATTTGAGCCAAACTTTTATGATGATGATCTGGGGTCAGGATCTGCCTTGTGGTAGCTCGGATCCTCCAGATATGCAACGGATGGTCCAGATCAACTCTATCTGTGAATGGACGCTCTAGAGCCCTCCTTGCTTGATCCAACGGTTGATTGAGCTCTGATTGGAATGAAACCTTCAGATCTTGATCATAGAGCTTGATCAACCCTAACCCTAGCTCGGATTGCTTCAGATCGTCCCGGATGGCTCAGATCTAGCCGCTCTTGACTCGGACGGTCCGGATTAATCGTAGGCTTGATAATTCGATCCGGTTCACATCCGACTCAAGTTTGACCCAGTATGTCCTAGGTCCAGGATCCTTTCATGCCTATAAAAATATATCAGAAAATTAGTGGCCAAATAATCCAAAAATTGTATAATTTTGCAATTAAGTCTAAAATAAGATAAAGTTCCAAAACCTAGGGTAAAATCATAATTAAGCAATGAAAACATGGGTCAAACATGGATTTTAGCAATTAAAATAATCAATAAAATGATGCTTATCAACTCCCCCACACTTAACCTTGAGCGTCTCGCGAAACAACTAAATAAGTATCCCTTAGGCTCTCTTAAGTATAATTAGAAGCAAATGAAAAGAAATTACCTAAGGTTATCAATTCTCATAAATCTAAGCTCTATGGATTAGTATCTTGTCCTTAAATCAACAACTTGGCCTTTTCATCTATCATGAGTCATTGAGATGAATTTAAATCACTAGCCTTTCAAGGAAAATTTTGGTGGCTCTCTCCTTAAGTTCTAACTTGATGATGGAAGTGGAGCTCACTCAAACACATATGATTCTTGCACTACCATAGGCTTGCTTATTATCTACTCTCCACCATTGATCATGATTGGAATCAACAACTATAAAAACAAATGAAAACATGGAAAATGGTAAGAAATGGAATAAAAACAAGAAAATGGAAAATTTGATGGAGTGGGAGACTTGGTTGCTCAAAAATGTTTCCAATGTGCTTTGCCCCATCTTGACAGTCCTCTATTGATATCTAAAGTGTGGCGAAGTCAAATTTAAATAATTCCTTTGATTTGGATGAAAAACCTTTCTTTGATTTCAATGTGCCAACTCTTCCCTAATGCGTGCCAATTTTTTTTTTTTCATCTTCTTTCATCAAATCTTTTTCTTTCTCTTTCTTTTTCTCTAGTGGAGCTCAGAATGTATTGATACAAGGCTGTAATTTGGATGAGAAAACTCCAATGAATTCAAGGTGCCGAAACTCCAAATGTATGTGCCATTTTTCTTCTCCTTTGTTTCTATCTTCTTTTCTTTCTCTGCTTTTATGGTCAGCTGCCACTTCTATTCTTGGTTTCCATTTTGCTCAATCTTATTGTGCTCATGCTTCCCAAATCTTTGTTCAGAACTTGCCTCCACTCAAACCTGCCGTGAGCTTCAAATGCATGCTCTAGGGAAACCAATTCATCCCTTAGTTGAGAAAAACTGCATTCTTCTCATTTCTTTTTATCTTGCCGAATGATCAACAGCCCTTCACAGAATGTTTACAGCACTTTGCAGCTTGTTTTGACTTCAGCTTGTATCATTTATCAGCTCCAAGATGCACCACTCGGCAGCAATTTTCTGCACTTCACAGAAATTTCTTCTGTTCTCTGTTTTTGGCACAATTCCTTTGTTAACTGCTCAGATTTCCTGAATTTTCTCTTGGCACAGCAGTTGTATCATTTCAGCAGCTCAAAGTTGAAGTATCTCAGCTTCAATTCAGATTGTATCCAGCTGGAATTCAGCTTGTGTTCAGCTGGAATTCAGCTTGTTTCATTTCAGTAATCTGCACAGAATTAGACTTTTCTTCCTCAGTTTTTGGCACAGATTTACTCTGCATTGATCTCAGATTTTTCCAGCTGCAGTTCTTCATACATCAGCTCTGAAATTTAGCTTCAATTCAGCATTTGGCAGCAATTTAAATTCCAGAATTTTGGATTTCGGCCATGGCACAATTGTCTTCAAATGTGATACACTGATTTTTTTTTTTTTTGGCATGGCATAGATTTTCAAATTTTTCCATTGATTACCACTTGAATCTTCAAAGTGTAGTAAAGAATCTAAATCTCCAATTGCTTCCACCTCTCTTGCTCATTCTTGGCACCAAACTCACTCACTTGGCACATGAAAATTTTTTTTCGAGTTGAAATGCATCCAAAACTTTAGTCACTCCCCCACACTTAAATCTTTGTCCGTCTCGGGCAAAATATCATTAGAAACATTTCAAACAACAAGTCCAAAGAAAAGTGAGGGTAAGAAAAAGAAATAAGCAAAGGAAAATGGAATAAACATGATTATTGCTAAAAATTGATGTAGAAAGGAAAATAAATGGATTAGCCTCTATAGATGTGATCCAATCATTGAAATATGGTTTTGAAAGAACCTAAGCAAGTTCTAGAGTTCAATAACATATGTGTGTCATAAATATAAGGCTAATTCTCACTAGGCAAAAATAATTCATCTCAAGTCTTCAATTAAGAATCTAAAGCAAAGTAGTACTCAAGCATCCAAGAATTTATCCATGAACTCAAACCCTAAGTTTTGACAACCAAATTTAATTTATTTTCAAAAGACTCTAAAATGACAATAAGATAACCTAGAGGGATACATCTATTTCCACTCATGCAAGAAAAAGGGCTAAAAGAAAAGACATGGTATTTACAATGTCTATTTATTCAATTTACTCTAGAAAACATAAAAGTGAAAAATGTGATAAAAGAAAATGCAAGAAAAAATAAACTCCCCTTTATTTCTGGTGGACGGAGTCGATCCAGAAGAAGCCTCCATCTGGGTAGTGGAGGAGTCTGGGTGGCTGGGAGAAATAGGACTCCCCCACACTTGAATTTCACAATATTTTGTTCAGGTGGCCTAAGGCGATTCAGGTTTAAGAGCCATTCAAGGGGTGGAGTGCTTTTAATTAAAGTAAGATCATCTCCTCCTTCTTGATGCCCTTCAGAAGTCCTTCCAGGGGGTTGAAGTCTGTTCAATTGGAGCACCCACTCCTGAAGTCTTCTGGACCCTGCAAAATAATATAATACCTCTCTCAAGCGTTCAGGGTCAGAAAGAAATAAAATGATATCAGTCTCTGCATAAAATGAATCCAAAACTGCATCATGTCCAATTAAATCAATTTGTGGTGCCTCAATAAAATTTTCAAAATCATTTTCTACAAAATTTGCATCCAAATACTCATCACAAATAAAGAAATCAATTTCTGGCTCATCAATAGAAATTTCACAATTATTTTCAATCAAGGGTGTATCAAGCAATGTATCACAGCCAATCAAATCAATCTCAGATATCTCCAAAAGTTTCTCACATTCAACCTCAGCATATGATATAGCAAGAGATTCATCAAAATAAATAATATCCATTTCAGGCACTTCTAAAAAAATTTTCACTAGACATATCCACAAAAGATGTATCTAAAGATTCATCATAACAAACTACATCAATTATGGGTCCCTCTAAAATTATTTCGCTATTCATATCAACAAGAGATGTATCAAGTAATGCATGATGATCAATAAAATCAATGTTTGGTACCTCTATTGGATTTTCACAAACAATTTCTACACAAGGTATATCAATAAACTCATCAGAATCAATAACATCAGCGCTAGGTACCTCACTGCATTTTTCTGAAAAAGGGAAGAAATACTTACCTGAGCGTGCTGGAGAATACCTGGAGGTTCTACAAGGGTAGATGTATCCATGGCTTCCTCCTGGTCATGTTCATGCTCCTCATCAGCCTCAGGCTCTGGTGGACAATTAACTGGTGATCCTTGGGTGCTTGCTTCCACCATGCAAGTCCCTACACTTTCTGGTTCGTTCTCTAAATCTTGTGGTGGTCCCTGGGGCTTTGTGCAATCCCCTACACCTATGGAATCATCTCCTCTGCATGCTTCTCTAGTAATATCTGCAATAACAGTATCAGAAAAATTAGGACCATCAATAATGCTATCATCACAAAATAAAAAATGAGAAGGGTCCTGTGGAGCTTTAATTTCTTCTTCTGGAGCTGAAAAATTTGAAATTGGATTTTGAATAGGAGTCTCCGGAGGGATGCATGCTGTAGGTGCCCAGATTTTAATGTATTCTTCTTCTTCTTCTACTACTAAATTTGCAGGATTAATTGAAGAAGGACTTTGCCATGCACTAGGGTCACCTTGAACTGATATAAAACCAACTCCGGGGCTCTCAGAATTAAAAGCAGCTTGAGAAGATAATTGTTCTGCTCTTTGGGCTTTTATTTGATTCAAATCATTAGCCACTTGTTCCAATTGCCTTTCGAGGTTTTGAAGCTCTTGTTGACACATTTGATAAAATTGAGACTGTGGGGTTTGATCAAATGGTTGAACAGACTGATTAAACTGCTGAAAAGTTGGTTCACCACTTGGTGGAAATTGCTGAAAATTGTAACCCTGGAATTCTTGTATCTGAGGTTGAATTTGTGGTGGTGAACACTGGAGTTGCATGGGCTGGAAATTTTGGTTAAAATGCTGAAATTCCGGCTGAAATTGTTGGAATTGCTGTGGTTGCTCGAATTGTTGTAATGGTGGCTGAAACTGTTGCCATGGTAGCTGAAATTGCTGACTTTGTTGATCAAAATTCTGAAATGGTGGCTACCCATGCTGAAACTGTTGAAAATTTGATTGACTTGGCTGCTGAAATTGGAAGGGCTGACTTGGCTGACAATTAGGTTGAAAAAACTGGTTTGGTTGCTCAAGAACTGAAAATTGGGGCTGCCCATTCTGAAAATTCTGATTTGGTTGAAAATTTTGAAATGATGGTTGATCTTGTGGCTGAAATTGAAAGTTTGGTTGCTGATTTTGTTGGAATTGTTGACACGGCTGCTGGTAAGTAGATGGAAACATTCTGAACTGGCAGTCCTGTCACAAAACAAACAAGAAAAATGGCAGTACCCGTATACAAAAGAATAAGCAACAAAAAATAGAACCCAATGATATGTCTAAAAGTATACAAGCAAAAATCAAACAAATCAACTAGTTGCTTCCCCGGCAATGGCGCCAAAAATTTGACAAGCCCAAACTATGTGTCACGAATGTGGGCCTCAAATTTAGATGTATATGAATGAATAACTGGAAACCCTTTTACAATCAAAAGTATGAAAATGTAATATAGGGGCCACAGGTCGTATTTTTCTCGGGGCTAGTTGACGTTGTGTGATTCTCGCTTGTATTTAGATGTCGTTTGTGAATTTGGGTTTCAATCGTGAATCTGGGTTTTTGGTTGCAATCAAGAATGAAATAACAATGAAAGGGATAAAATCTTAACCATGAAACTTAACCAAGGTAATGGCAATTGAAGATTCAACCAATTGGATCACTTATTCATCTAAGCCCTTAAGCGATTTGTTTAAAACTGATTTCTGATTTCAAAAGCAAATCAAGATGCCAAGAAATGAAATAAAGGCAGTGATTGAGTTTTCGGAAACAAATCAGCTTGATACAATGAAAAGCATGCAAAAATTAAGAATTTGAACAAGTACCAACTTCAATTCAATTTAGCTACAAGTTTTGGTGGTCAACAAGTGAAACGGATGAATGCAGTACCAGTCGATTTCAGATCATATAGCACTCCAAAAACACCCTATAACTTGGTGCCAATCACTGCTTAAACATGAACTTGATACAAAATGGAAAAAGTGAACAACCTTGATACAATATGGATTTTAGCAATTAAAATAATCAATAAAATGGTGCTTATCACCGACCCTCAACGAATTCCGAGCCATTGCCTCCACCTTCTACTTGGATGTTAAGTTCCCGGTCGGGGACAAGGTAGTGTTAGATCGTGGCGCTTGCTAGAGGGGGGGGGGGAGGTGAATAGCACTTTTCTCGAATTCTGTCTACAAGAGGGTTAGCACAATACAAAAATATAATAGAAAATATGAAATTCAATGCTAACAAGGAGAATTTACTTGGTATCCACCCCGAAAGGTGACTAATCCAAGGATCCACATGAGTACACCACCACCACTATGAAAAGTCTCCTTCAAGGTGGAGAAAACCTTTACAAGGTTGACTTCTTCCTCTTTACAAGATAGAATAGAAGATGAGAGGAAGAACTGATGACTTTGGGCACTAGCAGCACTTTGGTACAGTAAAGAACCGTACCTACCTCGTGCCAAAAAATCCCCTTTAAATAAGAGTAAAGGACCACTCCACGAGTTGTCCAGCCCGACACCTGGGGCAGTCGACTGGTCTAGCCTTAATTGTTAGTCGACGGCTAACTCAACGGTTATATTTCGGAGTTACCAGTTGATTGCCCCTGGAGCAGTCGATTGGTCTCGGGTCCGAAACCTTCTGTGAGTTTCTGTTTGGGCTGGCAGTCGACTGCCTTTCTACCAGTCGACTGCCCAGCCTATACAAACACTCATCCTCACTTCCACGACCCTCCTTCACGTGTGCCTTCAGGTACACTCCCTTGGCTTGCCCCTTGAAGTCTTCTTCCACCGGCTAACGTCCCTCAGATGCGCACACAAGCCTTCCCTTGGCTTGCCTCCATGCCACCCTTCACGTGTGCCCTTTGAAGTCCACTTCTTGGCTTGCCCTTGGAGTCCTTCTCCCTCGGCTCTCGTCCTTCGGATAGGTCCTCCATGTGTGATTCTCCAAGTCCTACAAACTCAATCACACATATCACATAACAAGATACCACCCTAACCATAAACATATTGGCACACACACATCAAAACCATAATCTTCTCGATTATCCTTGGGCTGATTGCCTCAACAATCTCCTCTTTTTTGATGTGTGGCAATATGTTTAAGTTAGAGAGTAAATAATAACCAATAATAGTAATTGAAACAACAAGACATAGTAAAAACAAAGAGATAAACCTCCCTCTTAACCTATGCCTTCTCCATTTTCAATTTTCATAAACTAATCAACCAAAGTTAAGTTACAAACCTAACTTAAACCACCCATTCTCCCCCTTTGACACCATCAAAAAGATTGCCCAAAGCAATCCTAACCCATGACATCAAATGAGAACATAATTCATTTTTGAAAATCTTTAGTGTTCTGAATTCAACCGTGCCAGTCGACTACCCCAAGGGGCAGTCGATTGATACTCTGTCAGTTAGACTTTCAGGTTTCTGAGCCGAAATTCAAAAACTCTCAAAAAATTCCAGAAAATTCCAAAAATTATAAAAATTACAAACATGTTTATATGATATACTTTATCAGGGAAAAATATAATTTTATGAAAAAGCTAAACATGTTTGTCTTTTTGACTAAAGTTCAAATATCTTGAAAACTACTAACTTTGTATCAAGTTTTCAATCTAATTTTGCAATCATACATGTTCCAAGCTAATGGCAAAACATATAAAACATAAAATTGTTTTCAAAGGTTTAAAATGTTCAACCAAGATCTTTGGGCAAGATGTCCATTAATTAAACACTTGCATTCCCCATGGTTGGTCTATTTTTCATAATTTGATACTTCTAATAACCCAACACTATGCCACAAGCACAAGTGAATCATTTGTATCATCCTAATGGATCAAGCACCACCTTCCCGTTGTATTGCTCCAAGGTCCATCCTATACTTCTACAAAACATATACCAAGTCCTCTTCGTAAGGATGTGAACTCCGATTCGGGTAGAGGCTTGGTAAAAATGTCGACAAGGTTTGACTTAGACTCAACATAGTGTAATTCTATGTCTCCCCTTGCCACATGATCCCTAATGAAGTGATGCTTCACTTCAATGTGTTTTGTTCTTGAATGGTGAACCAGATTTTTAGTCAAGTTAATTGTACTTACATTATCACACAAAACCTTGACCTTGGAGTAATGTAACTCATAATCCTCTAAGGTGTGCATGATCCAAAGTGGTTGGGACACACAACCACCCATTGCCACATATTCGGCCTCCGTTGTTGATAGGGCAACACATGGATGTTTCCTACTACTCCAACTAACTAAAGATTACCCAAGGAATTGACATCCTCCACTAGTACTCTTTCTATCTAATTTACACCCTGCATAGTCCGAATCAGTGTATCCAAAAAAAGATCAACAATTAGGGTTCTAGGATACCAAAGTCCGACATTAAGAGTACCTTTAATATACCTTAGGATCCTCTTTACTACCACTAAATAAGACTCTTTGGCACATGATTGGTACCTTGCACACATACCTACCGTAAATAATATATCGGGTCTACTAGCGGTTAGGTACAATATACTACCAATCATGCTCCTATATTGTTTTGAGTTTACCATTTTTCCTTCAACATCACTATCCATTTTGACATTTGTTCCTATAGGGGTAGATGCTACCTTAGCATTTTTTAGTCCAAATTTCTTTAGCATTTCCCTAGCATATTTAACTTGATACACATGAGTCCCTTCATTTGTTTGCTTAACTTGTAGACCTAAAATGAAAGTCAATTCTCCTACAAGACTCATTTCAAATTCATTTTCCATACACTTAATGAACTCATATAGGAATTCACTATTTGTGGACCCAAAAATAATATCATCCACATAGACTTGGACCACAAATATGTCCTTATCCTTAGATCTTAGGAACAAAGCTAGGTCAATTGTTCCTCTCCTAAAACCCTTGGACACTAAGAATAGGAAAACCTTTCATACCAAGTCCGGGGAGCTTGTTTCAATCCACACAAGGTTTTTCTTAATTTGTAGGCATATCTAGGGTAATTTGAGTTTTCAAACCCGGGAGGTTGTAGTTGATGCAGTCTATGTTGGGACCGGGTGCATGTCGACAAGGATACGAGTTCGTAAAATTTAAAATTTTTACGTGCAGCGGAAGAGTTTGCATAAAATAATTTCCTAAATTATTTTAACTTCGTATCTAGCATGCAATCTTATGGTGTGTTGACATAATCATAAAATAAAACTTTGCGGAAAAGTAAACTAATTTACTAAGTACCTCTCGTAACTCGAAGTAAGGGACGAGATCCAACCGTAGCGTCCCTTGGAAGCTCCGCCTCTATTCGCGTCCACGCCGAGTTCTCTTCGGGATGACTTCACAAAGTCACGAGTTTTGTGCCGACGAGAACTACTAGATTCTCGGAAGGCACAACTAGAAGAATAAGAGAAATAATGGAAAAACTAACCAACGAAGTAATGGAATCGAATTCCGGGAAGAGAGGAATCGCTATCCGCTTCTTCTTCTTCGTGTTCGGGTTCTCCTTCTTCTTTAATGCTCACGGCACCACCTCCTTGGTTGTGGTTGGGCGCCGGCCCTAGAGGAGCTAGGGTGCGCCGGCCCTAAGGGAGGAAGAAGAGAAGGAGGAGAGGAGAGATTAAGAGAGAGAGAGAGAATTCTTAATCTCTCTTAATTTTAATAAAGGGCTAGCCTTTGGTTCCTTTATATAGTAGCAACTCCTTTGCTAAGTCTCCCTCTAAACCGAATTAACGGAATTGGTTATAAGAAATTTATCTTATAAATTTTCTTATTAATAATTCCGTTTAAACCAAGTCTTTATTATAAACTAATTTATAATAAAACTAATTCTTCTTCTCTTTAAATTATGGAATAAATTTTTATAAGAAATTTATAAACTTTCTTATTATGGAAAAATCAATTCATAATTGATTTTATAAAATTAAAATAAACCAATTCATGGATTATTTTAATCTTCCATAAAAGAATAAATTTCTACAAATTTTATTTATATAAATTTCTTTATACAAATTTATTTATCCATAATTTATAAAATAAATTACACTAGATTTATTTTATTAATTAAACCAATTAAATTGGTTTTTCTCCTCTTATTTGGCCGGCCACCAAAGAGGGTTTAACACCCTCTTTGGCCGGCCAAAACCAACCCAATAAACCGCGAATTAAACTCATTTAATTCGGCCAAAAAGCCTTCAAAAGACTTAGCCATTTTTGGCTTCCATTGCGCCTCTGACTAACTCAGATTTGACTTGTTTCTCTTGATCGGAAAATCCAATTTTCAACTCGTTTTAAATCCCTCGGATTACTCGTATTGTGTGTGACTAAATAGGCTTTCGATTTATGTTGGCCGTCTATAATTAACCCATTAATTATAGAACGATCATGAGTGGCACCTAGTAGTACATCATGATCCCCAATTAATCGAAAGATCAACGGTTTGACCTCAGAAGAAATTATTCTGAAACCCTTCAGCAGCTCTAATGAGTCGTGCCTCATTCCCTTCACCACCTTATACCCACTTGGTTCAGGACACGGTCTATGGTGTCAGTCCCCACTAGGCTGACTACGTCACACTTAGCCCAAGTAGTGTCTTCCTCGTCCTTTGGATTTCTAATTACTCTCATGTATTTAAGAGACTCGCACTCTTAACATGATATGCTCTGGCCAGAGGCTTTGAGTAACAATCCGACGATAGGCCTGGGTATACATCTCCTCGCAAGGAGTGGTGAATCCTTTGTAGGCTGTTCAAACATCTTCGGGTACTTCAGCTTATACCCGATCATCCTGGGTCCACACCTCCTTGGAGATGCTTGCTTAAGATGTCAAAGTATAAGTCTCCATGACCAAGATGACTTGAACACCGCAAGTCAAAGGAATATCGCACTTAAGCCGCAGTAAGATCTTCATTGACATATCTACATGTAGATTCCCATATGAAGTCTTACAGCTAGTCACTCCAATGAACTAGTTCCCTTAACTAACATCCATGTTTATCTCCGGACATCCCAATGTCACCAGCTAGTGAGAATCAGCTGATTAGAGAATAACCCATGCTAGTCTCAACAGAATTGATAGTGTCCGTTTTTATCAATTCATCGACTAGGGATAATTTCAATACTTCACAATTGCACATTAGAGATAATCACTAGTTGTGATCCCATCACAAATTCTCTTATACTGTGAGTTGTATTGCGGACATTCAGTAGATGAGTTTAAGATCCCAATCAAATACACAAAACATGTATACTCAAATAGTGAATTATCATTTATTAAAATAAATGTTTACATCATAAGGCGATTGCCTTAGGACACTTCTCTCATATCACTAACAAACTCCCACTTGGCCTAATGCCAATCGCTACGGTATCCAATACCACAGGCTCTAACATGACCCTCAAACTTGTTTTGAGGCAAGGCCTTAGTTAAAGGATCCGCTATATTCCTTTCAGTGGGAACTCTCTCAATTTGTATGTCATTCCTACTTATAATCTCCCTGATCAGATGATAGCGTCGAAGCACGTGTTTGGATCGCTGATGAGACCTTGGTTCCTTTGCTTGTGCAATAGCTCCATTGTTGTCGCAGTATACCGGCACTGCTTCATCAATGGTTGGAACCACGCCAAGTTCGGAGACAAACTTCTTGATCCAGACTGCTTCCTTTGCTGCTTCCGAAGCTGCGATATATTCCGCTTCCGTGGTAGAATCCGCTATGGTGTCTTGTTTGGAACTCTTCCAACTTACTGCGCCTCCATTCAAAGTAAATACGTATCCAGACTGCGATTTGGAGTCATCCTTATCTGTCTGGAAACTTGCATCTGTATACCCACGTATTATCAAATCTCCTTCTCCATATATTAGAAATACATCCTTAGTTCTTCTTAAGTACTTAAGGATTGTCTTAACAGCCGCCCAATGATCCATTCCTGGATCCGACTGGTATCTGCTTGTGACGCTCAAAGCATACGATACATCGGGCCTAGTACATAACATAGCATACATGATAGATCCTATTGCGGATGCATAGGGAATCTTATTCATGCTAATCCTCTCGTCTTCTGTGCGCGGACACATAGACTTCGAAAGGTTGATCCCATGCCTGATGGGAAGGTAACCTTTCTTGGATTCCGACATGCTAAACCTTTTTAGCACTCGGTCTATATATGTAGACTGCGAAAGACCAAGCAACCGTTTTGATCTATCTCTATAGATTCTAATCCCAAGGATATAGGTTGCTTCTCCCAGGTCTTTCATGGAGAAAGTTTTGGACAACCAAATCTTAACTGTCTGTAAAACTGATATATCGTTTCCTATAAGTAAGATGTCATCGACATATAATACTAGGAATACGACTGCACTCCCACTAACCTTCTTGTACACACAAGGTTCGTCAGGATTTTGTGAGAAATCAAACTTTTTGATTGTCTCATCAAAACGGATGTTCCAGCTCCTAGATGCTTGCTTCAGTCCATATATGGATCGTCGAAGCTTGCATACTTTGGTTTTATCAACCGATGTGAAACCTTCAGGTTGTATCATGTATAATCCTCAAGCAGGTTTCCGTTAAGGAAAGCTGTTTTCACATCCATTTGCCATATCTCATAATCATAATGAGCTGCTATGGCTAGGAGCATCCGAATGGATTTAAGCATAGCTACTGGCGAATAGGTTTCGTCATAATCAATTCCTTGTTTCTGACGATATCCTTTTGCCACTAATCTAGCCTTAAAGGTAACAACATTACCTTCCATGTCGGTTTTCTTCTTGAAAACCCACTTGCACCCTATGGGTTTAATCCCTTCAGGTGGGTTAACCAAGTCCCATACTTGATTTTCGTACATGGAATCCATTTCCGACTTCATGGCTTCAAGCCATTTGTCCCTTTCTGAACTTTTCAGAACATCTTCATAACTGATAGGTTCGTCATCGTCAATGAGCAACACGTCGTTCGATTCACTTACGAGAAATCCGTATCTCTCTGGAATGTTGCGTGTCCTATCAGACCTATGAAGAGGTGGTGTAGTTTTAGGTTCAACAGATAGCTCATCACTATGAATTATCGGTTGTGGGTCTAGACTAGGTGTCTCTGTAATGTCTATTGGAGTTTCTTGAACTTCATCAAGCTCAATGCCACTCCCACTGTTTTCTTGTAAAAGAAATTCTTTTTCCAGAAATACAGTATGCCTTGAAACAAACACCTTTTGTTCCAAGGGATGATAGAATTGGTAACCCTTCGTTTCCTTAGGGTATCCAATAAATAGACATTTATCAGACTTAGCATCCAATTTGTCTGATACAACCCGCTTCACATAAGCAGGACAACCCCATATCTTAAGGTGAGTTAAGTGAGGTTTCTTACTATTCCAAATCTCATATAGAGTAGTAGAGACTACCTTGGTCGGGACTCTGTTTAGCAAGTAAACGGCTGTCTTAAGTGCATAGCCCCAAAAGGATTTTGGAAGAGTTGCATGATTCATCATGACCTAACCATGTCCATCAAGGTTCAGTTTCGCCTCTCAGATACACCATTATGCTGTGGTGTATACGGCGGAGTCCATTGGGATAATATCCCATTGTCCCTAAGATAATCTTGGAACTCTTGACTTAAGTATTCTCCACCCCGATCGGATCGAAGTATTTTATACTTTTGCCAAGTTGTTTCTCTACTTCATTTCTGAATTCTTTGAATTTATCAAAAGCTTCAGATTTGTGTTTCATCAAGAACACATAACCGAATCGTGAGTGATCATCGATAAAGGTGATGAAGTAGTTATAGCCTCCTTGTGCTGAGTTGACATTGGTCCGCATACATCGGTATGTATCAGACCAAGCAACTCTCCCACTGGATTACCTTTTCCGGGAAAGGGTAATTTGGTCATCTTGCCTTTTAAGCACGATTCGCATGTATCAAATGAACCGGGTTCAAATGATTCCAAAATTCCACATCGGTGTAATTCGGTCATGCGTTTCTTACTTATATGGCCAAGACGACAGTGCCACGTGTAGGAGTCTATTCGATTATCTATTCGAGCACGTTTGTTGCTAACTTCGATATTGAAAACGTCACTGGATAAATCTAACGTGTAGATGCCATTGCACAAAGTTCCATTCCCATAAAGAACGCCATTCAAAGTTATGTAACAACAATTGTTACTAAAAGTTAAATGATAACCTTTTTCATTCAAACATGAAATAGATACAATGTTCTTTATTAATGAAGGAACAAAATAACAATTATCCAATTCTAAGACACGTCCAGTGGGGAGCTTTAGCAAATAGGTTCCGATGGCAACAGCAGCAATCTTTGCTCCATTTCCAACTTGCATATTTGCTTCTTCTTTGACAAGTCTTCTTCTATTCCTTAGCCCCTTTATGTCATTACATATATGTGAGCCACACCCAGTATCAAGTACCCAGGTATTTGAGAAAATAGAGTGACATTCAATAACGAAGATACCTGAAGAGGATGGGGCATCGGATGTCTTATTCTTCAAGGACTTAAGATAAACCTTGCAGTTTCTTCGCCAGTGACCCTCCTTGCCACAATGATGGCAAGTTCCTTTTGGTTTCTTTTCAGTCTTTTTGGCCTTTTTCTTCTTTCCTTTATACTGTTCTTTGGCCTTCCTCTTAGAACCTTTCTTCGAGGAACCAACTAACAGTACCGTCTTTTGATCCTGCTTCACAGAAGGCTCTACAGTCTTCAGCAGGTTGAGCAACTCAGGTATTGCAAAACCGAGTGTGCTCAGTCGCTCAATACCCCAACATCTTTAACACAAACTGCGAGGCAGAAGTGCCTTCCTGCATCTTAGTGGTGAAGAGGAGTCTGGAGACTTCGAACCTTTCGGATCTCGCCTGCTCTTCAAACAACTCATGAAGATGGAAGATGATGGTATAAGCATCCATATGCTCATGCTGCTTTTGCAGCTCAGGTACCATAGAGGCTAGCATAATGCAACTCGCAAGTTCAGAATTGGTCACATGTTTCTGATAGGCCAACAATTGGTCTGGAGTTGCATTTTCTGGAGGACGGTCAGGAAGTTGATTTTCAAGGACATAAGCAAGCTTCTCTGCCTTGAGGATTATCCTTAAGTTTCGAAGCGAGTCCATGAAATTTGGCCCAGTCAATTTATTGGTGTCCAAAATGGAACGCAAATTTAGAGAAGACATGATCGAGTGATTAACCTAGAAATACAAATTGAGTTTATGTGAGAAGAATGTATCAACATACATTAATAAAATCCTATTTATTTTTCAAATTGAATAACCCTTTTTATCAATTCGGGAGATAGTAGGAACATCTCCAAATAGGTTGATATCCAACCATAGACAAGAACAACCATGGCTGTGGCCATCAAGTCATTCTTAGCTATGAAGGTAGGTAATTATACCGATTACATATCACATATATGCAACTATCACATTATGCTATCAACTAATTGAATGTTTGCATAAATCATTGGGTTGCTAACTCATTAACAAGTATGCATCATATACATAGCACCCAACTGCACCTCTTTTCGCATCGACCTTGGCTGTGGCACAACAAATCGATGCTCCAAGCTTAAGGCTGACCCATTAATCAAGAAATAGTTTTAATATGGTTGGAGCTCATTCAACCGTTTAGTCAGGCTTGGATGTGTCCAACAACCAAAACTAAGGATTGACCTCTGACACCAACTATATTATTCATAAACTAATTCCATGGTTTGAACATGTTAAGGTTCAAGTCGGGCATGGATGTGTCCATCAACCCAAGCGAGAAACAAAACTCCGATTCTAACCATATTAATGGAAGGTGTTTGCCTTAATATTTTGTAAGGGGTTTTGGGTCTCATCTTTTCTAAGCACATTCATGACATTTGTCATGACTAACGATTTCCTTAATAAAGTATGTATGTGACTTAAGTTATCAAGTCTCATTAATTGAATTAGGAACCGGATTTCCTAATTCTAATCTCATACTATATTAAAGGAATTGTTTTGGGAAATAATTTCCTAAATTGTCATAATTAATTTCGGAAATAATATGTTCAAGACTTTGATTTCTCTAAATCAAATCTTATTAAATTAAGAGACAAATCCCTTAATTCAACTACATATTATTTTCATGAAAATCTCATTTAAGAAACTCTATAGGAAACCATTTTCCTAATTAATTTTGGAGACAATAATATGTAAGAGCATTACCTCTTAAAACATATTTTATTCATGGATTTAATTAATTACAACAAATCGTTTTCTAAGGGTGGCTCCCCGAGGCTCAGATACCCAAAGAAAAATAATTTGTCGTAAATCCAATTGGACGGCTCCCCGAGGCTCAATCCAAATCAAACATGACAATTTCAATTAAAAATTGGGAAATTAAATTACAACAACTAACTCTAAATTGGACGGCTCCCCGAGGCTCAATCCAAAGTAAAGAATTTTGTTGTCAATTTAAAAACCAATTCAAATTTAATTGTCAATTAACTGTCCATGAATTTGTCTAGACTTTCTAAAAGGAAAGTGCCCAAAATTGCGAGATTTCGAAAATAGGTTTTCAGAATAATTGTAAGTTTCTGGTACAAAGAAAACTTACATATTTCCAAAGTTGGAAAGTTTCCAAAGATGGGAAATTTCCACAATTATTATAAAAATTTAGAAACTAGAAAATTTCAAACGTTTGCGAAATTTCATGAGGATTTCCAAACTTTGAAATTCCTAATTCTAAAATTTATTATAATTTGAAAGTTTCCATAATTGGAAAAATTTTCCGAAATTGAGATCATGACAAAGTTTTCCACAAAACAATTATATGATTAAGTCGAACACTAACCGGCTCTGATACCACTGTTGGGACCGGGTGCATGTCGACAAGGATACGAGTTCGTAAAATTTAAAATTTTTACGTGCAGCGGAAGAGTTTGCATAAAATAATTTCCTAAATTATTTTAACTTCGTATCTAGCATGCAATCTTATGGTGTGTTGACATAATCATAAAATAAAACTTTGCGGAAAAGTAAACTAATTTACTAAGTACCTCTCGTAACTCGAAGTAAGGGACGAGATCCAACCGTAGCGTCCCTTGGAAGCTCCGCCTCTATTCGCGTCCACGCCGAGTTCTCTTCGGGATGACTTCACAAAGTCACGAGTTTTGTGCCGACGAGAACTACTAGATTCTCGGAAGGCACAACTAGAAGAATAAGAGAAATAATGGAAAAACTAACCAACGAAGTAATGGAATCGAATTCCGGGAAGAGAGGAATCGCTATCCGCTTCTTCTTCTTCGTGTTCGGGTTCTCCTTCTTCTTTAATGCTCACGGCACCACCTCCTTGGTTGTGGTTGGGCGCCAGCCCTAGAGGAGCTAGGGTGCGCCGGCCCTAAGGGAGGAAGAAGAGAAGGAGGAGAGGAGAGATTAAGAGAGTGAGAGAGAGAGAATTCTTAATCTCTCTTAATTTTAATAAAGGGCTAGCCTTTGGTTCCTTTATATAGTAGCAACTCCTTTGCTAAGTCTCCCTCTAAACCGAATTAACGGAATTGGTTATAAGAAATTTATCTTATAAATTTTCTTATTAATAATTCCGTTTAAACCAAGTCTTTATTATAAACTAATTTATAATAAAACTAATTCTTCTTCTCTTTAAATTATGGAATAAATTTTTATAAGAAATTTATAAACTTTCTTATTATGGAAAAATCAATTCATAATTGATTTTATAAAATTAAAATAAACCAATTCATGGATTATTTTAATCTTCCATAAAAGAATAAATTTCTACAAATTTTATTTATATAAATTTCTTTATACAAATTTATTTATCCATAATTTATAAAATAAATTACACTAGATTTATTTTATTAATTAAACCAATTAAATTGGTTTTTCTCCTCTTATTTGGCCGGCCACCAAAGAGGGTTTAACACCCTCTTTGGCCGGCCAAAACCAACCCAATAAACCGCGAATTAAACTCATTTAATTCGGCCAAAAAGCCTTCAAAAGACTTAGCCATTTTTGGCTTCCATTGCGCCTCTGACTAACTCAGATTTGACTTGTTTCTCTTGATCGGAAAATCCAATTTTCAACTCGTTTTAAATCCCTCAGATTACTCGTATTGTGTGTGACTAAATAGGCTTTCGATTTATGTTCGCCGTCTATAATTAACCCATTAATTATAGAACGATCATGAGTGGCACCTAGTAGTACATCATGATCCCCAATTAATCGAAAGATCAACGGTTTGACCTCAGAAGAAATTATTCTGAAACCCTTCAGCAGCTCTAATGAGTCGTGCCTCATTCCCTTCACCACCTTATACCCACTTGGTTCAGGACACGGTCTATGGTGTCAGTCCCCACTAGGCTGACTACGTCACACCTAGCCCAAGTAGTGTCTTCCTCGTCCTTTGGATTTCTAATTACTCTCATGTATTTAAGAGACTCGCACTCTTAACATGATATGCTCTGGCCAGAGGCTTTGAGTAACAATCCGACGATAGGCCTGGGTATACATCTCCTCGCAAGGAGTGGTGAATCCTTTGTAGGCTGTTCAAACATCTTCGGGCACTTCGGCTTATACCCGATCATCCTGGGTCCACACCTCCTTGGTTCATTTTAATTTCCATAAAAAGAATAAATTTATATAAATTTCTTTATATAAATTTCTTTATCCATAATTTTATAAAACAAATCGCGCTTGATTTATTTTATAATTTAAACCAAATAAATTGGTTTCCCTCCTTTATTGTGGCCGGCCAAACCAAAGAGGGTGGGCACCCTCTTTGGCCGGCCACACCAAGCCAAAATCGTTACGAATTAAACTCATTTAATTCGTCCAATAAGCCTTCAAAAGACTTAGCCATTTTAAGCTTCCGATGCGCCTCTGATAAATTCAGATTCGACTTATTTCTCTTGATTGGAAAATCCAATTTTCAACTCGTTTTAAATCCCTCGGATTACTCGTAGTGCGTGTGACTAAATAGGCTTTCGATTTATGTTGGCCGTCTATAATCAACCAATTATAGAACGATCATGAGTGGCACCTAGTAGTACATCATGATCCCCAATTAATCGAAAGATCAACGGTTGACCTCAGAAATAATTCTGAAACCCTTCAGCAGCTCTAATGAATCGTGCCTCATTCCCTTCACCATCTTATACCCACTTGGTTCAGGACACAATCTTTATGTGTCAGTCCCCACTAGGCTGACTACGTCACACCTAGCCCAAGTAATGTCTTTCTCGTCCAACGGATTCTAATTACTCTCATGTTTCCTAGAGATTCATACTCGGAACATGTTATGCTCTGGCCAGAGGCTTTGAGTAACAATCCGACGATAGGCCTTGGATATACATCTCCTCGCAAGGAGTGGTGAATCCTTTGTAGGCTGTTCAAACTTCTTCGGGCACTTCGGCTTATACCCAACCATCCTGGGTCCACACCTCCTTAGAGATGCTTGCTTAAGATGTCAAAGTATAAGTCTCCGTGACCAAGATGACTTGAACACCGCAAGTCAAAGGAACATTGCACTTAAGCTGCAGTAAGAACTTTTATTGACATATCTATATGTAGATTACCATATGAAGTTTTACAGCTAGTCACTCCAATGAACTAGTTCCCTTAACTAGCATCCATGTTTATCTCCGGACATCCCAATGTCACCAGCCAGTGAGAATCAGCTGATTAGAGAATAACCCATGCTAGTCTCAACAGAATTGATAGTGTCCGTATTTATCAATTCATCGACTAGGGACAATTTCAATACTTCACAATTGCACATGTAGAGATAATCATTAGTTGTGAATTCATCACAAATTCTCTCATGCTGTGAATTGTATTGCGGACATTCAGTAAATGAGTTCAAGATCTCAATCAAATACATGAACCTGTATACTCAGATAGTGAATATTCATTTATTAAAGTAAATGATTACAATCATAAGGCGATTGCCTTAGGACACTTCTCTCATATTACTAACAATCTGCTCTCTCATTTCTCATCCTTGTGCTTTGCTAGCGATCTGTAAGATCTCTCTTGTTGTCTCTGTGCTTAATTTCTGATACATTTGAGACCATTTATGTGGAGAGGTTTCTCCACCGAGAAGGAGGATTTGATATCCGAATTTTCGGGGCTTGATCTGCCGACGATCAAGGGATCGCCCACCTCACGGGCACACCAAGGAGTAGGGGAAAGTTATCCCCGAACCTTGTATATCCTTGCGTTAGAGTTTTTGCTTGTTACTTAGTTTCTGCACTTAGTTTCTGCATTTGTTTTGCTTCCGCTGTCTAACCTCTGAAGTGCAGAGAAAATATAAAAACTGCTAAGTTTTAAGTGTCTGGCTACATTCACCCCCCCTCTCTAGCCATCCAAGTTCCAACAGTTGTGTTATTGATATGAGAGAAGTGTCCTAAGGCAATCACCTTATGATTGTAATCATTTATTCTAATAAATGAATATTCACTATTTGAGTATACATGTTTGTGTATTTGATTGAGATCTTAAACTCATTTACTGAATGTCTGCAATACAATTCATAGCATGAGAGAATTTGTGATGAATTCACAACTAGTGATTATCTCTACATGTGCAATTGTGAAGTATTGAAATTGTCCCTAGTCGATGAATTGATAAAAACGGACACTATCAATTCTGTTGAGACTAGCATGGGTTATTCTCTAATTAGCTGATTCTCACTGGCTGGTGACATTGAGATGTCCGGAGATAAACATGAATGCTAGTTAAGGGAACTAGTTCATTGGAGTGACTGACTGTAAAACTTCATATGGTAGTCTACATATAGATATGTCAGTGAAGTTCTTACTGCAGCTTAAGTGCGATGTTCCTTTGACTTGCAGTGTTCAAGTCATCTTGGTCATGGAGACTTATACTTTGACATCTTAAGCAAGCATCTCCAAGGAGGTATAGACCCAGGATGATTGGGTATAAGCCGAAGTGCCCGAAGATGTTTGAACGACCTACAAAGGATTCACCACTCCTTGCGAGGAGATGTATACCCGAGGCCTATCGTCAGATTGTTACTCGAAGCCTCTGGCCAGAGCATGACATGTTCAGAGTATGAATCTCTTAAATACATGAGAGTAATTAGAATCCGTAGGACGAGAAAACGTTACTTGGGCTAAGTGTGACGTAGTCAGCCTAGTGGGGACTGACACACATAGACCATGTCCTAAACCAAGTGGGTATAAGATGGTGAAGGGAATGGGGCACGATTCATTATAGCTGCTGAAGGGTTCAGAATTGTTTCTGAGGTCAACCGTTGATCTTTCGATTAATTGGGGATCATGATGTACTACTAGGTGCCACTCATGATCGTTCTATAATTAATTGATAATTATAGACGGCCAACATAAATCGGAAGCCTATTTAGTCACACGCACTACGAATAATCCGAGGAATTTAAAACGAGTTGAAAATTGGATTTTCCAATCAAGAGAGATTAAGTTTGGTTGAGCCAAACGATAAGTCGAATCTGAATTTTTCAGAGACGCATCGGAACCGTAACATGGCTAAAGTCTTTTGAAGACTTAATAGATGAATTAAATAAGTTTAATTCATTGGGGCTTGGCTTGGATGGGCCGGCCAAAGAGGGCCTCCATCCTCTTTGCTTGGCCGGCCACAACAATGGGAGAGAACCAAGTTTTTGGTTCAATTTATAAAATAAACCAAGTGTGGTTTGTTTTATAAAATTATGGATGATATAAATTTTTATATAATAAACCAAGGTTTGGTTTATTTTTCATGGAAATTAAAATGAACCATGGATTGGTTTATTTTATAAAATCAATCATGGATTGATTTACCATGATAAGAAAATTTATTCCATAGGAGAGAAGAGACTTGATTGATTTTTTATCATGAATTAAAATATGATTTTAACCATGATATAAAATCAAACTTGACATGATGGAATAAGTTATTCCATATTTGAGAGGCTTGATGGTTGAGAGGCCACTATATAAAGGACCCAAAGCAAGGCTTGGGTGATAATCATAGAGATGAAGGCATAGGCTCTCTCCCTCTCTTTCTCTCCTTCTCTTCTCCCCTTCTTGCCGTGCGCCAACCAGCCCCAAGAAGGAGCACCAGCCGGCCGCCCCTGCCCTTTCCCTGCCGACCACCACCTGCTGCCGGAGAAGGAAGCTCCGGCCATCTCTTGGCCGGAAGAAGGTGCTGCTGGAATTAGAGTTTGTCGCAAGGATCTTTTTTGCCACAAGCCTCTTCTTTTGCTTCGCCGGAATTTTGATTCCGGCTATCCTTTTGTGGTTAGTCTTCCGACTTCTCTCTTGGTTTTTCTTGTCGCGTTCTCGGAGAATCTAGTAGTTCTCGAGAACACGAAACTCGTGGCTTTGCGAAGTCATCCCGAAGATACTCGGCGTGGACGCGAATAGAGGCGGAGCTTCCAAGGGACGCTTACGGTTGGATCTCGTCCCTTCCTTCGAGTTACGCGAGGTAATACGTAAATTAGTTTACGTTTCTGTAAAATTTTAAATATATGATCATGTCTACACAAGATAAAATTGGATGCTTAGATGTGTGGTTAAATAATTTGAGAAATTATTTATGCTAAACCTTCCGCTGCACGTAATTAATTTTTAAAATTACGAACCCGCATCCATGTCAACATGCACCCGGTCCCAACAAGTTGTTCTACATAGACCTCTTCCTTAATGACCCCATTAAGAAATGTCGACTTCACATCCATTTGGTGAAGTGTGAAACCCATGTGAGCGGCATATGCTAGTAAAATTCTAATGGACTCTAATCTAGCTACAGGGGCATATGTCTCATCATAGTCTAGTTTCTCAACTTGATTAAACCCCTAGCTACCAACCTAGTCTTATTTCTAGTTATCTTTCCTTGATCATCTAGCTTGTTTATAAAGACCGATCTAGTGGTGACAATAGTGCAATCATTGGATCTAAGAACCAGCTCCCATACTTCACTCCTTTCAAATTGATTTAACTCTTCTTGCATAGCTAGGACCCAATCCACATCACCTAATGCCTCATTAATAGATTTTGGTTCTAATTGAGAAATCAAGACAATTTGACTACTATGTTCCCTAAAGTAAGATCTAGTCCTTACCCCTTGAGTGACATCACTCATATTTGGTCAATGGGGTGATCTTGGTGATGTCTTAATGGCCTAGAGGTTATGGGTTCATTGACTACATAATCCTCATCCTCTAGTGTACTTCTCTCTTCCCCTTGATCATTGCCCCCTAAATGTAGGTCTTGAATTTCTTGGGTAAGGGGTTGACTTTCCTCTATGTCCTTATCAATAGAGGACTTCCTATGGTAGGTGTTTGTTGACTCATCAAAATTCACATTAGATGACTACTCAATTACCTTAGTCCTTTTATTATATACCCTATAACCTCTACTAGTGGATAAATATCCAACCAAAATCCCCTCATCCGCCTTTGATTCAAACTTTCTCAAATCGTCCTTGGTGTTCAAAATATAAACCTTACATCCAAAGATCCTAAAGTAATGAACTTGTGGAATTCTTCCATTCCACAACTCAAATAGGGTTTTTCCTAAAAACTTATTAATTAAAACCCGATTTTGAATGTAACAAGCGGTGTTTACCGCTTCGGTCCAAAAATAGCTAGGAAGAGAATATGCATTAAGCATAGTCCTAGCGGCCTCTTGTGATGCCCTATTTCTTTTTTCTACTACACCATTTTGTTGAGGGGTTCTTGGGCATGAAAATTTATGCTTGTACCCATTTTCTAAACAAAATTGTGAGAAGTTTGAATTTTCAAACTTCCCCACCATGGTCACACCTAATTCGGTTAATTTTGAGGTGTTTTTCATTTTCAACCCTCTTACTAATGTTGGAAACCGGATGGCTAGAGGGGGGGGTGAATATAGCCAAACACTTGGACTTTAAGCTTTTCAAAGTTCTGCACTTAGATTTGTTAGTAGCACAGCAGAAGTAGCCAATACAGAGTATGCAGAAAAATAGAAAATGAAAGCAAACTAACACAACTAGCAAGATCACTAACAAGGAGAGTTTACAAGGTTCGGGGATAACATGCCCCTACTCCTTGGCGTGCTCGTAAGGTGGGCGATACCTTGATCGTCGGCAGATCAAGTCCCGGTGAACACCGGATAGAAAGCAACCTCCTTCTCGGTGGAGAAACGTCTCCACAGCGTTTCAATCACAGATATAGGTTTAAGCACAATGAAACACAAGAAAGATCTTACTTAGCACTAGCAAAGACAAGAACACAGCAAGCTTCCTCCTGAGCTCCACCCAGCGACGATCTCACGCAAGAACCCTTTCCCCGTGTCTTCTCGCTGTTGGACTCAAAGCCTCTTGTTCTTTCCTCCAAGTGCTCAAGCAAGGGATGGTTGCTTCAAGATTGCAGTAGCTTGCTCAAAGTGATGGAACTTCAGAACACGCAAGCATGTTGTGGAGAACACTAAGTCGCAGCAAGAACTCAAGCCAGAAATTGTATTTCGAACTCTCTTCTTCAACGAAGCTTTCTTGCGCCCTTTTGTTTCTCCACTCAGCACCAGGTGACACCATCTCCTGCAGCCTCCAGCTGCTTCCCTGCCAACGCCAGCTACCACTGAGCTCTCCCTGGACTTCCTGAGCTTCCCTCAGCCAAGCTCCAGTCAGCAGCTCCAGTTTGCAGCTCCAGCCGTTGCAACCTGAGATGGAAAATGGACAAACCTGCTCCAAGGAAAGGCCTCTATTGACTCTCCTTGAGTGTTTGAATCTTCCCTGTCACCTGCAGCTTAATCAGAGTGTTAGCACAGCATATCGAGCAGGAAATCATGTATCAAATGTTAAGCACAGAGAATCGGATACGTTCAGACGCGATCAGAGCGTCTGACAGTTCATTCTGAATTAAAGTGATCGGTCACCGGACCGATCAGAGAGCCTCCTGATCGGTCACCAGACCGATCAGGCTGGGTCTAGACCGATCAGGCTCCGTCCTGATCGGTCCCCAACGCTCAATTAGAAATCGCGATTTCTTTGGGACTCTCCTGGATCGATCACCAGACCGATCCCAGGTTGTGGATCGATCACCCGACCGATCCACCCCTTTATCGGGCGATTTCTGAGCTTCGCAGTCCAAACCTCCTGATCGATCACCGGACCGATCAGGGAGCCTCCTGATCGGTCACCAGACCGATCAGGTCATGACCAGACAGATCAGGCTCCGTCCTGATCGATCATAGAGAGGAACCCGCGACGCTGGATCGTTCTCCAGAACGATCTGCACAGTGATCCTGATCGGTCACCAGACCGATCAGGAGCAGATCAGCAAGGGAACTCAACCTCACTGTTTGCTCCCTGATCGGTCACCAGACCGATCAGGAGGCAAGCAATGGGTGAAACGCATACTCCCTGATCGGTCACCAGACCGATCAGTCATCACTGGATCGGTCACCAGACCGATCCACGAAGGAGCACCGTGCAACTCCCTGATCGGTCACCAGACCGATCCAGGGGCTCCAACCTAGCCCTCCAAGCTAGGGTTTCATCCACCTTAGCCCTCCAAGCTAAGGATTTTTCACCTAACCCTCCAAGTTGGGAATTTTCACTTAACCCTCCAAGTTAGGACTTTTCACCTAGCCCTCCAAGCTAGGACTTTTCACCCAACTCTTCCGAATTAGGACTTTTCCAAACCTAGCCCTCCAAGCTAGGACCTGACCCTCCAAGCCAGGACTTTTTCACCTAACTCTCCAAGTTGGGACTTTTCACCTAACCCTCCAAGTTAGGACTTTTCACCTAGCCCTCCAAGCTAGGACTTTTCACCCAACCCTTCCGAATTAGGACTTTTCAACACCTAGCCCTCCAAGCTAGGATTTTTCACACCTAACCCTCCAGGTTAGGATTTACCAACACCTAGCCCTCCAAGCTAGGATTTTCCATACCATGCCTGATCCCCGATCAGGACTTAATCATAATCATGATCATCCACCTAAACTAAAATCGGTGTCAACACCAAAACAACAATCAGGGTCAGACTGCATCAACAATCTCCCCCTTTTTGTTGTTTGACAATCCGATTTTAAGTTTAGGGATCCTCAATCAAGTTTTTCAAATTTAGAATCATAGGGGAATCAAGATCCTCCCTCTACAATATGATCATCCTAAACTTAACCAACCAACACTCTCCCCCTTTGTCGAACACCGAAAAGGGTCTAGACGGGCTGTTAAGTTTAACCATACTCCCCCTCAGTCCTAGGGGTATCCCAAAAATCAAAGATTGAATGTAATTTTGGAACACATATGACATCATGTGAAAAGATAGTTCAAGATATAGCCTTCACATGCAGCATATGAACATGGCATCATAAGCATAATCATGACAATGTAGCAAACATGCAGATAATACTCATGTAAACAGCATAGCATCAACAATAAACATACTAAAGTAGGATAAACATGTGAGGTAAAGTCAGAGAAGTCAAGGAATAACAAGATGCAAGACACATGCATCAAAGTCAAAATACGTGCGGCTCAACGCCACAACTGACAAGTCATAGGGCATACAGTCCGAAAGTCACACAAATCAAACAATCAAGTACACAGATCACAAGGAGAGGCAACGGACATCCATCTTAGCATCAGCAGATCCTGGTGCAGCACTGCCTGAAGGGTCATCCCCTGGAAATGTATGGCGGCGCCACTCTGTGTACCAAGTCTGCTGCAATGTTTGGACCCCAGGGACAGTGGATTCCACGCCAGTCAATCTGCGATCAATGGATCAGAACTGTGATCGGACCTCCTTGTGGTAAATCTCTCGCAACTAAAAATCATGCTGGAAGGTCTGATCCAGCTCTGAAATTTGCCAGCGCAGATCCGGCTCGGGCTCATCGTAGTAATCACCAGCAGCAGGAGCCTCATGAGGTGCAGCCGCCTCGGGTGGTGCCTGAAAATGTGGTGCTCCTCCAGGTAGGTCACCGAGTCCTCTCCCATCCTTCCAGACCAAGGCTCGGTCGTGCTCTCGAATAATAATGCCGGATTTTGCAAATGCACGCCGACCGAGTCGACAGTCCTGTCGAACCATAGGCACTATCCTGCCTTTGGTGACATCAACACCAACCGACATAAGCCAATCGGTGATGACATGACCAAATGGCATGTAGACTGTGCGGTGAATCGGCTCTCTATAAGACAGAATAGACTGAAAGACACTTTCCATGATATCAAAGTCCATCTGGCGGTGTATGCCGTAGAGCATAAGGCAATGGTAGGGTCGGATTTCAGTTAAAGGCTTGGAAGTAATTGGGAGGATACAATTTGTGATAATCTTGAATAAGATGTAATCAACGGGAGACAGACGTAGAGCTGCAAAGGTAGGAAAATTAGGGTCCAACTCATCGAGACCGGCTGGGCGGGGATGACCAAAGATGTGCTGATAGATGCCTTCGGGAGTAACACTCGCAAAAGGTGCCAGTAGCGGATCAGGAAGCTCGGGGTAAATCGAATACAGATTTGGTGATCGTTGACCACCTAGATACTCTGCCAAGATCTCGTACGAGAAATCCAGGTTCCTTTTGGCGACTCGAGTAGTGTACTCGAAGCCTCCCTAAGGTCCCTGCTGAAGATTGTTATAGAACTCGGAGACAAGGTCGTAATTGATAGGTCTCTCTAGGGAGAGTAGGAAGCCAAGGTTATAAAATGTGACGATTTCATTAATCGAGGGACAATATTCAGTCAGAAAAGTGACATCGATCGATCGGCAGGGTAGAAGCTTAAAGGTGCGGGATTGGAATGCCTGCTCATAGGCAGCATTGGGAAATCGAGAGCTCGACGAAGGCTGAGGCCTTCTGGAGGGCGCAGATGAGGAAGGGGCTTTCCCCTTTGCACTGCCCTCTGCGGAATCTTTACCCTTTGATGATTTTCTAAAGAATTGAATAAATCATGAAGATAGATTTGATCATGGCACAGGATAATCAAGTCAGTCAGGACACAAAATTAGGGAAACATAACCACAATACAAGAATTGGTCATTGTACAGAATAATCAAATGAGCGAGATTGATTTGATTACATGAACATAGTTTAATCAAGGACCCAAGATTTGATCATAGAAGAGTAATCATAAGGTAAGTCATGGAGAGATAGGGTCACGACCAACACAAGAAGGTCACGGCACAACAACAAGAACATGGTTAGGCTCAAATACATAATCTAAGAACTGATTCGAAAAGAAAACTAACCAAGGAGAACTTACTTAGGTGCCATGGAAGAAGTACTTAAGGGTTGAGAGTAAGCTCCTTTCTGAACCTTGCGCAAAGGAGGATCGCAAGCTAGCAGTTGCTAACACCACCAACAGCAAGGTCAAGAGCTATCGCGCAGAAGGAGATGACCGCACTCGCAGAGAAGATCACACAGCAAGGAAGGAAGAGATCGCACGCGCAAGTGAGGAGGAAGAGGGTTTCGGCGCTGAGGAGTTTTGGTCGGCTAGGGCTTAGGAGTAGAAAAGAATCGTGATTAAAAACGATTGGTGGATCGGTCCACCAACCAGACTTTAATGCGATTGAACGGATCACCATTCGATCTGGAAACGCCTAGACCGATCAGGCTCCAGCCTGATCGGACTGACCTGGGTCTGATCGGTCGAGTGATCGATCAGGCTCGCTCCTGATCGATCGGCTAATCGATCAGGACACAAACAGTAGGGTTCAGAGAGAAACCTGTGAGCCCTCTGATCGGTCTGTGGACCGATCACTATAGGGTGCCTGATCGGTCCGGGGACCGATCCAGGCTAGCACAGTAAGCTTGGTCAGAATTTTGTAAAGTCACTGCTGCCCCTCTGATCGGTCTGTGGACCGATCGTTATAGGATGGAGTCAGATCGGTCTGGGGACCGATCAACCCTACTCCTGATCAGTCCGATGACCGATCAGGGTTCCTGAAACTCCCAGATACGATCTGAAACTTTCAGTTTCAGATTGTTACACGATTTCCAAAGGGATATGGTGAAGGATATCGATCTTGGAAGCCGTCCCTCGTCTATAATTGATCCCCAACCAAGGATCAAAGGTCCTTAGGGTTTGAACAAGTCACTTTGCTCCACCCGAGTGGAGTCAAACTCAAACAACAATCATTCAAACAATTTGTGCCAAATCCAAGTTTCCAATCAAGTTTCCTTGATTGGAATGTCCAAGTATGATCATGGAGCCAAATACACATATGTTATGCATTGGTTTTCCCCATACTTGGTCACCGAAGTGATTATTATCTCGTCAACTTAATTTCTCAAGGGATGCATTGACATTTTGAGAAATCGAGTTGATCCTAACATCTCACCCCATATCTAGCAAACAAAAATGTTTTGTTAAACCTTATAGTTTGTGTGAGATGTCCCCAAAGTTACCCAATTGTTTTCCAACAATTTTAAAATAATCATGAAGGGTTTTGAATGCATTTTGAAATTCATGAAGCACGACACGTTCCCAACTCCCTTCTTAGGAAACTAAATTCATTTTCGGGGAGTGGTTTAGTGAAAATGTCAGCTAGGTTTGATTTGGACTCTACATGTGAGAGTACAATATCTCCCCTAGTCACATGATCTCTAATGAAGTGGTGACACACTTCAATATGTTTGGTCCTAGAATGATGAACCGGATTTTTGGTTAGATTAATTGTACTAATGTTATCACATAACACTTGCACACCCTTGTAACTCAATCCATAGTCCTCTAGAGTGTGAATCATCCACAACAATTGCGATACGCTCTCTCCCATAGCAATATACTCTGCCTCGGTCATGGAGAGAGCAACACAATATTGCTTCCGACTTGACCAACTTACTAAGGATGAACCTAAGAATTGGCAACCCCCACTTGTGCTTTTCCGGTCCAACTTACATCCAGCGTAGTCGGAATCCGTATAGCCAATTAAATCAAATGATTCGGTACGGGGGTACCATAGACCGACTCCAATTGTGCCTTTGAGATATCTCAAAATTCGCTTAATAGTGATCAAATGAGATTCCTTGGCACACACTTGATACCTAGCGCACATACCCACAGCAAATAGAATATCCGGTCGACTAGCTGTGAGGTATAGCAAACTACCTATCATGCTTCGATATTGGGTCAAATTAACTGGTTTACCACTCTCATCATTGTCTAATCTTGTGTTTGTAGCCATGGGAGTGGTTACCTCTTTTGAATCACTCATGTTGAATTTTAGAAGCATTTCTTGTATATACTTTGATTGGTGCACATGGATACCATCGCGAGTTTGCTTGATTTCGAGTCCAAGGAAGAAAGTCAACTCTCCCACCAGACTCATTTCAAATTCACTCTCCATGTGTCCAATGAACTCATTTAAATAGCCCTTATTATTTGAGCCACAAATTATGTCATCGACATATATTTGGGCTACAAAAATATTGTCACCATCTCTACGCAGAAATAGTGTAGGGTCTATTTGACCTCTAACGAAGCCTTTCTCAATTAAGAATGTCGACAACCGCTCATACCAAGTTCGGGGTGCTTGTTTAAGGCCATAAAGTACCTTTTTGAGCTTGAACACGTGGTTTGGAAATTCGAAACTCTCAAACTCCGGAGGTTGTTCGACATAGACCTCTTCCCTAATCAAACCATTTAGAAAAGCCGATTTGACATCCATTTGGTATAATTTGAAGCCACGATGTGCTGCAAATGCAAGCATCAATTGGATGGACTCTAATCGTGCCACGGGAGCATAGGTCTCATCATAATCAAGGCCTCCAACTTGACTATAGCCCTTGGCTACCAAGCGTGCCTTGTTTCTAATGATTTCTCCCTTATGGTTCAATTTGTTCTTGAAGACCCATTTGGTTCCAATGATGGTGGTTTCTTAGGTCTAGGGACTAAGTCCCAAACTTGACTTCTTTCAAATTGACCTAGTTCATCTTGCATTACAATGATCCAATCGGGATCATTTAATGCTTCATCAATTTTTCTAGGTTTAATTTCAGAAATTAGAGCAACTTCATTAGCCTCATTCTGGAAGAATGATCTAGTTCTAACCCCATGGTGGATGTCACCAACAATTTGGTCTTGGGGATGACTAGAGGCTAATCTAGTTTGCCTTGGTGTTGGTGGTGCTTCTTGAATGGGTTCACTAGACACAAGGTCAGCCTCAGGATCCGGCTGATCAAGGGGTTGTCTAGGCTCACCGTCATCGGATTCATCACCATCAACAACATTTGGACTCTCATTCAAACTTAGTCTCCTAAGTTCGAATTGGGCTTCATCTTCTGGTTGACCATTGACTTTTGGAATTTCTTCAAAGACAAGATCAGAAGATTCTTCGACTAATCTAGATTTCTTGTTGTAGACTCGGTAGGCTTTGTTAACGAGGGAATACCCGACTAGTATCCCTTCATCAGCCTTTGCCGTGAACTTTCCAAGATGGTCCTTGGTGTTTAGGATGAACACCTTACAACCAAACACCCTAAGATGTTTAACCGTAGGTGGTTTCCCAAACCAAAGCTCATGGGGAGTCTTTGCTAAAAACCTATGAATGAGGACCCGGTTTTGCACATAGCAAGCTGTATTTACAGCTTCAGCCCATAAGTAACTCGATAGTGAGTACTCATTAAGCATGCTTCGTGCAGCCTCTTGTAGAACACGGTTCTTCCTCTCTACAACACCATTTTGTTATGGTGTTCTAGGAGTAGAGAACTCATGTCTATACCCTCTATCTTGACAAAATTTTAAAAACCGTTGGTTTTGAAATTCACCTCCATGATCACTTCTAATTGTCTTAATAGTTGATGATTTTTCATTTTCAACTCTTCTACAAAAAGAAATGAAAACATCTAAGGTTTGGTCCTTATATTTTAAAAAGTAGGTCTATGTATATCTAGTGAAATCATCAATGATCACAAAGCAATACCTACTTCCATTCAATGATATGATAGTACTACAATCAAATAGATCCATGTGAAGTAAATCTAAAGCGGTAGATGTACTTACAGCGCTTTTACCTTTATGTGCAGATTTTGTTTGCTTACCCATTTGACATGCATCACAAAGTTTGTCCTTTTCATACTTGATGCTTGGTAAGCCACAAACTAATCCCTTGTTGGCCAACTTCCGGATGTTTTTCATGTTCACATGTACTAGTCTCCGGTGCCAAAGGGTGGACTCTTCTTCTTTTGACATGAAACACTTAGTAGAAACATTAGTAGCACTTTTAAATGAAACTTGATAAATATTGTCTACTCTTGTTCCTACTAGTACCGTGTCCAAGGTGTCATGTTGTGTAACTAGACATTGACTTGGTTGAAAATCAATTGTGTAACCCGTGTCACACAATTGACTAACACTTAGGAGATTAAATTTCATCCCCTTGACTAGAAGGACATTTGAAATTCTAAAACATTCGGATATTTGAATGTCTCCTATTCCTATGACCTTAAGACTACCATTGTTACCAAATGAAACATTACCTCTACTTTTCTTGTGAAGTGTGGTAAACAATGATCTATCCCCGGTCATGTATTTGGAGCATCCACTATCAACGAACCAAGTTGATAGATGCTTTCCCTCAATCATAACCTATACAATTCAAAAAATAGAAGTTTTAGGTACCCAAACCTTGGGACCTAAAGTACCAACCAAACAAGACTTAGGCACCCATGCCTTGACAACTTTCTTTTGAACCTTGGGTGTCCTAGATTGTCTCATATCAGTCCTAGACATAAGAGACACAAATGAGGGTTCTTTAGGACGGTAACCAATACCGGCCCTATTGTAGACTGCCCTTTGGGCATTCAAGATCATGTCTAGGGTTTTAGAGCTAGTTGAGAACTTCTGAAGAATATTCTTGAGTTTCTCAACTTCACTCTTTAATGATTTGTTTTCTTCTACTAGCAAGTCATCATACAAATCATCTACATCCTCAACCTTAGAGGATTTCAAATTTTCAACCTCAAGTTTCAATGACTTAATCTCATCTTCTAACAATTCAACATGCAAGTCATCTATATTATCATCCCTAGATGCTTTCAATTGTTCAATTTCCAATTGCAATGATTTATTATTTTTTGACTTCTTAAGCATATTGGTTAAGCATGCAATAGCTCTATAACACTTTTCAAGTTCGGGAGAGGTTACCTCTTCATCATCCGAAGATGATGAAGCTGCGTTTGAGGAATTTGATGATTCATCACTGCTTTCCTCTCCAAGAGCCATGAGTATCACATGTCTTGTGCTCTTCTCCTCCTACTCTTCATCGGATGAGCCTGAAGATGATTCATCCCAAGTGGCCTTCAAGGCCTTCTTCTTTTTCTTGGATTTTTCTTCTTTCCTTTTGGATTTCTCCTCCTTCTTCTTTAGCTTTGGGCATTCATTCTTGAAATGCCCTTTCCTACCACACTCAAAGCAAGAAGCATTAGTCTTATCAAGTTTAGCTTCACTAGAGTTACCTCTACTCTTGAAGCGTCGACCTCTTCTCATCATCCTTCTCACAAAGTTCGCCATCTCGGAGGATGAGGAGCCGCTGCTATCTTCCTCGGAATCGGACTCGGATTCGGAAGAGGATGAAGATGAAGTAACTTCCTTCACCTTCTTCTTCTCCTTCTTCTTCTTGTTTGATCGGTCCCCTGCAACTAAGGCAATCCCCTTCTCCTTGGGTCCTTTGTTAGCCATTTCATGCAATTCCATTTCACAAAACAAATCATCTAACTTAACAATTGATAAGTCCTTGGATACTTTGTAGGCATCCACCATGGATGACCACAAAGCATTCCTTGGAAATGCTTTTAGTACATACCTCACAAGGTCGCGATTCTCGACCTTTTCATCAATCGAATGAAGCCCATTGAGGACTTCCTTGAACCGACTATGTAGCTCACTTACCGATTCATTCTCCTTCATGGAGAGATTTTGAAGTTGGTTGAGGAACAAATCCCTCTTTGCGATTCTTGAGTCTCGGGTGCTCTCGTGAAGCTCAATGAGTTTGTTCCACAAGTCCTTTGCACTTGTGAAAGGACCAACCTTGATGAGTTGGTCTTTGTTCATGCCACATTGTAGAGTGACAACCGCCTTCGCGTCGGCTTCACTCTTCCGAGTTTGTTCGGCAGTCCACCGCCATGATTCGAGTTCTTTGCCTTCATCATCCTTAGGAGGGGTGAATCCCTCCTTCACCGCAAACCAAGTGTTGATGTCCATCTTCAAATAATACTCCATCTTTGATCTCCAATATTGAAAATCAGCACCATCAAAGAAAGGAGGTCGGGTGGTGGAAAATCCTTCTCTCAACGCCATGGATGATAGCTCTCGGTTGTTAATCCGGGAAAACAGAGCCCCAAGCTCTGATACCACTTGTTGGAAACCGGATGGCTAGAGAGAGGGGGGGGGGTGAATATAGCCAAACTGTAACGCCCGTCCTTATATCTACCCTAAAGGCGGGATTACGGGTCCATACATTCATATCATTTATCATGTTAAGCATGTATATCAAGTAGAAATGTAGCATGAGTTATCTAGCCTTAGACACATGCAAGAGAAACATTCATAAGCAATAGAAATTAGGAAATCTATAGCATTTCACTTAGCATGCATATAACAAGAATTAGACATCTAATGATAGTGTTATCTAATCATGACATAGGTTTCATATCTCTAAACTTGGCCAACAGTAGAGTAGTCATAATCATCACATAATCAGAATATAGTAATACAACTTGCAATCTTTTAGTGGAAGAAATTTAGATTCTAGACAAAATGGTAGATAAGAATCCTTCTTTCTTTCCCGAGCCATCACCACACACATCTTTTAGCTTTCCCTCTGCCTCTTCCTTTAGTTCAAGTATTTCTTACCGCTATCTGCAGCATAAGAAAACAACATGAACTAGTAAACAAAACATGCTTAGTAAGAATCCGGGCCTACTCGCAAAAATCCATATCAATTCATCATATCATGTACACAGTAATCCAGATAGAATTATAAGCATCATAAGCATCACATCAAATATTTCTAAGTACTTTACAGAACAAGATTATCACATAATGAGAGAATGCTTTTCAAAAGGTTCCATAAAGGTAAGTACTTAAAAATATAGTATCATCTAGGGCCCAGTTGTAGTACCACATCAAGCGCGTTCCCTAATGAGTTGGGGTAGCGAGCCACCAATCTAATTAGGGCAGGACCCTTCCGTCCTACCAATGCCATGACCTTCAGTTAACATGTACATTGGATTTTGTTTAACGACCCCCTTCCGAGTCGGGTACACAACTTTCAAAGTAAAGTATCTTAACATGTAATTACATACATATGTATATGCTTAAAGGTACTCCCAATAACATCTTAAAGGGACACACCACTCTTCAAGGGTGCTCATGATCCCCTAGGGACACACCACACATTTAGGGGTGCTCTTGATCCCAGTTTCAATAGAGTATTCTTTTTCAAGCATATTATCAAACACATCATGTTCTTGTCATAATGGTGCCCCATGGGCTATAAGGCATGCTTTTATACCTAACAAGATAGGTCACATAAATTATACACACATCATATAAGTGGTAGCATGCTTCATGGTTTCATTAAGTACTTCCCAACCCTAGAACTAGGGTTGGCCGAAAGTCACAGGCAAAGGAGTTTGGTTTTCCAATCAAGCATTCATTCAAGCATTCTTACAAACACCTCACCTATACTTATTAAGCATGGATATATCATAAGGAAAATCATACAACCTTAAACCCTAATTCCCCTAGGGTTGGCCGAAACTTGTAGGGTAGGGTAGGCTAGGTTTTTGACATCCAATCTTCACACAAACATTTACACAAACAATTTATCTACAATACAATCATGAACATATCATAGGATAGCATGCAACCCAAAAACCCTAACCTATTCCTCTTTGGCCGAAAGTTGTAGGGTGGCTAACCCTACTTTTTCTTATCACAACATAATGGGGAACAACATATATTCATCCCTAAGTTTCTAGAGATCTCTTCATGCAAAAAGAAGTAACCAAGGCCCATGAATGGGTGGTGGCCGAAAGTCTTATAAGGGAGGAACTCCCATTTTCGAACACAAGAACACAAGGAAAACATGCATCAACCATTACACTGCAGGCGAGAGGATACTTACATCCTTGCGCTGGAATTTCACCTTCTCTTTAAACCGTAGGGTACCCTAGACTTGGAGGGCAAGTGAAAATCCTTTTCTTCCAAATTTTCTCTAGGCTCCTTGGACTTGGTAGAAGGCAAAGGCACTTGGACTTTCCTCCTTGCAATTGCCCTAGGGTTAGAACCCTAGGGTTGGAATTTCGAAAGAGGGAAAAAGGGGGGTGCTAGGCTCGGCAAAGGAAGAAGAAAAGGGGAAGAAAGAAATGAAAACTTCTTTCTAACTTCCCTTCTCTTGATTCTATTTATACACCTCTTGTAAAGAGACATGTCTCTTCATTGCCCAAGCCTTAACAAGCATGTCTCCCCTTCTCCTAACACGAAACACCCATTAGAGCATTTGGTTAGGAAGAGTTAGTGCAAGTGATAGGTCCAAGGTTCAATCCTTGCTCCCTCCACTTTGCACTTTCTTTTTATCACCTCTTGCTAACTCATTTCCAAGCCCAATAAGCCAAGCCCATCATGAAATTTCATAATATTTCATGGATTCATAATATTTCATAATATCCCATAAATATTATTTCATAATATTTTTAATATTTCATATTCATGAATCCATAATATTTCATGATAATATTTCATGAATTTCATAATATTTCATATTCATGAATTCATAATATTTCATGATAATATTTCATGATCTTCCATAATAATATTTCATAAATTTCATGATATTTCATAACATTCTATATGGGAAAATTTTGGGGCGTTACAATCCTACACACCTTATAAAAAGTTCGTCCCGAACTTTAAAACAGTTCCGGATACTTTAATCGCATCGTATCTTCCTGTTCCCAGGTGGCTTCTTCGAACTGCTTGTTCCGCCACAGAACCTTCACTAAGGGTACTTCCTTGTTCCTTAGCCTTTTGACTTCCCGATCGAGGATCTGGATCGGGCGGCGTTCGGAACTGAGGCTCTCCTGTTCTTGCACCGGTGGGGGTTCTATCATTTGACTCGCATCAGGGGTACACTTCTTGAGCATCGACACATGGAAGACGTTGTGGATAGCCGCCATTTCTGGCGGTAGCTCCAGCTCGTAGGCCACCTGGCCTACTCGTCTCAAAATCTGATAGGGTCCCACGTATCGCGGACTCAGCTTCCCCTTCTTTCCGAATCTCATCACCCCTTTCATAGGGGCTACCTTCAGGAATACCGAATCCCTAACCTCGAACTCGAGTGGTCGACGTCGTTTATCAGCGTAGCTCTTCTGCCGACTCTGAGCAGTCTCTATCCTCTGGCGGATATTCTTTATAGCCTGAGTGGTCTCATCAATAATATCGGTCTGGAGTCCCATCTCCCTCTTTTCACCACTCTCATGCCAGCATAAAGGAGATCTGCATTTTCTGCCGTATAGTGCCTTGTACGGTGCCATCCCGATAGTAGCCTGATGACTGTTATTATAAGCAAACTCTGCCAGGCTCAGGTATCGACACCAGCTTCCCTTGAAGTCAAAGGTGCAAGCTCGTAACATATCTTCTAGTATCTAGTTTACTCGTTCAGTCTGCCCGTCAGTCTGGGGGTGAAAGGCTGTACTGAACTTCAGCTTCGTGCCAAGGGCCTTCTGCACGTGTCCCCAAAAATCAGAAGTAAATCGACCATCTCGGTCAGAGACGATGGTCTTGGGAATCCCGTGTAGTCGGACAATCTCCTTGACGTACAGTTGAGCCAGCTGCTCAACTGAATAAGTCATCCTGATAGCCAGAAAATGCGCGGACTTGGTCAGTCGGTCCACAATAACCCATATACTATCATATCCATTCGTAGTCCGAGGCAGCCCTGATATGAAATCCATAGATATGTCCTCCCATTTCCACTCGGGAATAGGTAGAGGCTGCAGAACTCCCCCAGGTCTCTGGTGTTCTGCTTTGACCCTCTGGCAGGTCAAACACATGCTGATATAATGGGCTACATCTTTCTTCATGCCGGACCACCAAAATTTGCCCTTCAGATCTTGATACATCTTGGTAGACCCAGGATGCATCGCATAAGGTGTGCCGTGAGCTTCCTCGAGTATCCTCGTCTGTAAGTCGGAGTCATTGGGAACGCATAATCGATCCCGGAGATATAAGACTCCACTATCGGAAATCCGGAATCCCTCGTCCTTGCCTTCAAGAACCTCCTGCCTGATTCTTCGAAGACTCGGATCAAGATTCTGCTTCTCCAGAATACCGTCAAATAATGTCGGCGTAATCTGTAGGGTAGAAAGCCGTCCCGATATAATCTCGATTCCGAAATCCATAATCTCTTCCCCTAAGGGTCGTGAAATAGCTGATAAAGACAACAATGCAGCACAAAATTTTCTACTGAGAGCATCTGCTACCTTGTTGGCTTTTCCCGGATGGTACAAGATCTCACAGTCGTAGTCCTTGACCAACTCGAGCCATCGGCGTTGTCGCATATTCAGGTCTTTCTGGGTGAAGAAATACCGCAGACTCTGGTGATCAGTAAAGACCTTGCACTGAGTGCCATATAAATAATGCCTCCATAATTTTAGCGCAAAGACTACCGCTGCTAATTCCAAATCATGGGTAGGATAATTCTTTTCATGTTCCTTTAATTGTCTAGAGGCGTAGGCAATCACCTTCCCATTCTGCATAAGCACAGCTCCGAGTCCAAGTTTGGATGCATCGCTGTACATATCGAAACCCGTATCACTTTCCGGGAGAGTCAATATAGGAGCGCTAGTCAGCCTCCTTTTCAGTTCAGAGAAGCTCTTCTCACATTCGTCGGTCCAAATATATTTCCTGTCCTTCTTCGTAAGAGCTGTTATAGGGCTGCAATCCGAGAGAAGTTTTCTACAAATTTTCTGTAATAGCCTGCTAGCCCGAGGAAACTTCGAATTTCACTGGCATTCTTGGGTCTAGTCCAGTTACTCACAGCTTCAATTTTAGTCGGGTCCACCATTACTCCTTCCTTGGAGATAACATGTCCCAAGAATGATACTTGATCATGATCATGGGTAATCAACTTATATTAGGTTTCCTGTAATATTCGTCCTTATGTGTCGCATGATCAATATTGGATAAATGAGATTTTATTTATTATACCAACTGAAATTTATTTTATTCCTTCTTATAAGTCTACATACAAACTAGTCCACTCAGTGAGCAAGATGGGCTGCCGTGATGCCCAACATAAAGAATAACATAGCGACACCTACTATCTCCTCGCTCATCACCCTCTGGCCCGCCTCAGGATCCTCAACTGTCCCCATCGGGTCCTCTTCTTCAATCTCGAGAATTTCCTCGTCCGCTTCAAGGTCTTCCTCAAACATCTCGTCCACTTCAAGGTCTTCCTCAAACATCTCCAGTAGCTTTGGATTCTCCTCGAAGAGCTCGGGGTCCTCCCCGAAGGGCTCGGGGTCCTCCTCGAACGGCTCGGGGTCTTCCTCGAAGGGCTCGGGGTCCTCCTCGACGGGCTTAGGATCCTCCTCGAAGGGCTCAGGATCCTCCTCGAAGGGCTCAGGATCCTCCTCGAAGGGCTCAGGATCCTCCTCAACCGGCTCAGGGTCCTCCTCGGACGGCTCGGGGTCCTCCTCTGAGTCTCCCAGATCTGCTGGGAACTCATGGCGGAGGAGCTGCCTGCACAACTCCGTATAGGGAATACAGCATCTGTGCTGTCCCCAGATCTGATGCGCCACCTCTCTGGCCCGGTTGGGCAAGGAACGGAGTAAAGCTCCAATCCTATGATCGTCCGTGGCTGGAAACCCTTCCCGCTCCAGTTTCCAGAAGAGCCGATCCAAGAATCCTATGGTGTCTTGAATTCCCCGAGTCAGCCAATACCTAACTGCCTCTATCTGCTCCAGCAGCTCGCGGCATCTCTCAGGGTAGTCCTCATGCAACATCTGGAATTGAAAAAAAAATGACATGGTTAGTACTAAACCATTCCTTTTTCAATTCGCAAATATATACAGAGGAAAACACACACCCAATCGGTGTAGTTTACCCTAGTGATTACTATATGTGACCACCCTCTTACCCAAATTCTAGATTATTAATAAATGCATATGCGTTCACATATTTTACAATTTCTAGTCATTGACTATCATACAGGTGATAATTGACTACATAAGAATTTATGCTACTTTTTCTTGTTATGCAAGCATTAATCATCTCTATATTATGCAAGCATAAATCATCTCTAATAGTTGTACTGTACATGGAATAAATAAAGTAAGGCGAGTTAGGATTTCTTACTTGGAAGCGGCAGGAGGAAGCTTGATGTGTGTGTGGTGGAGGGGAAACCTGCTCTGATACCAACTTGTAACGCCCGTCCTTATATCTACCCTAAAGGCGGGGTTACGGGTCCATACATTCATATCATTTATCATGTTAAGCATGTATATCAAGTAGAAATGTAGCATGAGTTATCTAGCCTTAGACACATGCAAGAGAAACATTCATAAGCAATAGAAATTAGGAAATCTATAGCATTTCACTTAGCATGCATACAACAAGAATTAGACATCTAATGATAGTGTTATCTAATCATGACATAGGTTTCATATCTCTAAACTTGGCCAACAGTAGAGTAGTCATAATCATCACATAATCAGAATATAGTAATACAACTTGCAATCTTTTAGTGGAAGCAATTTAGATTCTAGACAAAATGGTAGATAAGAATCCTTCTTTCTTTCCCGAGCCATCACCACACACATTTTTTAGCTTTCCCTCTGCCTCTTCCTTTAGTTCAAGTATTTCTTACCGCTATCTGCAGCATAAGAAAACAACATGAACTAGTAAGCAAAACATGCTTAGTAAGAATCCGGGCCTACTCGCAAAAATCCATATCAATTCATCATATCATGTACACAGTAATCCAGATAGAATTATAAGCATCATAAGCATCACATCAAATATTTCTAAGTACT